>CM070717.1:21580106-22057571 GCA_036346275.1 Otatea glauca | reverse complement strand
AAAATTTAATCAGTTCAAAATGCTCTCTCATGAAAATGCTAATGATATGTTCTCTAGATTAAACCCTATTATAAATGAGCTTAAGGGTCTAGGAACTAAAATTGATGATGTTGAAGTATGCAGGAAAATGATCAGGGTTCTACCTCGAGCCTATCATAGTCTAATCACTTATCTATCAAATAGTGGTGATCTGAAGAAGCTCACACCCACTGAACTTTTGAGCAAGATATCAGCTCATGAGCTTACCTTGAGTGATGAAGTTGAGATCAAGAAAAAAATCTATTGCACTCAAGGCCAAGGAAAAAGTTCAAGATTCTTCTGATGATGAAGAAGAAGAAGAAGATACATCCTATGAAGAGGATGAAGATGTAAGAAAATTGGCATTACTCATGAGATCAGCAAACAAAATCATGAGAAGGGTAAATGCCAAAGGTAAATCCTCTAATCACTTCTCAAAAAGAAACCCTTTCTCTAACATTGTCTGTTTTGAGTGCAATGAGAAAGGACACATAGCTGCCCGATCCCCTAACAAAAGCAACAAAAAGGGCAAGAGCAAAAACAAAGATGACAATGATGAAGAAAAGGCTCAGGGAAGCTATAAGAGAATTTATTACAAGAAGAGCTACTCCAAGAAACATTGAACGAAAGGGAAGAAGGAGGCACACATTGGTGAATGGATCACTGATGAAGAAAATTCTAGTGAAGAATCTTCCTCCTCCTCAGATGAAGAAGAGCCAAGGTCCAAGGGACTAGCAGGGCTTGCTCTGGATGAATCTACACCACCTTCACCTTCAGTTTCCTTACCTCTGTTCCTAATGGCCAAAAATGATGAAGATAAGGTAAATGATTCACCTTCGTATGAAGAGCTTCTAGAGATTATTAAAGAACTTAATAATACTTTATATGTTAAATCTGCTAAAGACAAAACTCTTAAGAGAAATAATATCAGTTTGATAAATAAAGTTGATACTCTTGAATCTGACTTTAAGATCATGCATGAAAAATATGATGTGATGCAAATTAGTCAAAATGAGCTTTTAGATAAACATGAGAAACTTTCACATGCTCATTCTGTACTAAATTTCGATCATACTCTTCTTATTAACTCTCATGAATCTTTGAGAACCACTCATATACAACTTGTTAAAGATCATGATGAATTACTGAACAAATACTGTGAGCTAGAAATTGATAATGAAATGCAAGGCAGCAAATCTGACAATATTTCCTCTCGCAATATTTCAATTAGTTGTGACTTGCTATATGATAATATAATTACTCCTAGCTCACCTAGCATGTGCAATGAAAACTACAGAAATGCTTTGTATGCTAAAGAGCTCATGACAGAAAACAATGAACTAAAATCCAAGGTAGCAAAATTTGACAAAGGATTAGAAAAATGCTTTCTTGGTAGTGCTACTCTTGATAAGATTCTTGGGGAGCAAAAGGTTGTTCCGGGTAAAAAAGGATTAGGTTATAAAACCAAATCTATGCCCAAAAGGAATGAACAGCCAAAACCCAAGATAAATTTTGTCAAAAGTAGGACTCAATGCTATTATTGTCATAATTACAATCATGCTTCTATAAATTGCAAGGCTGCCTGTGCTTCATATGCTAAGGTTAACAGAAGATGCATGGTTGATGCTCACTATATGTTGTTTAAGGATTTTAGGGGTAAAATGAATGTCAAATATGTTGGCCCCTCTAATCTGGAAAAAAATCTTAAAGCTATTTGGGTGCCTAAGTCCTTACTTACTAATCCTTTTGGCCCCAAAGTTGTTCAGACTAACACTAATGGACCCAAAAGCATTTGGGTACCTAAAATCAAGAAATGAACATTCTTTTAGGTAAATTACAAGAGTGGCGGTCAAGACAGGGTTATCGACAGTGGCTGCACAAACACATGACCGGCACCTCAAGAATGTTGATTCGATTGAAAAAGAAAAGATTCAAGTCACAAAATCACTTTTGGAGATACTTGATAAAAGAAAGGTAAAGGGAAATGGTAAAATAGCTATCTCAAATGATCACTCTATTGAAAATGTATTCCTTGTTGATTCTTTAAATTTCAATCTTTTGTCTGTTGTTCAACTCTGTAATCTAGGTTTCCATTGTATTTTCTCCTGTGATGGAGTAACAGTTCTTGACAAAAATGAGAAGCTTATTTTTAAGGGTTTCAGATTTCAAAATCTCTACCTTGTTGACTTTAACTCTAATTCCTCATGCATCTCAACCTGTCTGCTTGCTAAAGAGTTACATGGTTGGCTTTGGCACAGAAGACTTGGACATGTAGGTATGTCTAATCTTAAAAAGCTTTTAAAAAATGAGCTAGTAGTGGGCCTAAAAGATGTTAAATTTGAAAAGGATAAACTATGCAGTGCTTGTCAAGCTGGCAAGCAAGTAGCTAACTCTCATCCTGCTAAAAATATTATGTCCACTACTAGGCCCCTAGAACTTCTGCATATGGATGTTTTTGGTCCTACCTCATATGCAAGTATAGGTGGCAACTCGTATTGCCTTGTAATTGTGGATAATTTCTTTAGATTCACTGGGTATTCTTTTTGCCAAATAAAAGTGAATTTGGAAAAATATTTAAAACTTTTGCAAAAAGAGCTCAAAATGAATTTGACTGTCCCATCAAGAAGATCAGGAGTGACAATAGATCTGAATTTGTCAATACTAACATTATTGAATACTGTGATGAGTTAGGTATAAAGCATGAACTTTCAGCCACATACACTCCTCAACAGAATGGTGTTGTTGAAAGGAAAAATAGAACTCTCATAGAGATGGCAAGGACAATGTTGGATGAATATAATACTTCTGATGCTTTCTGGGCTGAAGCTATCAATCTTGCATGTCATGCAATCAATGAGCTCTATCTTCACCGACTTCTCAAGAAGACTTCATATGAGCTTACGTAGGAAGAAAACCTAATATCTCATATTTTCGTGTGTTTGGATGCAAGGTATATATCTATAAAAAGATAACACACTTAGGAAAATTTCAAAAGAGATGTGATACAGGTATCATGTTAGGTTACTCCTCTAAATCTAAAGCTTATAGAGTGTTCAATAATATAACTGGGCTAGTAGAAGAAACCTATGATGTTAAATTGATGAATCTAATGGCTCACAAGGTGAGCATGAGAATCTAGCTGATGTAGGTGAAGAAGCTCTAAAAGAATCCATGAAGAAAATGGAAATTGGTGAGATCAAGCCCAAAGAAGACAAAGATGATCTACCACAAATGTCTACAATACCTCAAGATGGATCGCAACTAGAAAATGATGAAAAGAAGGATGAAGGACTGAACTTCATAAAGAGCCATCACACCATTACAAAAGATCATCCTGTAGATCATTGGTGAATTTAGTAAGGGTGTTCAAACTCGTTCTAAACAAGCATCTTTTTGTGAACATTATTCTTTTGTTTCATGTGTTGAGCCCAGAAATATAGATGAAGCTTTGAAGGATGCTGATTGGATTGTGGCAATGGAAGAAGAGCTCAACAATTTTAAAAGGAACAAAGTCTGGAGCTTAGTAGAAAGACCCTCAGATCATAATGTTATCGGAACAAAATGGGTTTTCAGAAATAAACAAGATGAAAATGGTGTGGTCACCCGCAATAAAGCAAGGCTAGTAGCTCAAGGATTCTCTCAAGTTGAAGGTTTGGATTATGGAGAAACCTATGCACCTGTAGCTTGACTTGAAGCCATACGGTTCCTTCTAGCATTTGCATGTTATTTCAATATTACTCTTTTTCAAATGGACATTAAAAGTGCTTTTCTTAATGGTATCATTAAAGAAACTGTCTATGTTGAACAACCTCCTGGCTTTGAACATATGACATTTCCTAATCATGTATATAAGTTATCTAAGGCACTATATGGTTTGAAACAAGCCCCTAGGGCATGGTATGAGCGCCTTAAAGACTCTTTACTAGAAAAGAATTTCAAAATTGGAAAGGTTGATCCAACATTATTTCTAAAAGACTTCAATGGTACATTAATGATTTGCCAAATATATGTTGATGATATTATCTTTGGAAGTACTAATCTGTCTTTGTGCAAAGAATTCAGCAATCAAATGGCTAAAGAATTTGAAATGTCAATGATGGGAGAGCTTGCATTCTTTTTGGGATTTCAAGTCAAGCAATTGAAGGAAGGGACTTTCATCTCACAAGAGAAGTATACTAAAGACCTTCTCAAACGCTTTAATATGGAAGAATGCAAGCCACTTAAAACTCCTATGGCAACCAATACACATCTTGGTCAAGATGTGGGAGGTAAGTCTATTGATCAAAAGCTATATAGATCCATGATAGGTTCTTTACTTTATTTGACAGCATCTAGGCCAGATATCATGTTTAGTGTATGCATGTGTGCTAGATTTCAAGCTGCACCTAAAGAAGTACATCTTAGTGCAGTAAAAAGGATTTTCAGATACTTAAAGCATACTCCTTGTTTTAGCTTATGGTACCCAAAAGGTGCTTCTTTTGAACTTCTTGGCTACTCAGTTCGATTATGCGGTTGCAAAGTTGATCGAAAAAGCACCTCAGGGTTGTCATTTACTTGGAAGATCTTTAGTGTCTTGGTGTTCAAAGAAACAAAATTGATAGCAATTGCAACTTTGAAGTTGAATATGTTCTTTGAGCAGTTGTTGTGCTCAAATTCTTTTTATTAAACAAACCTTTTTGGACTATGGTATTAAGTTTGAAAATGTGCCTCTGTTATGTGATAATGAAAGTGCAGTGAAAATAGCCAACAATCCGGTCCAGCACTCCAGAACTAAGCATATTGAAATAAGACATCACTTCAATCGTGATCATGTTGCTAAAAGTGATATTATACTTAGTCATGTAAGGACTGAGGATCAGTTGGCTGATATTTTCACTAAACCACTTGATGAGGCCGGATTTTCAAAATTAAGAAATGAACTAAACATTCTTGCTTTTTTAAATGTCGCTTAAATTCTTTCAAATATCACACTAAGGGGGAGTTGAGTTTGCCTGTCATGCATATCTTGCTACCCTTGTATGATCAAAAGAAATTACTGGTGCTGAATAATATTAAAGCTATATTCTAAAAATAAATAGGCTCACTAGAAAAACTAATAGTCATAAAATTGCTGCTGAAAGCCTTCTCTTTCTCTAGTATAATATTATACTTTCCTAAAGCACAGTAATTAGGATAAGGAAGTTTCAAAAGAAAATACTTATAAGAACTCTTGAAAACCTAGATTTCTCAGCACATGAGTTCTCCTTTCGTGAGCTTGAGTTAATCATACTCATGCTCTTATGAAAATCAGGGCTCATACATTTCCATTTGTAATCCAACATCTCCTGAATTTATTGGTTGATGAATATATTTTAAGATTATTCTAAGATCCCTCTAAAAATTATTGTGTGTTATTCTTAAAAGAGAGATCTAAGAAAATCTTTAAGAAAATAGTTATATCTGTATTTTCAAGTATCATGGATAGTGGCCAAAGCGAGGCAGAGAGTTTTCCAACTCACGGCGGACCAAGTGTGTCTTATATGGACACGGTCCGTATGAGATGAAAAACCATCGAGAATCGGTCCGACGCAGATAAAGAGCTTTGATTTAAGCGGAAAGGCTGTCAGAGGCTTGTACGTAAATAACTCAGTCTTCTAAGCACTTACCTTTTTCAAACCATGTTTATCTCAAAACTCTAAAAGATCTTACCTTTGCTACTCTCGTCAAAATCTTTCCTATTCTTAGGACTTATCTGTGCTAAACCTATCTGAATTTAGTAACCTTGTTTCTTGGATTCTCTATTTCCGACCCCACCATAAAGAGACTTCCTTCAAAACCGGACAATTGCAGTCACCTCTTTCCCCATACGCTGTCCGTACTCAATTCATCTACAATAACTCCCTTATTTTACTCTCGCATTGTGCGCTACTTATAGCTTCATCTTTTTCACAAACCTCTCAAGCCTTTTGATCCACAAATCTTCTCGCAAGCTTGTTCTTGAGCACCAAAATCCTCTCTCACCGAAGCTCATCCTGACTGGGTGATTGACAACGGTGTCTCTGCGTGCTCACAACAAGGCTTTGCTTCTAGGGTTCTGTAAGTTCTTCAATCTTTATCTCTTATCTTTGCTTAGATTGATACCCTAAGTTATAAATCTTTTCTTAAGGTCCTCCTCTTGTTCTTTAGGCTGTTCTTCAGTTCTTGCGTTGCGCATTGTCTATAAACAGCCTGCTTATCTGTCAAGTCAGCTCAGTTTTTCTGCTTGAAAAAGGAATCTAAGTCAAAATGAGTTCTCAGAATCCTAACAAAAGAGGTCTTTTTGGAAAAATTGCTGATAAGGTCAAAGGGAAAAAGAAAGCCAAAACCGACAGATCTAGTCAAAACCAGCAATCTGGTGGAGTAGTGAAGAAAGTAACTACTAAACCATCAAAAAGGGAAAAACAACCAGTGCAACATGATTCATCTTCTCCTTCAGATGAAAGTGACTATTAGCCTAGTGCAAATATATCTTCGTCTGATAATGAAATAGAGCTCAGTGGTGAAATTGACCTAATGAGTGGGCATGAGCTAGCTGGTTTAGGTGGAAAGAAACTAAGAGCTACTAGATTGGTGCCAGAAAGGATTTGGTTTCCTTTTGACAGACCTTCTTTCAATGAGCAATTCATCACCACATTTCAGAGAAATATCTATATGGGCTACAAAAACAGGAGAAATAAGAATGGTAAACTCCTGTCAGCACTATGCAAGCATCAATATGTTGATTGGAACCAGATTTGCTCTGATCTAGAATCAAATAGAATTCTAGATTGTGTAAGGTCAACTCCTGGGCTTGCAACTCTTATGTCTTCTGTTAGGCCAACTTGGAATGAAAACAGAATTATAGAATTCTATGCATCTCTGTTAGTAAACAAGAATAGGCACTATATTCTGTTTACTATTGATGGAAATAAGAGAAAAGTAAGATCACCTCACATTGAAGCTGCTGTTGGAGCCTCAAGTTCTTTGCTAAACAGAACTAGAATTCATGATAGAATGTTTCCTGGAAATAGATGGAGGCAGATTGGTGACATGCCTGACTTGCAAGTATCTGCTCACATCTACAGAAATATCCATGAGGCTGGATTTAATGCTAATAGGGTTCATTGTTTAACTGCCGAGGCCAAGGCTTTGCTCCTGATACTCAGACACACAATTTACCCTAAAACTGGCTACAAAGAGGGAGTAACTCCATGTCTTGCTTGGCTGCTGCATCTCATTTTGTCAAGACAACCCATTGATCTGACAGACTATATTTTTGGAGAAATGGAAGAAGCTATTTACAGAAAAATGGGCAGTCCTCTCCCTTTTGCCATGCAAATCACTCAAATGTTATTGGCTCAAGGGATCATCTCCCAACTTGAGAGGGACAGGGATTTCAATTCTGGACCTAAGCAATACAAAATGCCCAAGCCAGTTGCTCAAGATGAAAGGTCTGCAAGAACTTCTACTCCACTACCAGTAATTCATGAGCCAAGTGCTCAAGAAGGCACTAAGATACACGGAATTTCTGATGATGATGGTGGAGCTCCAAGCCACAGCTATCATACTCAGGAATACATTTTTCCAACTCCTGACTTTCCACATACTCCTACAGAAATAGTGGATTACAGCTCTGGACATCACAGCCAGCAAAGGTTTGGACAATCTAAGCACACTGAAGTTTATGTCAGCTCAGAGTCTCATCATGAAGATGAGAAAGTGCACAAATTACAAGAACTAGCAGTTGCAGCTAGGTTCAGTCACAGAGATTTCCATCAACAGCCCATGAACATGAAGCAGGTGGCTCTAGGCATCCTCAAATTAATGTGCCAACATTTACTCAGCACTCGGATGAGGACTCTCACTATTCTCATTTTGCTGAGCCTGAGTCCACTCATGATTTTGGTCAACAACCATCTTGGTGGGATTCTCAGCCAGGTTGGTTCACTTCTTTTGAGCAACAATACAATTCTGACCTCAGAAATGCCCAAGAAATCTTTGAAGAAGAAAGAAGGTTGGCAGCACAAAGACACAATCAACAAATGGCAGCAAATCATCAACAGCAAGAAATGCTGCAAAAGATCTATCAAGACCAAGCAAATCTCAGAGATGAAACTTATAAAAGGTTTGATATGATCAGAGGAAATCAATGGGATATGAGGAAGTGGATAGGTGAGATCAAAACTGAACAACTAGTGAACAAGGACAGAATGTATGATCTGAACAAAAAGCAGAATGCTCAAAATGCAAAAATTGACAAGTTTGCTCAAAATGTATACAAGAACTTTGAGAAGTCTGGCAGTTGCTTGGATTGGCAAGGGGATATGCTTGATTATCTTCGAGATTACTCTGAAGATGCTAGAAATAATTTGGTTTCTAATCAGGAACAACTTCCACAAATCTTGTTGGATAAGTCTGAAGAAACTCAAGAGATGATCAGAGATGTCCAGCATGATTTTAGTGAACTCACATTCAATCCTTAGCTTGGTGATCCTGATTATCGCAGCTGGCATGATCAAGCCATGGCCACTCCTCATTTTGACAAAGACCAAGAGCAATCATCTCCTTCCCCTCCAAGAAGAAGCACAAGTTCCAGGATGGCAAGCATGTTGAAAAGGACTTTCTCAAAACGCAAGAAGTAACCTTTTTTTGGCTATTGATGCCAAAGGGGTAGAATAGTATATATTTAGGGGGAGAAGAATATTATATATTTAGGGAGAGAAGAATAGTATATATTTAGTTTAAGAGGGTTAAGATTAGAATCATCTCTGTAGAGCCCCCTATCTTAGTAATCTAAAGCTTGTTTCTAAAGTTTACTATCCAAAGAGTTTGTTAAATAGAAACTCAAATCTTTCATAGACTTTGCACTTGCTTTTCTTGAATTTATTGAAAACCCTATTCTGAATATTTTTGATATTGCTTCGTGTGTTCAATTAAAATTCATCTCATGCATTCATTCAGGGGGAGTACAAAATACTTGAGTTATTTGTTCTATCAGACTAACTTGTTTCTGCAGGATAAGTATTCTTTTTACAGCTCTGAGCAGTATATCAAAGTCATTGTCATCAATCACAAAAAAGGGGGAGATTGAGAGCATCTAGGCTCCCTATTTGTATAAATTATGCTTTTTATATAGATTTTGGTGTTGATGACTAAAAAGGATACTCAGTGTAAACTGAAAATAGTCATATTTGATGATCAAGGCTAAGGTATTTTTCTAGTTTTGGCTTGGGAGTTGATTCAAGTCATATAGTTAAAATCACCGTACTATTAAGAGGGATTATACATAAGAAATGATCTTGGTTCATATGCAAAATCACTAAGATTACTTGGAGCATAGGACTTTTCATATTTCTCTCTCAAAAATCCAAAGCTCTATCTTCTTAGCCAAAAGCAATTCTCTCTGAACCAAAACTTCTTTCTGGTTCAGGTGCTCAAAGACCTTTAGTTAACATTCCAACCGAGCGTACAACATGTATGCCGGACCGATATTTTTGGTCCGACGCTAAGAATTATCTTCACCGAGCGTACTCCATGTACGCCGGACCAACTTTTTCAGTCCGACATTAAGAATTCTTCATTGATTCTTTTTCAACCAAGTATAACTATCATATGTCGGACCAATCTGAATTCCTTCTCTAATTTAGTCCGGCATAAGTTATACTTTCACTCGAAATAAAATTCTAGTCTGTGTTAAAATCTATTTTAACCATAAATATAAAATCTGATGCAGACCAGAATTCCTAGTGTACGTCGAACCAACTTTTTCAGTCCGACGCAAACTTGTTTCTCTCTATTTAAACCAGCCGTTTTCCCATATACGCGGACCAACTTTTTGGTCCGCGCAAGCGTTATTCTTTGGTACTCAAAAGAAACAAAAATATGTGTGCACGGGACCAACTTTTTCGATCCGGCGCAAGCATTGTCTTGCAGGTATCAAAGCTAAACAATGCATGTGTACGACAGATCGATATTTTCGGTCCGACGTAAATGGGTCTCTCTGAGTCCAACAAAGCTTCTCTATCCTATGTACCCCAGGCCAAAAATTTCGGTCTAGCGTGTGTGTAGTTTGACTTATGAGTCATACACCATAGAATTCTTGCAAAAGGATAGCAGTTGACCTACCCCATCTAACCTACCAAACCCCAACGGGCAAATGGCAGGTGTAACGATTATTTCTGTTCAGGATCTATATATAGAATGCTTGGGTTCTCAAACCAAAAGAAGAGCTTTTGCACATTCACATTTTTGATATCCTGAACATCTTTGACATCATTCAAATCCTATACAACTCTTGATCTTTAGAATTCCTAAGCTTCATTCTCATCAAGAGTTAGAGCTTCAACTCAGAAAATCACAAACATTCTTTCTAAATATTTAGAGTGCTTGCTCCAAGCTAAGTCTAGTTCGCATCCAGCTACTGAACCAAGAGACAGGGCTTGTGGATAGTCTATTACTCTTGGAACTAGCTGTTCCTAGACGATTGGAGAAGTTGTTGGTGCGACCTATCCAACAGTGATTGTGGAAGGCCACCATTGCTGTGAAAGGTTGAGACTCACCTCACTGGAGTAGTGAAAGAGTCAAGATAGTGGAAAACCAAAAGCTATTGGGATTGGCTGTTTGGTGGAGCAATACTTATGAGGAAGTGCTCTAACGGGGACGTAGAAGTGATCTCTGAACCTCGGTGGAAAATCGTTGAGTTCTCCTGTTCTTGTTTATCATTGCTCATTTTTCTCTTATAGTTTGTCATTTGAAATTCCCTTTCTTACAAAGTTTTCTTGAACAAGTGTTGTGCTGGACTTTTATACTAATTGCTTATGTTTCTATTTTTATTGAGAAAAGTTTTTTTTATAATAATTAAAAAGTTTTAATGTTGCCTATTCACTCCCCCCCTCTAGGCCAACTTGGTCCTTACATCTCCAACAAACTTCGCCACCACTATACGCACCCAAAGGTGAGACTCCACCTGATTGCTTCACACTCAAGAATCTCCTCCTCAAGTTCTACCTTTTGACACGATCGATTTTCTTTCCTGGCCACCACATCATTGCCATTGTACATTTGAAACCATTGTTGCCGCTGGAGCGATGCTTGGGGTGTCTCGGGCGCATCCTCGCCTCAATACCGCCACCAACATGATCTCTTCTCGCGATGTACAATCCCATTTTCCCGTCACCTCGACCTTGCCGGCTCTCCTCGTTGCCTCCTTTGTCTCTAGCAGGACGAAGAACAAAACATGTTCTCTATGTTTTATAAAATGGAAGAAGAAGCTAGGATGATGTGGAGGCTGATATAGATGCATATGTACATGGCATGTCAGTGAAATATGTACATGTAGATGCCACATCAGCTCAAACTATGGTGGTTTAGGGCGAGGATTGTATTTTATATGGTTTTGACAGTTCGAGGTTGTAAAGAGAATGATTTCATAATTGAGGGTGCTGTCATAAATTCAAGATTGTAAAGTGGACTTCTTCCTAAAAAATACCATACTATCCCTAGCATGTCGGGTCGACATCGTCAGGAATGACCTGTTCAGCTCACGCCCTCAACTCCATCTACACACTGGCCTCATCGCGCCTCCGCACCTTCAGCTCCACCACGCGCTACAGCTTTGTTGTTTTTCTATATTTTTCTAGTTTGAGTATTTTAAGGGACGTGAAATTTGTTCAGTAGATTATTTTTTTCTATTTTTGTTAGAGGTTGTTTAAGGAGGTGGAACCGTGGAAGAGAGAGTTCGGATGAGTAGTTGGGAGGGGTGAGGTAACCATCACCACCAATAGATTCTTTTTAAGTAGTAAAAATAAAGATATTGGTTTAATGCCGCAAGTTGCAATCATTTCCCTGACCGTTCATGGCAGTCACCACACACATCCGAAGTCCCTAGGATGCACAGTATTTGCAGAGTCTGCCAAAGAGAAATTTATATCAAGAAGGTTTGCTAAACCTTAGGCAACATGGTTAATTTCTTGAAAAAAAATCAACCATAGTCCGACCCATGCTCAACCACGGATCTCGTTAATGACCTAGTGACATGTACACATATGAAGATCAGTAGCAAGGCAGTTGGTGATGGCGATGAAGGTGCACTTGATGTGTTTCATACAACAATCGACGAGGTTTGTAGGGTGAAAGAGACGGTGGAGCAATGAGAGGGTTAAGTGGTTTTTGGAGGTGTTTTACATCACTATATAAAAGCTACCAAAATATCAAAACATAGATGGATGGTATATAATAATTACTTATCTCTTCTTTTGTTTTATGATAGGTATAAATTGTATTTGAAAGTGATGCATGTAAGCACCGCTTTGTGGTTATTTTTTTATCCTGTTAATTCCCTGGACGGAGTGATCGTTCAATTGGAAGGTCGGTTTGCTGTATATTTTCAGCACCGGTTGAATACCGTACGCCCGCTGTCTTTTCCTTGTTACCGTGCAAGGCCCGGCATCGTCACCCCACCCGCCAATACGGCTATTTCCCTCCTCTTTTCTTATATAACGGTCAACTGCCTCCTTCGCTTCCTCCTCCCTTCTCCTCCTCGTTGTTACCTATCAACCAAGACACCGCCGCCGCCGCCGCGTTCCAATGGCCAACGAGCACTTCTTCCCGGAGATTACTTCCTCCTGCCTCTCCTCGCCGTTCCTCGGCTCATCCTACGCGCCGCCGCCCGGGCCCGGCTTCCACGTCGCCGACGCCATGTCGGCCTTGGGTCTGCCGTTGGCCGACCACCAGCTGCCGGCGGCGGACTCCTCCGCCACCACCGCGCACTTCGACTCCGCGCTCAGCTCCCTCGTATCGTCGCCTGCCAACGCCGGCGTTGGCGGCGGCGTTGGCGGCGACGACGTCTCCATCGGCGACCTGATCGGCCGGCTCGGCAGCATCTGCAACGGGGCCAGCGCCAACAACTCCTGCTACAGCACGCCGCTCAGCTCCCCTCCCCGCGGGGCGCCGGCGGCGGCGTTCCGGGGCTACCCCGGCGCCAACCTGGAGAGCGGCAGGCTGTCCCGGGTCTCGAGCAGCAAGTCGCTCGGCGGCCCCGCCCCCGCCGCGGCTGCATTGGAGAACCCCGGGCCGGAGATGAGCCCCAATATGACCGGTAACCCCGCAATGCCGGACCCGCAGACGAAGGGCGCCGGCGCCGGCGACGAAGGCTCCGCGCGGAAGCGCAAGGCCTCGGCGAAGGGCAAGACGAAGGAGACCTCCTCTTCTTTACCCGTGGTACAGCCCAATTGCTCCATAAGTTCTCGTCCACTTAATTAAGCTTCAATCGGTCATGTCAATTCGAGGATTAATTCTTGGCACGAATGCAGACGACGGCGACCAATGCGAGCCCGAAGCGGTCGAAGGTCGCCGCGAACGGCGAAGACGACGACTCCGTGGCGGCGGCGGATGAGAAGCCGGAGCCGCCCAAGGACTACATCCATGTGAGGGCGAGGAGGGGACAGGCCACCGATAGCCACAGCCTCGCCGAGAGGGTAGGTACCCAATTACCTAGCTCCTAGCTACACATTCCCAGATCACAATGCACATCACATACTTAAACCAATCACTAGCAATTGTTAATTAACCTCTCTTGTTAACTTGTTAATTGCTATTTAGTTGCTCTAGAGTCCAGTGTGAAGCGTAAACACTTGGTTTGTTCCTAATCGGCAGGTGAGGAGGGAGAGGATCAGTGAGAGGATGAAGATGCTGCAGTCCCTGGTGCCAGGCTGCAACAAGGTATGAACACACTGGAGCGGCAATTTCCTGCTACTTCCCCCCTCTCTGTCTCTCTTCGTTCAAAAATATATAAGGCGTCTTAGAAAACGTGAAGTCAAAATTTTATAACTTTGTCTATTAACATATAAAAAGTATTTAGACTAATCAGAAATGATCACTTTTTAGCTCTGTATGTAACTTTTTTTTCTAAATTTGGTCATCTTCCGAACGTAATTACAAAAATAGATATATATATATATATATATATATATATACACAGGACTAGAAAAATGATGATTTCATATCTTGATCTTTCCTTCTAGTTGTACAAATCTTGAAGCAAGCGAAGGGTAAGTAATCTTCATCTACCCTTCATTCATGCTTTAATATTTGTGCAACTGTAAAAAAGAAAAGCATTGAAGCACCTCTCTTTCAACTAATCGTGCGAATGTATAAAGTGACATAGCATGTTTTTTGACAAATGTACGTAGCAATTGACGTACTACATGTCAGCTTCCTCTTGTTAATTAGATAATTAATAAAGCAGTAATTTCTACTAATTGCTTGAGTTTAATATTACCTAGCTAGTAGTTGGACTTTTTTGCCACTAGGAGTGATGTATGTACTATAATTTATTTATTTACCGAAAGTAAGAACAAAGCAATGGTTGCTTGAGAAGTCTATGCAGAATTGCAGTGGAGGTAGTAATTTTGACCGTAGTGTAAGGCTCCTCCTGTGGTCCAAGAGCCTGTACGAGTGTTAATCAATTTGCGAGGCTCTTAGCTTTGTTGAATAATTAATCAACCGATTAATTAATTGCGAGGTGCTGGGGGTTTAGGTGGTGCGCAAGATTATTTTAGTGCACAATTATTGCGACGGTGAGCTGAAACCCCGGTGGTCAAATTTGGGTTTAATTTTAGATTGATTTTTGTTTATTTAATTAACTGAGACATGCGAATATGCGGCGGACAGATCACCGGGAAGGCACTCATGCTCGACGAGATCATCAACTACGTCCGGTCGCTGCAGCGTCAGGTCGAGGTGATTAATAATAATATGGAAACATTTTTGCAGTGATACTACACAAATTTTGCAGTAAAAAAGTATCGATTAATTGGATTTTGCGTGCTTCAGTTCCTGTCCATGAAGCTGGCGACGATGAACCCCCAGCTGGACTTCGATGGGCATTACCCGTCGTCCGAAGATGTGAGTATATGCCCACTCTTTAGCTCTCGCCGTCCAATCAAGAAATCACTTGACTAGTACAGCAAGTCCAAATCAACCACTGACATATGCGAATATGCGATCGGTTGGCTCTTGCAACACCTATTTTCAGATGAATAATCAGATGGCGATCTACCCGTCCGACGACCCGGCCACCGCATTCTCCTACGCCGGCTCGCCCGCCGACCCGTTCGCCATCGCCGCCACGCACCAGGGGCTGGAAACCTGCGGCTCCTTCCAGCCCGGCGGCGGCGGCTTCAGCTGGGAGCAGGACCTGCAGAGCATGGTGCACATGGGGGCCGGCTGCCACGGCCAAGACCAGCAGGCAGCAGCCGCTCCAGCACTGCCATTGCCTCATCCCCATGGCTTAATCTACGGCAAGTAAAACAGAATCAAATCACCATCCTTTTCAATCCATCTGAAAGCTCTTGAACTGTGGCCGAATTCAAAGTACGGTGGTAGGCTGGCTTCCTGTCCATTATTTGTTGAGGTTCCCTGTTTGCTCTAATTGACTGCAGGCCAGGCGACAGTAAATCACATGAAGGTTGAACCATAAATGTGTGGCGCCTGCCCCTTCTGTACTGTACATACGCCAGCCGCCGTACGTACTCCCCCGTTTTTCTCTGCACAGCAACAAGCAGCCACAGCAGCAGCAGAGCTCGGAAACTAACAATCATTACCATGAGAGGAGAGGAGTGTCCTGAACCCTGATATATAGCATCTTTCCCTTTCATTACCCCTCTCTCTCTCTCTCTCTCTCTCTCTACAAGTGGGGCCCACGGAGGAGGTGTGGGCCCACCTGGGAAGGAAAGAAAGGAGGAGGAGGAAGGAGTTTCAGCCTATTCGATGCATGCAATGCAATGGCAGGCAAGGTTGTAGGGTGTGTCTTGTAAGAATTGTGTGTGTGTGTGTTGAAAATGGCAAGGGGGCCAGGGGTTGTGTGCTGGACTCCTGGTTGCATGCCCTGACTGAAGAAAGGAAGTAGTTACTAGTGGTGGTTTCTGAGATCCTAGGATGGCAAGCATGAGAATGTAGTAGAGACTAGAGAGGAAAGAAAGATCACCCCTGCTTTTTGGTGCTCTTGTTTGTAACGAGCTCATGTCTTTGATCAGCAATGCATCGGCTAGTTGTTGTGAATTTAAGTTGAAAAGTCAATCAAAGTCATGCTGCTTTGGAGCTTAATTTGAAAAGTCGGAAGCCATATTTTGACGTGGACACATGTAGGATGCCTTTAGGAACCAACCAATGATAAATGCTCTTCTTTATTTGGGTCCTATTTCAATAGAAACTTTCCGCGTTGATCTTTTTCCTATTACGTCTTCTTTTTTACTCTTACATTTAGTCTACATCTCCCTAGAAATGTCAATATGTTACACACGCCTTGTCGCCTCGACGACTGTGATTGCACCGGACCCAAGGATCGACCACCCAAACCTAGTGCATATACGGTGAAAAATCGTCGCTCCATTTTCGTCTTTATCGACACGGTACAATATCCAAAATCGATCGATAAATCGGCTCAATTTAAAAAAATAAAAAATTCGACAAATTTTATGTGATGTAAACCGGTGGAAAATCGCTGGGAAATCGTTCAAAAATTGCTCTCCAGAAAATTCCGATTGCTTGGTCGATTTTTGATGAAAATCGTTCGATTATCGATAAAATCGGTTAATTTTTTTCTTTTTTTTACCATCGAGCTCAAAGTGTTTGACTTCGGTATTCATACGATTTCTAGCAATTTTCGACGATTTTCAGTACCGAGCTAGCGATTTTTTAATTGAAATCGAATTTGTAAACCCCGGTGAACTCACGCTAAAAGTGAAGTCCCATTGCGTGCAAGAATTTCTATCTTCTCCCCAACAGTGGATAAAAACACTGGCTTAATTTCTAGGTCAGATTGTGCGGTTCTTGAGTGACTGTAGATGATCATCTCGCACAGTTCAACAGAAGAGGTGGCATCAATAATGCAACACCTACAAAATAAAAAGATAAACTTTTACAGGCACTGGGAGGGGAGCTACAACCAAGATCCACTTGCATCAGTGTTAATCATATGATCTTGTTACCTTCATATTTTCAATGATTGTACAGACAAGGGGCTTTGTTGCCATATCCTAATCACACCCCCACACGGTGCTTTTGCGTGTGGAATCTAGGGTGCCTTTCTTGGAACCCAGCTGGCAATGTGGGCCCCACCCCCAGCCACCCATTTTGGATCTTCTTGTACACTTTAGATTGCAGGCTTGCAGCTGACATGTACTTCATAGTCGTAAGGGGTGCACTTTGGAGCCTTTAATTCCGGTGTAATTCTTGTTGTTTTGTGAGGGTTTCTTCTTCCTCCTATATAAGTCATGTGATGTGACAATGGCTACCTCTGCTTTGGTCCTTTAACCTACCCCGGCCGTCCTTTATGGAGACATGGAGCCGGTGGGTGTGAGCTCAGTTGTAATTTCACTGGAGAGAGGGAGAGAGAGAGTGAGAGATTGGCCAATGCATGTTATATACTATAAGGACTGAAAATCTTGTGATGTCCTGGGTCTTGATAGAATCAATGTGATGAATGGTCAATAGTAGAGTGGAGGATAACAGTTCTGTATTATATAAGAGATGTGTTGTGCATCAGTACTATAATCTAGGGAGGCAAGGCTGGCCAAGTGGATTAAAGGTTGTTCATACTGAAACAAGGATTTTGCCTAACCAGGCCAGGTTGGGAGAATTGGAAGGTTTGGTCAAAGGATGCAGCAAAGAAATGGTTATATATTGATACCCAGTTTGTTACTGTCAGCATAATAATTAACTCATAGATGATTGTTATTCCAATGTTGCATTATTCATATGCTGATACGAACTGAACTCCCGAAAATCTTAATTACATGAAATGATCTCGATGTTCTTGGGACACCAGTACTCTCTGTTCCAAACACACACCTAACATTAAGAGCAGATAACATCTTTCAGAAAAACCATGATGGGTTTTTATTCCTAACTGAAGAAGAGGAACTCTTAGTCTGACAGATGATATATTACATGAAAAGCTTGTCTACTGGCTATCTGGAGCAGACAATGTGACAGATGACACACACCACTGCAATTGCAATTGGAGGAGTGGTGATCTGACGTGGGAAAAGATTCTTTGCAGCACATCTTTCCGCTTGATCTCAGGGGATCAATTCTTAATGTAAGCTATGCCTAAGTGGGTGCTAGCCAGCCAGTGGAGACGCCCTTGTCACCGTCCAAATAAAGCGCTTTATTTGCACCGCAAATTAAAGGCATCTTGTTGCAAAGTGAATAGGAAAGGGTATAGAAGGTTGGAGATTTTTTCAAAAATAATATATATTTTGAATAATTTTACAAAAATAGTAAAAAAATAATTACAAAAACACATTTTTGTCACCAATTCATTTGACGACAGATGTCTATTTTGGCGCTGATTTATTTAGCTCACAGATTGTCTTGTCGCTGATTCATTTAGTTACAAACTGATTGACTTTAAAGGCCTATCACTGATTTATTTGGTGGTTGAGCTTCTATCGCTAGATGAACATATGTATATTTTCATAATTCTTTTGATATTATTTTTGTAAAATTATTTTAAAAATATCTTATTTTTAAAAAAAATGGAAGGTCGGATGTCCTCTCTCACCGACCTATATGTGTGTGTGCTTTTCCTGCTATCCTGGCAACTTGCAAGCATCAGCTGGACTCCCTTTACTGGCGTGTACGTAAATAAAAACAGGGAACATTTTGTCATGAAAAGCTTAATTGTAATAGCTACCGGTAGAAAAAGCCGTCAATTTCAACGTGATATTAGACCGGCATATACATCAGATGCTAAGATAGTGCTACAAAATTTCGTTACACATAGCAACGCTCTTTGAAATTTGGGTAACATGTATCATAACCGAATTCAAACCTTTCTTTCAAACCTTGAACTGTGGGTTATGTCATATAGTTCCAACAAGCAGCCAAACACACCCAACATTCTTTCGAACCAGCCAACATTTCCTCAATTCCATATCTTTTTTTCTTAACACGTCATTGGGACAATTTTTAGAAAAATTGCTGACTTCTATTATTACTGAATCAAACAAAGTGGAGTCGTCAGTGAACACAACTAGCCTATAAAAAAGCCGGGCTCGAGCGAGCCTGGTCGAGCCCGGTAAAAGCTCGAACTGAGCTCCAACGAGTTCGAGTTGGGCTTCGAGCCTGGACTCTGTCTCGAGTTCGGCTCGATCAAAACTCAAGTAGGCTCGAGCTGAGCTCAAGTAAACTCGGTAATAGTAAACAATTCAATATGTACTATTTTTAATAATAAAAAAATATTCAAGCTCGAGCTCGGCTCAAATAAGCACAGAAAGAATTAACATATAGTAATATGTAACAAGTAATTTATAAATTTATCAGACTCATGAGCTATTCGAACTCAGCTCCATTTTTTTAGATAATGAAAGAATACATCTCCGACCTGCATCATAAGATGCACATAGCCATGAAGCTTGCGAGCTCGAATTCAGCTCATTTAGAGCTCGAATCGAGTTTAGAGCGCAGCTCGCTAGCCTGGAGCTTTTTACGGCAATACACGTCAATTGGTACGAGCATGGTCCACACTAGCCAATCTATGTGAAGCGGTTCCTTTCTAGAGTACCAGAGGATTGAGCACACAGGCACAGTCCTATCATTAACGACTATGTCGTCTTCTTCACTGCGCGATGCGTCATGTTATACACTGTTGTCTGCACTGTGCATCTTTGGCTCTGTTAGTATCACCTCCATGGCTCCATGAATGTACATTCTCCAATATCAGTCAGTATTTTTTTTCTTTTTTTCTTTTTTGGGGTGTTCTCTTTTGGGTTGTAAATCGATATGCAAAATATTAAATATCATACAGTGTAGCCCTCGCAGGCTCGCAATGTCTTGCGTCCCAAACATTTACCATATGTGTAGTCAACTAGATAATTATACGTGGCGTGCCACGTCACGGACGCCGCTTCCCACCCGAACAAATCGAGAAAACGTACGACTGCCGCTTCCTACGTAAGCGAATTGAGGAAACACGTGAAACGATTGAAAGGATACAATCTGCGATTTCGCTAGAACGGAAGATCCGTCTCAGGAAAAACGGAAAACGGAAAAAAAAAATAGAACATAAACTTTTTTTCCGAAAAAGGTCCTAAGCAAAATTTTGTTTTCCGAAAAAGAGCTTAAAAATAATGCTAGAAAAATTCAAAAAGGATCTAATTGCAATGTACATCTTTTTCCAAAAAAAAAAGGATCTGAACGTTTTTTTTGCCGAAAAAAGACCTAAACGTAATTTTGATTTTCCGAAAAAGACCCGAGCGCAATGCCTAAAAACGCATAAAGGAACTAAACGTAATATATATTCTTTTTAAGAAAAAGACCTTATCGTAACTTTTTTTCCCGAAAAAATGACATAAATATAATTTTTTTTCAGAAAAAAGACCCAAGCGTAATTTTTTTTCACAGCTCAGCTCAAATCGCGAGCTGAGCCGCCGCCGAGCCGGCTCAAATGAACCACAGCCCAGCAATTCTTCAAGCTTTAATGAAGCCGAGCAACGAGCCGAACCGGCTCAAATGAACCACACCCAGCAATTCTTTAAGCTTTAATGAAGGTATGATATCAAATCGGGGAGGCTGAAGTACTAAACATGTCAATGGAACTTTTCGAAAGCCTCAATTTCTCGCCTGCCTTTGTGGCGAGACGTGCGGTTTTCCATTGGTCTAATATTTATCACATTGACTATTGCCTTTGTGTACATACAACTATGGAAATTCTTTCTACTGTTTAACCTATAGTTATCGGATTCGGTATAAGCCCTCACCAGATTCGTCGAGCTTGAACCAGTTTAGGATATGAGGTACATATTTGTAACGGAAATTAGAATTAAAAAATTGACAAATTATAAATTTGAATCGCGTAACACGACCCAAACGAATTACGTTTCTGGTTACTAGATTTTAACCACTGTGATCTTTTCTGGTTGGATCCGAAGGAACCACCCACACGACAAGAGTCGGAGAATGCAGCCATGCTATTTGGGTTGTAGGGTCTATTTTGGCTAGACCAGAATCTAAAAACCTCTGAAAACTTGTCTCCTTCCATGCTCTCGTTGTCCATGTAATAAATCGACAAGCAAGGCATGCATGGCAGATCAAGAGTAGGGGTCAATCAATCTAGGATCAAAATCAACATAGGTTTGACAGCAATGCATTACTTTGTGTAACTTCGGCGAATATTTACGACCGTGCGATTTCACAATCATGTATGAGTATAATTACCACCATTTTTTTATCCAAGATTGAGAAGAGGTTGATGAAGAATTGAACACTGTGTATATCTAGCTCTTGGACATCGTTTTTTTTATATATAGCCTTCCAACACATTTTTTTGCAAAAATAGCTCTATCTCCACCGCGAAAGACACGTCCCCTGCCACACCCAAGGAGCACGGGTGTAGGAGCGTGCATGGGTGGGCATGGGAGAACACATGGCGAGCACCACTACGGTAGGCGGCGGGCAGCACGAAAGCTTTTGCTCCCGTACCCGCGCGAGCTTCCACGCTCCTCGGGCGCAGAATGGAGAGGCCATTTTCGCAATTGCGTGTACAAAAAAGCTAGATTTGCAAAAGAAAATGAGAATTATAGGGCTAGATAAGCGATAAATTCTCGAGAATCAGCCAAATCCAAGTTCACATCATGGGCCTGATCGATCTATAACATATCAAGAAATACACCGATATAATAGTCTAAATGTTTGCCTAAATATTTTGGTTGAACTGATTGGTACACGAAATCGCAAAATTTCAAATAATGAAGATAAAAAAAACACATATTTTCACCTCTAGGTTCATCCTAGTGCTCAGGATTGCCAGCAAAGGGTTCCTCTTCGCTGGAAGGGAGGTTTCTGGCTTGATACGTTAGGTGGGGGACCTCAATAAACCGATCCACGCACACAGTGCCGGTCCTTCCATCTGCTGGGATGACTGTCCCCTAGCGAAACATCATAGCGACGTCCAAACAAACAAGAAGCTAACAAAGACAGCTCAGATGAAAGAATGTGGAGCATCTAACACCAGAGCACAATGGCGCCCTGCCCCAGCGTCGCAAATCCGCTTTCGTCCTGTTTCTTTTAGATCAGCTTACACGTGTGCTTGTTTGCTTGCCTCCGTGAGGTTTCGCGAAGGCAGGCAATGATGCGCGTGTTTTAACACTCGGTCTCACGTTTAACCTCAAGTCTCGACCATGGCTACAATGTGAATTTTACTCGAGTTGAGCCTGGGACCTTTTGATTAACATCATCGAGCTATCGGTCTCTAAGGGTTTAAAATCTCGGCAAAATTTCAACCGAGATTCCAAATCTCGGCAGAATAAAAAAGAATTGAAAATTACAATTGCTACAGTGATTTCAGTAAATCTCGGTGAATTTCACCGTGATTTCGGGTTTTAGACTGTTTGCATGGTTTTTGGATTGGATTTCGTACCAAATTTTTTTTTTTGAGAATTGTAATTTATGAGGAATACATGTGAAAAGTTTGTAAATAAATACATAACTTGGATTTTGGCTTAAACCCTAACTTAGATTTTGACCTTACATGATATATTTTGACCTAAATCATAAACCATAACTTAGAAATTTTATGTGCAAATATATAGTATTTTGCATTCAAACCGATAGAAAATTGCTTGCAAGATTTTTTTTCAATTTTTTCAAGCCTCTGGGGACCATTTCACAGGGGTTGAAAATCACATAAATTTCGGTGATTTCTTCCAAAAATTTGGTTTTCCCGGTTTCAAATTTACCGGATTTCAAATTTTTATTTTTGAATTTCATTTGGATTTCAGCCGAAATTCTGAAATCTCGCCAAAATTTCGGATTTCGACCGCCTTCGAGATGAGGTCCAAAAATGAAATGTAAAACCTGGCCTCTACAATGCGTACAACATGGACATGGTATGGATGAGGATTTAGGGTCTGCTTGGTTGGAAGCTAATATTGTCACGTTTAAACTTAGGCATGCTACAGATTCATAGTCAGGTGTTTGATTTAATGTCACAACTGTGGTTTGCTACATTTTTTTAGCCCTATATCTCAAGCATCATAGACTCAATTTTTTCACAAATTTTACTACACTTGTGGCTCTAAATTTTATTGACACAAAAATATGGTAAGTCACACTTGCCTAAGATTAATAATAATAAAGTTAGCTTCCAACCAAATAGGCCTTAACGGTCACATCATATCATCGGATTCACCGAGTAACACAAATCGATTTTTTTTAAACACAAATACATTTTTAAAAATAATACTTTAAAAAAAAATATTTTAAAAAAATAATACTCCGAAAAAATTCACAAAAAATATGATTGTAAGCTCTATCGCCAAATAGCGATAGATGTCTATTTTGTCACTGATTGAATTGGCCAACGAATTGTTTGTCGCAGATTCATTTGATCGACAAGTTGACGACAAAAGGCCTATCGCTAATTAATTTCACGATAAATCTTCTATCGACAATTAAATTGATGACTCCAATTGAATTGACCATAGAAGTATATTTTTGTAAAAAAAATTAAGGTATTTTTGTAAAATTCTCTAAAAATATATTATTTAAAAAAATCACCACAAACACCCCCGTCTCTCTCTCTCAGAATGCAAAGACAAATCTCATTCACATAACATCTAGTTTCACGTGCCGATATTATCTCACCCGAAACCTAATAGCATTTCCACAACAGCTTAAACTTCCAAAACATTAGAGCATTTCTACAACACTTTTGGGTGAGTTTTTTTTAGTAACTTCTGGGTGGGTTAACAGGTGGCTTAGAATCAGCTCCCTGTCTAGCTACTTCTTACTAGTTCTTTTTCTTCGAAGCAAAGTGTTCAGTGCAGTTATAACGGGTTTAACTTAAAACAGTTTTAGCTATAACAATCGTTCGATTGAGGTAACAGATAACCTGATCGTTAAACAGCTTTCAGCTACGGTGTTTTACTACATCATTAAGATCGATACAACGTTTTCAAACAGAACTTCGGAAGATCTGATCTATTATTTTTTTTATCCAACGATCCACGTACGACTACTGACGACTACTAAGTTGCCATGATAACAAGATTGTATTAGATCTATTTCTATCCATTCACACCTGACAGACTGGCACCAAAACATTTGTAAACCCTATACTCCATGACATTAACGCGACGGCAGCTACTTCTTGTTGAGTTTCTGGTGGCTAGCCTCGGTGGGCCACCGTGAAGCTAGGCTGGTGCCGGGGCTGCCATAGCTGCACGATCAGGCAATGCAAAGCGAGCGAGCAACCGCCCCTGTAGCGGCACAGGCGCCACAGCACGCAACCGAATCTTTTCGCGTCGCTCATTCAAGAGTATAACCTTTTCTGCTCCTGACATACTTTTCTTTTTAAATCTTGTCCACTTTCAAATAAAATTACAAAAATAATCTCTTCCTACGCACGTGTGCCACCGCAAAATTCTTGCCAAGCTCTCTTCCTCGGCAGAAAATTTACCAATCAAAATTCACTAAGTAATCAATTTAATTAATTAATCACTTAATTAATGACTTTAGTTAACTAAATCATCTACCTAATACCTACCGATGTAGGGGTGCTCGACAGGTTCCGGCTACCGAACCCCTGTTGCACGATAGCTCTGCTGCTAAGCTCCTGCTACGTGACCTGTGCCGTCGTCATACAAGAGGGTGGCAAGTCACATACGTCGTCTGTCGATGCTTTCGCGGTTAGAAAGGAGATTATTTTTTGCAATTGCGTTTGTACGAAAGCTAGATTTGTTCAAAAAAAAGAAAAACATGAGGGGCTAGAAAAGCACTGCATTCGTCATTTAAACCCATGGCGATTCGTTCGTGCATGCATCTCGATCGATCGGCCATGGTCCCGGCCGGCCGTCGTGGAGACAGGTTGAGCTATCAGCGGTAGCCGCCTTGGCTAGCTGGGTAATTGGGTTGGGTTGTGTCGTTCGGCGCGGCCACGATTCAAACGTGACTGTCATGGCTCAACCAACGAACGAAACGACCGCGCATGATCCGGTGGCACCTACACGGGCACGCACACCGTCGTCGCAGTTCACACACAAGCTTGGAAGTGTCGATGGATCACTCGTGGTTTAAATGATCAGGTGCCAGAACCACCCAAATATGAAGAAACTTTCCTGGTCCGGTAACGTGAAGACTTACGTGGTTCATATAAAATAGTGATGGAATTAGCCATATATTGCTTGTCTAAATAGAGTTGTAGTATTATATATTACATATTGGGTCTAAATATAGCACCTCCTAGTTAACCTTTTTACACAAATTGTGGATGAAAGTGTAAGTAGGATGCTATGTGTGAGTGGGTCCACCTTATGGGTGGGCTGTACATTCACTACAAGAATCAGGGAAAAATTCGTGGGTCAAAAACCCACGAATTTAAGCTAAAACCCACGAATTTAACTTAAATTCGTGAGCAAACCGTCGAATTTAGTTCACGAATTTAACTCGACGAAATTAATTAATTAAATTCGTGGGTACCCACGAATTTAAGTTAAATTCGTGGGTTTCTACTAAGCCCACGAATTTAATTGGGTTTCTGAGTTAAATTCGTGGGTTTAAAAAACCCACGAATTTAATCAGTTAAATTCGTGGGTTTAAAAAACCCACGAATTTAACTGATTAAACTGTCATTTTTACAACAAAAAAATGTATATTCCAAATGTATGTTTATATATATATGTATCGCACTCAATACATATAACAACTAAAGAAGAAAAGAAAAGGCAAAAGAAAATTGAAACTAAAAATTGCTAGCGAAGAATAATTAAGATCATCTATTTTGTTCAAATCGATCGAATCAGAACACAAAAGACAAACTCCACAATGAAGTTGAAGCGAGCGAATAATTAACAAACGAGACACCAAACCTATTACGATACTAAAATATCAAACCAACCTTTAACTCTTCAAACCGGCTTAAAACTAAGTCTCCGAATGTACAAAATTTGGCATGACCTCTCTTGTAAATAGGACATCCACTCACAGACAAAAAAACATTTGCGTTATAATATATATCAATCTCTCAAACCGTAGGAGACATTCTAGCAGATCCTTAGATAATCCAAACACACATCCAACGGCAATTTGTAAACTACGCAATGACGTACAACACATTACAACCACAATAGATACAATCCACGATCCATTAAAATAAGTCCATCACAATAAGTCGATCACAACGTATCCATCACAACAAGTTATAAAGTACAACAGCTTATACACCAATCGAGCTCACAATGGAATTCATGCCTCGGGGTTGTTGGAGTTGTGGGCGCTACCACCACCGTCGTACTGTTGAAGATGTCTTCTATGATGTCGCCGTTAGAACGTCTTTGGGCGTGACCTAGAAACCTGCAAGTTCAAGATTAACTTAGGTTGTGCTACAAGTAACATTATGCTGATTCACATGAATGTCAATATGAGAATATCAATAGTACTATTCAACCAAGACACAATATGAGAATATCAATATGACGGGTCAAGCTAAACAAGAATAGGTATTATATATAAGAACTACACGTACGAGCTAGTCAAGATATGCTGCAATAATCATATGAACATCAATCTCATATTCAATGAAGTATCAAAGTAATACTCTCTAGTATTAACATAAGGTCAAGATTACAACTACAATTATTTAATTCAACTTCCAAAGACCCCAATTGCATCACTGAGTATTCAAAAGATAACAAACAGTAAAAATAGTTCAAAGAAGCAATAAGAGTTTTGGTAGTCATTTTAAGAGTTCAATATACAAAGTACAAATATAAAGCATTCTACAAGGATAAACAATCAGATTGTACATGGGCAAACAACACTCTACAAGGATGCCATATGAAGCATTTAAAACATAAGTTCACAATTGAACAAGTTGTCTTAAGATAACTTTTCAATTCCAAGAAGTCAGCACAATATAAGGTTCGAAATCAAAAAGTTATTGATGAAAGAAAAATCAAATAGCACGTAATGGGTTCATAATTTGGTAAACCATCACTTATCTACAGGAGCACAGCAATGAACTTTCATAAGCACACAAGTTAACCTTTCCAAGTATGAACATTGAGATGATTTGTGCAAGGTTTAAGAAAGAGTTGCCTAAATATCCTAAAATCGACTCAGTTGTGCATTTCAACAAAAATTATCACTTTTGCAACAGATTACTAAGATTGATATATACTAAAAGAATGAACTAGATTTCCTACGGAAGTATATGTCCATCCACTTGCACACGTAATCTCATATTCAATGAAGCATATGTAATCTCATATTCAAAGAATGAACTAAAGTTCCTACGGAAGCATATGTTTCTAAATTTGAGCAAGAGAAAGGAAGGGATGGGGTAGCTCACCAAGTAATCAAACTCCACAACAAAGTTCAAGCTAACGAAAAATTAACAAATGAGACACCAAACCTACTACCTCTACTAAAAGATGAAACCAACCTTTCAACTCTTTCAAACCGCTTAAAACTAAGTCATTGAAATGTACAAAATTTCGCATGACCTCTCTAGTAAATAGGACATCCACTCAACAGACAAAGAAACATTTGCGCTTATAATATATATACCAATCTCTCAAACCAGAAGGAGACATTCTAGCAGATCCTTAGATAATCAATCACACATCCAAAACGGCAATTTGTACAAGAATTGACAAACTTAGCTCGTGTCGCAAACTTATAATATTTTCGACATCCATACATGTGGTGTCGTCTGAGGTGGCTCGCAGGCCCACGGGTTGAAGTACATAGGCATTCCTTGGCTTGGCATAGGTGGTGGGTACATGTAGAACGGGTTTGGAGGCTGGGAGCCTGTAAGGCATAGACAGGTACATCATGCCACATATAAACCATTCATTCAAATTTTAAATAACGAATTGAACCGATCCGTCTTTACCTGTGGTGCCTCTCTTGTAGAAGGTGGTCGATCTGTGGATTGAACATGTAGAAAGGAGGAGGAGGTCGGGGCTCTGTGGATCATAGTTTGTGATATGAAGTACACATAATAGAGTTTTTGAAAATAAAGAATGCATGAGAATATCATATAACCCGAGGTGCATCTCCTAGGGTGGTGCCTCGCATCCCAATAGGGTTTATGAAGGACGCCGGGAGGCCGAGCACCTGTGATGCTTCTCCTTGTGGTGGTGGCTGCATGTGCGGAGAAAACATGTAGAAGGGAGGTGGTGGGAGCCCTATGACATAATAGTCCGGTTTGTGAATTCGTGATTTTACGAGCTAAGTGAATTAAAGAGTAATGAACTCAAGTATCTTTACTGCGAACAGAGGGCGAAACACTGCGCACGTTAGGTCCAAGAGATTGTGACGATTCTTGCATATAGATTGTTTGTTAGATTTTAATCACAAGTGTAAACTTGAGCGTTTTGTTCAAAGTTGAGATTGTACCTACGGATACATTTTCATGTATTCGAGTCTTCTCGCCTGCGAGCTTCCTCTCGTGCTTGACGAGACTCTTCTCGTGCTTGACGAGCCTCCTCTCGCGCTTCACGAGCCTCCTCGTGCGCTTGTGCTTCCCGTGCGGACCTCGACGAGCGAGCACTCCCCTGTGAGGAAACCGAGCCTCGTGGAGGACGATCGCATTCCACAACTCCATCCCCATGGCCCACCTACAAACGATATATCTTGAAATGTGACCATGCAATTTTTTTCCTTAGTAGAGCGAAAACAAATAAAATCAGTTTATTAACGAACCTCCCATGCTTTAGGCCCTCCAGCGTGGTACAACGCTTCCACATCGACCGGTGCGGCCCTCCAATCAACCTCCGGCCCATGACGTTGTGTCATTTGTTCTGCATATGACGCCTACAAAACAGCATTTTGGTGCTCCTGGATGTAAATTTGCACAAAACATATTGTGTCATTTATACTTACCATCCTCTCACTAGCCCCGTCGTCGCACAACACATCCGGTTCGTGGATCCTCGCCTTGATGCCCCCGGATGTAAACTTCCACAAAAGTGGGAGTACTCCCACTTTCAGCCTCCTACGATGCAAAGTTGTAAACATAGTGATAAATTCACTAACAATTATAATACCGATACTTACCATGCGTTGCTCTAGGCCAATGTGTCCGTCTGCACTGACTTGTGCTTCCCAATCTACTTCTTCTGCTCCTCGATTTCTATTTGATTTTTCTTGAAAATCCTCCACCCCAAGATCTGCACATCCACCTCCAAGCCTCCATGTCCTTCATTATCCAATCGACCGAGCTCGAGATACTCTTGTTCTGTCGGTGTATCCTCCTCGCCTCGGTCCTCTTCTCATGTTCACCTTCTTCACCCTCTTGTAAAATTGATGACACTTGAATGCGTGCATTCTTTGAATGAATCTCCAACAACCTTTTGTGCCGCTGTTGAAGACGCTTTTGGCCTTCTTCAAAGCGTTGTAATCGTCTTCGTTCTCAAGCGGAACCTCTCCCGCATATAATCACACATCAAATTGTACTTACATTTAAAGCAATACTCAAATAGAGTAAATACATAACGCAAACTCACCCGAAGCCAGCCCACACTGCGCTACGACATGTTTGGTTGTCTTCGCCTCCTTCCACGTTCTCCTTCAACGCCCAAAGGCTTCCAGCCAGTGGGTCGCGAATCTTTCCCGCTTGACTCAACCATGCCAGGGTAGTAGTACCGACCAAGGGCTCCTAAAGACGGCGTTAACCTTTGTAATGTGGCCCGTCCATCCAACCCGGCTCTTTCCAAGGCCTACAACAAAATACAAGACAAAGATGCATCAAAACAATAAGTTGTCACCTAGCTAATGCTAAAAGAGAAGATATAATCATTACTGCTCCCGTGTACCTCTATCAACCTCCTATCGGCGGGTTGCATCTCGAGACGAATCGAGACGGTTTTACTGAAACTCAAATGCAAATAATTAGTTCATAGACATTACAATGTAAATATGGAGATTAAAAGATAATCCAATACTACACATATACTCGATGGTACCCAAGAAGACCCGCCTCTTCAATCGGCTCTAAGGTCGCCTCAACTCTGCATCTGCCATTGCCTCGGCCTCGGCTCGTGATCTCAGATTCTGTTGTCCCATCCCAAAGTCGTCGGCGTCGGAATCTGCTTCTGCGACTCGTATTTCATTGAGACGTGCTTGAAGACGTGCAATCCTTACTGACTTCTGAGGGCGTTTCCGTGACGGGCCGGGTTCATCTGTTATTACGTCTGTGGCATCGGTAGGTAATTGATCGAGTCCGGCCCCGTCGGAGACAAAGAAAGAATCCCTATAGCTTCTTCTTGATATACATCACCCACATCATCCTCTCGTTACTTGCCACATACGAAACATCCCCAGGAGGGTATACTTCAGGGTTAACTTTAAATACAACCCACCAAGCCTTCAAGCTACGGTGAGGATAGCTCGTAGTACACTGCTCAACTCGATGTGCAAGCACGATGTTATTGATATGGCCTGGCCGCGAATGACGTGCTTCACCTCCACCATCCCAAAGTCGTCGACACGCAGCCGCTGTGTGGATCGAACCAATGGCAATCAAAAAACACGACCTTCAGATCTTTGCCACCCCCAAAGGTATACTCAATTATGTTTTGTACAACACCGTAGTAGTCTAATATATCGCCGCTGGAATCGGATGACGTTGTGACTACTCCGCTGTTTGAAGTGGCCGCAAGTGGACGGCTAGCTTCTAATTTCACTGTTCGAAAACGGAACCCGTTCACATCACAGCGACTATAGCTCCTTGCCGTCACATCACCATGTGAGAGCTGTCGGAGATCCTCATGGACGGAGGCATCACGCATACACTATATAGCAACATTCATCACTGTTAGTCTAATATTAAGTTACTACAACAATTCATTTTAGAAAAATGAATAAATAGTCAAATTACATGTCGTGGAACCATTGCACGAAGCTTGGGCCGCCTTTCAACCCATCACGACGTAGGTTATCCAATTGCTTAGTTGTGGGTTGTCGAGTTGACTTCCAATTTTCTTTGTCAAATACTCTGCGTCATTTATTCTCGGGTTAAAAGGACATTTGCTTTGAAATGTTCAAAACATAATTCGAAAGTCACTTACTCAAAATATTTTTCAACTTCTACCATGTTAGTGAACATGTAAAGCATGGCCATGTTCCACTCCTCATACTCAACATGGTGTGCGATGTACGACCCAACAGTTGACCCTTGCATTGAAAAAGCTTAAGTTCGCTCAACGGTTCTTCTTCCGCGCACGCATCGATTCTTACGGACGCTTACGTTGTGCTTGCGTCTGAAATACTTTGTTGAGAAGTTTGTGATCTCTTTACTTGCATAAGCCTCTGCGATACACCCTCTACCCTTGCCTTGTTGCGCATCGTAGCTCTAAGCTTTTTCAACTCCCTTTCCCGACTATACATCCATCCGAATCACGCAGGACCTCCAACCTTCGCTTCCCAAGGTAGATGCACCAAAGCAGTGTTGCATCACATTCATAAAACCAGTGGGAAAGTTTTTCCAACTTGCATACAAGCAATGGAATTCCTTCTCTAACTCGCATCAACGCCTTAGAGATTTCCTTACCGCATATCCGCTTATAGAAGTAATCGAGCTCGCCAACATCCTCCACAACTCATTATCAAAATAGCCACGAAACATTACCGAACAAGTCTTTCCATGATAATATGGTAATCATGACTCTTTAGCCCGTTTAGCTTACGGTCTTGACATTCACGAGCCGTTTTATGTTAGATGCATAGCGGTTAGGAAACTTTAGAGTTTTCAACCACCTCAAAATCATTTACGGTCTTACGGCTTCACACGAGATGGAGCTCGTGGCGGCTCTCATTCCCATTTAAACCAACTTTAACCTCGAGCTACGGCCTAGCACAATGATCACCCATGTCTTTCCTAGCACTCACGTTATCCTTTGTTTTGTCGGTTACATCAAATACCATGCTTATGATGCTCGCCACATTGCGCTCTTGGTGCATCAAATCTATGTTATGCGGCGAATCAAAGCTTTCGCGTAAGGCGCTCCCAAAGAAAAGAAATATGAGTCAAGTTGTGCTCCTTTCCATAGCCGATGAAACCCACTTAGTAGATCGCATAAGCCGACTATACCACTCACCTATCTCCTCTCCGTGAGTCGCCGGGGCCCTTTTTAACTTTCGTCCTTTTCAAATGCTTTGGCGTCGTTTCTAAAAGGGTGCTCACCGAAGCCATCGTCGATGGCAATCGAAGAATGTGATCTTTTACCGCGTGAGCTGAATGCATCGTAGTCGACCATACAAATTGGACAACACAGCGACCATGAACACACCACCGCCCAAATGCCATATGCCAACAAATCATGGACCGACCACGGTATGCGGCTCGTAAGGTAAACTCTCGCCACCAACGCTGTCGATGCCTTTTCCTCGCCACAACTTCTTCACTCATCAATTAAGGGCCGCATGAACACATTGAGATCCTTCCTGGATGCTTAGGACTGGAATGACAAGAGCAAGGAATATGAACCCTCTTTCAAGCAAATCTCGGTGGAAGATTGTATGGCATGATGAAGACCGCCAACAAGAGTAGGGGCTAGCGCCAGTCGAAGGTGTGAAACCGTCCGTGGACAAACCAAGACGGACACTCCTAGGGTCGCTTGCAAATGCAGGATCGAATCGGTCCAATGCCCGCCATGCCTCGCCATCGACGGATGGACCATCATATCCGGTCTTGGTCCTCACGTTTACCTTCTTTGTGCCACCGCATATGTTTCATTGCTTTTTTGACATGTACACCGTTTAAGCCTATCCGTGATCGGCATGTACCGGCTGTTTAGTCGCGACCTTTGTAGTCACCGATACCCCTTCCTCATCTACCACCTCAACGAATCGCACTTACCGCAATGCATACAATGGGTATCGTTGTCATGATCCTTCCGAACAAGATGCAATTATTCTCGCACACATCAATCTTCCGTAATTCATCCGAGGCCGCCATCAACTTTTTCGATTGGTACAAATCCTTTGGCATCTTGTGGTTAGGCGGAAGGACATCATTCATTAGTTCGAGCAAAGCGCTGAAGCATTTGTTCGAAAAGTTGAACTTCGACTTCATCGACATAAGCCGTGTAACCGCCGCAGGACGGTCACATTGGTCAAGTCATGCGACTTCGTCCGAGGCGTCAAGTAGCCTATATAATTCCTTAACCTCCTCCGCCGTGACCCTCCCGGAGTTAAATTCATCCCCGCCAAGATCATCCAAAGATGTCTTCCATCCGGTCGTGATCCTCCACATGGTCCAAAGATCTCTTCGTCTCGATAGCACGCCTGCGGCCTCTCCATGACGGTGCCACACCAAATAGTTAGGCATGAACCCGTTTTTGCAAATGTGATACTGCACTATATCCTTGCTGTAGTAGCTGTTATTCTCGCAGAGGGTACACGGGCAATACACATATTCAGCTCCTCCAGCGAATGCTTGCTTCAAGAAAGCATCCGTGATCTGCCCCCATTCCCTTGAGTGCCCCCCATCACTCCTCCATCCGTCGTACATCGCCCTTCGATCGTCACCCATTATCAAAGCTAAACAAATGGAACAATGTCAACGTACGACCGTGGCTTAGGTGACAAAGACAACCTATTAGGAAAGATTTGTCCTAAATCCACCCAAGAATGGAGGCTATTGCATGCGACTGTGACGCGCATTCTGACCGAACGAATTTCAAGAAGATAACCCGCCGTTTCTCCAAACGCACGCTGATGTCAAAAGCGTCGGAGAACAACAGGTTATGTGGCCGAAATCACGCTCGATCGCCGCACGCCACGTGCCCTATGCAACAACCAACATTCTCGGTACGTCCAAAATACGCCGATAATTTGAACCGCGCACCTCACAAGCAAATGTGAGATGCGCCGTTCCCGAACGGGTGACGCCTATGCTCTCTACTATTCGACACAAACCCTAAACTCTAACGTTATATACAACGGCAGCGAGAAAATAAAAATATATATATCATATGCCGCGAATATAAAATGAGATGAAATAACTTTAAACGAATATAAAAAGAGACGAAATATACCTTCTCCAACGCCGGTGTGCGCGTCGCGGAGGGTCCAGGGAGGGCGGGTGGCGCCGGCGACGCGAGGGCACCGACTGCGGCGGGCGCGGCGATGGCGCGGCGTGGCGCGAAGCGGGCGGACAGCGGCGGGTGGAGGCGCGGGCGCGGCAAGCGACAGCGGGAGGTGGGGGACGCCGGCCGTCGGGCGGGCGGCGGCGTCTCGGCCGAGCCGGGCGATGGCACGGCGAGGATCAGCAGCGGGCGCAGCCATGGCCGGGCGGCTCGCCAGGCGGCCTCGCGGCGGGGCGAAGGGCGCCGGCCGCGGCGGCGGCGGCAGCGGGAGGGCGGGAGCGGCCGGCGGGCGGCGGCGAGCAAGGCGGCGGGCGGGCGACGGCGCGGGTGCCGGGCGGCACCACGGGGCGGCGGCCGGCCGGCGAGGGGCGGGCGCGGCGGCGCAAAGACGGGCGGGTGGCTCGCGGCAGGCGTCGCGCGCGTAGGCGCGTGGCGGACGGCCGGCCGGGGCAAGGCTACGGGCGGTTCGCCGGGCCGCGCGCGCGGAGGTCGGGCCGGCCGGGCGGAGGGCGCGCCGAGCAAGCGGAGGCGGGCGGCGCGCACGTGGCCGACCGGCGAGGCGCGCGGGCGGGCGGCGGTCGGGCGGCAAGCGCGGCGGGCGCCGGGCTTGCGCGGCGCGGCTCGCCGGGCTTCGCGCTGGCGTGAGTTCGCCGGCCGGCGCAGCGGCGGCGCGAGCCGGGCAAGGCGGGCGGGCGCGACGTGGTAGACGGGAGAGGGGCAGCGCGCCGGGCGGCCGGGCGGAGCGGCGCGGCGGCCGTCGGCCGGGCGGGTCGCGGCGGCCGAGCCAAGCGGCCGCGCCGGCGGGGGCGGCCGAGTGGAGCGCGCAGGGGGCGGCGGGCGGCAGCCGAGGGACGACGGCGCGAGGGCAGGGCGGGCCGACGGCGGCAGCCGGCATGGCGGGCGGGCGGGCGCGGGCGACGGCGCACGCAGTGGGAATTTTTGGCTCACTGGGTGCGTGTCGCGGGCCGAGGGTTATTTTGCCTGGGTAAATTGGGTTAGGTGGGGCCCACGAATTTAAAAATTTAAATTGTGGGTATTTGGTGGCTCACGATTTAAATTTTTAAATTGTGGGTAATTTTAACACGATTTAAATAATTAAATTGTGGGTTACTCAAGACGAATTTAAAGGATTAAATTCGTGGGTTTCATTTCGGCCCACGAATTTAATTAAAAACGTGGGTTTTTTACAAACCGACGAATTTAAATAAATAAATTCGTGGGTTTTTTTTGGGCCCACGAATTTAGAAAACCCACGAATTTTTCTCTGTTTCTTGTAGTGATTGAGCAAAACTTGGGACAATGTGTTACAGATGGTATGAGAGTATCAACCTTTGTTGCATGGACGCGGGCATATGGCGTATAGCGTATGTTGGCTGGAGTAGCTATACGGCATAGAGGTGTGTCGAGGGGTTATTCTGGGTATTTGCTATGTATACCATGTGCTATCGAGGGCGTTAGCTCTTAAAGGGGTGAATGTAATACCCCGGCCCATTAATGTGAAGGCCCACGTCAAGTGGTGGTGTGAATTAGTCTCACATTAATTGCATAAAAGAGTTGTAGTAGTATATAATTTCTGTTAGGTGTAAACATAGCATATCTAGATTAACTCTTTTATATGAAGTGAGAATGAAAATGTAAACAGAGTGTTATAGAGTGTTCTGTGTGTGTATCCATCACGGATAAAATGGATATTGAGTGAAACTTAGCTAGGTTGTTACAGTCAAGCTCTACAAAAAAAAATGCTCAAACCAGTGAGGGTCAACCAGTGTAAAAACCACTTCGCTACAGGGTCCAAGTCCCACAGAATAATTCCAATTCCATTATTGCACCAGGCACCAGCATAGTAGTGGCACAAGCATAGCTACATCATGATCTCTGGAAAGACGCTTGTAACTAGGGCTGTAAAAAAAGCTTGAGACTCGCGAGTTACTCGAGCTCGGCTCGCGAGAGGCTCGATTCGAGCTCAGCGGAGCTCGAGCTCGAGCTCCGAACGAGCCGAACTCGAGCTCGAACTCGCGAGCTTAACCGAGCCGAGCTCGAATAGTTCGCGAGCCTACTCGAGCATGAACCGAGCTTCTTTAAATCGAACTTTCTCGAGCTTGTTACCGAGCTTCCTCGAGCCGAGCTTAATCGAGCTTGTTACCGAGCCTACCGAACTTACCAGAATTATCGAGCTTACTCGAGCTGACCTCGAGCCTACTCGAGCTTGGACCGAGTCAAGCTCAGGCTCGCTCGAGCTCGGCTCGTTTACAGCCCTACTTGTAACATTCCTAAAGTTTTCAAGTTTTGAGAAAAAGGTTAGGGTTTTCAAAAGTTTTGGTAATAGTTTAAAACATCTTAAAAGCTACTCCATCCGTTGATAAATATAAGGCCTATAATTTGAATAGTCTTGTTGAAAAATATAATGCGTGCATGTAGATTTAACGAGCTTTTTCACTTATACTCCTATTTATTCTCTATCAACCATATGCATTTATTTATTATCTCTCATCTTCCAAGACAATTAAGAGGGATATGTAAGTCATTTCCTCTCATATCTTTCTCAATTTTACCACAACCTTAATCTTTGTGCAAAGTCAAAATACGCCTTATATTTATCAACGGAGGGAGTATTTTCTACCTAAATTACGAGGTATTTAATTATATTATTAAGAATATTTTATTCATGTTCTTTGTACTTGAAAGCATTTTTCATATTTTCTGAGAAAATTCCGAGTGTATTTGTTATTTTATTTGAGATCCTTTTCTTTTTTTGTGTTTCCTAAAATAGAAAATCTATTTAATCTCTGGAATGCCAGGTGAATCGAATCCTTGTTTCCGGCATACTTCTCTCTTCCTTTCTCTCTGGGCCAAAGCCCAATCCTACTGGCCCGCTCTCCCTCCTTCTCTATCCCACGTGGCCCTATCCCACTGGCCCATCTGCGTGCCAGCCCAGCCTACGCCGCCCCATCGTAAGACCTAACCCTAGACTACCTGGTTGAGCCAGCCGGTCAGCCTGCGTCGCCGCAGCACGTGTGACGAGGACGCTGTACTGTTCTAAACATTTCCATCCATCCACATAGATCCTTAGCCGAAATTAGGTTTTCCAAACAAGGCCTAAGGGTAGATGCCACACTCGGCGCCCATAAACAGCCACTGCTTTCGAGCGTCGCCTCCTTTTGATCCCCCACATCCCGCCACCACCGAAGGACTCCACGTTCGCCGAAAAAAGCCGTCGGTCGTCGTCTTCTTCAAGTCTGGCGACAAGAGCTGCGGCGGCCGCACCTTTGATCCGTTGCGTTCCTCGCCACCTATATCGGCTCAACCCATGTTTTTCCGCCAACACCACTTCGCCACCGTCGACGTTGTTGATCAAGAGCAGTACGAGGACCCCGAAAGTGAAGACCCAACAGCACTAGAACAATGCAAGAGTTGTGTCACCTTGACCATGTTGTACCTACTGCTTTACAAAATTATTTTGTATCGTTAAATTTGCATGCTGCTTTAGGATTCAAAATTATTTAACTGTTGGTGGTGGTTAACAGACAATTGGTTGATCATCCCCCCTTGGCTTGTATGCAATGATCCATTGTCAATCTAGGATTGGGAAACTATTTAGTCGAACATTAATTATTACCACCAACATGGGTTGGTTTAACACACTGCTTAGCCATGCTTAGGTATAAGCTAGAATTATTCTTTAGAAATACTTGAATAATCTTGATTTAATGAATTATGGAACTATTTGTGTTGAGCAGGTGGTAGTTACCTTTGTTATTAAAATGTGAGAGGCATGACATGTAGATGTCAATGGTTGATGGATAACAAAAATGAATTGACGTGTTGTAGCATTGAATCAATGGAAGTCTTATCTAGGTTAATTAATTAAGGACTAAACCTTGTGCACCATTCAATCAAGTCTTACGGTGTAACTATATGTCGATGAACAGACTAATTACTGAGTTCCAGCTTTAGCACCATTGGAGTGAATGGCCGTGGTGGTTAGGGGTGGAAAAAAAACTCGAAACTCGCGAGTTTAACGAGTACTCGGAAACTCGGTTCGACTCGACTCGAACTCGTTCCTTAACGAGTCGAGTCGAGCTGGGTTTTGAACTCGTTAAGAAAACGAGTTAAACGAGTCGAGCTAACGAGCTATCGAGCGAGCTAACGAGTTGAACGAGCTCCAAATCGAGGTACGACTCTACTCTCCAATCTCTCTGGCGGCCGACGCTACGAGTGGCCGAGCGAGCTCTCCTCTCCTCGGCTTCTCCCTTGTCGCCGCCTCTACTCCGAGCTCTTCCTCCTCGCTCTCCTGCCCACCCGCCATGGCGCCAGGCCTGCCTTGCTCGCGCTGCCGCCTCCCGCTGAGCTCCTACCTCCGAGATCCATCGGTCCACACACCGAGTGGCCTTCCAAGCCTCCAACGCCGCCATCGATTCGATTCCCCTCTGACATCAAGCATGCCAAATCAACCGAGGAGCATGGAGTCAAAGAACAAAGAAGTGAAGCTAAGTAGGACTTGTGGCTCCGGTTCACGCTCCACATCTTCAGCAACTGCGAACCTTGGAAAGCCTCCGACAGCCGGTCCTTCAACGCATCCCATAGCTCCCTCATCTGCGCCCACATCGGTAAGCCTGCAAGAAACCAAGATAATCTTACATTTAAGGAAATGTGACAATGCTGTAAGATTTGGCAGCTCGTTAGTCAGCATTGTATCATGAAGATTTGGCTTCTAAGATTACTATTAGATTAATCTAGTAATACTGTAATAGCTGTGTTTAAGAAACTGTTGATGAGCTTGTTTAGATCTTTCATCATTGAATCTTTTGCTTTTGCTGACACAAGAAATGCGTATTTGCTCTTTTATGTTGTATGTGTAGGAATATGTATATGAGGAAGATGAGTATGATATGAATGATGTTATGTCTGAAAGTGAACCTTCTCATGATGAGCAACATGTGATGTCTGATGGTGGTGAACACTGCCTGGGTCTCCCAATCGAAATAGAAGAGGCAAAAGGAAAACAAGCAACCAATTGTCTCCAAGAGTGCAAAGAAATTGAGAGGAAAGCGTGCGACTGTTGGAAGCATTTCAAGGTGGTTCAAGCTGCGTCAAGAGGGAGCCAGGAAGACCGCTGAGAAGGCCAAGTGCGAGATATTGTGGTTCTTTGTTTGCTTACACTCAAGGGGTCAAACTTCAAGTTTGAATAGACATTTGCCAAAGTGTACACCCTACATGAACTTGAAGGGCGGCACTAGCTCAAGGTACACTCAACTATAATCCCGACACGTCGGTTCATCTCTTACAATTGTTCCTACGAATATGATCATGAGGAAACCCGTAGGCTCATTGCTAAGATGATAATTGTTCATGAATATCCTTTTGAATGGTAGAGCACACATGGTTTAATGTCTTGATGAGATATATGAATGCATCGCACAAGTTCATTGGTAGAAAGACTATACGAAGTGAATGCATAAAGGTTTATGAATCTGAAAAAGAACTCCTTAGGAAGAGTCTTAAGGCTGTTGAGAGTGTTAGTTTGACATGTGATTTATGGACATCAAACCAAAATCTTTGCTACATGGCTTTGGTGGCGCACTACATAGATCCTGATTGGGTTATGCAATGCCGTGTTTTGAACTTCATTGAGTTAGATCCACCACACACAGGGAACATCATAGCTCAGGCAGTGTTTGAATGTATAGCTGAATGGAAAATAGAAGACAAGATTATAACAATCACTCTTGATAATGCTGCATCAAATGATGTTGCTGCTAGGATTTTGATGTCCAAGTTCATTGCTAGGAAAACAACAGGCTTTATTCCTAATTACTTTCATGTCCGCTGTTGTGCTCACATAGTCAATTTGGTAGTGAATGATGGCATTCAACCATTGCAACCATTGATAGCCAAGCTCAGGGAAACTGTGAAATATCTTAAGAAGTCACCATCTCGTATGTACAAGTTCCTGGAAGTTTGTAAATCCATGAATCTGAAAACTGGAGCAGGGTTGTGTCTAGATGTGTCCACAAGGTGGAGTTCAACATATAAAATGTTTGATACATGCATTCCCTATAGGCCTGCTTTCACTGAGTATGGTGATGTTGATACAAATTACAAGTGGGAGCCTTCCCATCAAGATTGGACATTATATAGTAAAATTCAGCCAATCTTGACTGCATTTGCTGAGGTAACCAAGGTATTATCAGGATCTATATACCCTACTGCAAATGTTTTCTATCCTTACATAGTGAATGTTAAGATTGCATTGGTAGTGCATGTAATTAAGGGATGAGTATATGAACAAGATGGGACAAGCAATGTCGACAAGTTTGATAAATATTGGGAGGAAAGGAACAATGTTATGGTTATTGCTACTATTCTTGATCCTAGGTTTAAGATGAGATTTGTTAGTTATTGTTTTAAAATGATTTTTAGTGAGAGCAAGGCCCTTATTGAGGAAAATGATGTCAGACATGAGTTGTATGATCTATATGGCATTTATGAGGCTGAACATCGCCAAAACAAGGTTGCTAGTGGAAGGGTTGAGTCATCTTCAGGTTTGCAAACACGGACCTCGGTTGCCACAGTGCCAAGTGGGTTTCAATCCTTTCTGCGAGAGAGCCACTGAGCCATCTAAGTCGAATTGCTCATCTATTTAGATGAACCAAACCATCCTCCGAGAGGACTCAAAGTTTGTATTACTTGATTGGTGGAAGTTGAATGCTCATAGGTTTCTGTTGTGTCAAAGATGGCAAAAATTCTTGACTATACCGCTACCGTGTCTCATCGAGTCCACTTTCAAGATCGGAGGTAGAGTTCTTGATGATTATCGTAGTGCTCGCGCCCATCAATGGTTGAGGCATTAGTATGTGCTTCTAGCTTCATCCGAGGATCCAAAAATGACAACAAACCTCCAATGATAATGGTATGGGTATCTTCTTTCAGTTTTTCATATAGCTTTGTTTAATATTGTGTATAACTGAAGTACCATTTTCATTTGTAGGAAGATGACAACGATGATGATGTTGAATTGGTACCATTTCTGACGACTTGGTGGAAAGCAATTAGTCCGCCAAGAGTGAGATGAATTCATTCTCATCAAAGTTTACTTTAAAAAAGCAGTGTGCTTGTGCATGTTTAACTATAGCTTCCCAAGGTTTGCTGTGATTCCAGCTAAGTCTTGTTAGAAGAAAACTTGAAAAAAAATCAGTGTGACTGTGAGGCTATAGCAAGTATTATGTTTCGCCATATAAGTAAAAAAATATGTAGGCCCTTATATGTAGTAGTTAATTAACTGCCTTTAGTCTTTGCTGATGAAGTGGTTACCATCAGTAACTAGCTAGAAGCTGGTACTAACCACCTAGCAGTAGTTGATCCAATACTTGTTGCAAGCAAAAATATTATGACTGAAGTGATATTTGTCATCCTAAATACTGTGATCAACATGCATCCAAAAAAATGTCAGTGAGCTTCATGTAATGTTCTCTTCATCCAGGTTGGCTACTAAAACTTATGTAAATGTGATGTACTATTTCAGAAGACCATGCAGTCCTGCACCAACAGGCAACAGCGTCACCTTCTGCTGCAGGATCTTCACAATTTCTTCCTAGTGCAAGACTTCATGGCACGATCTTCATAGGCGGCTGGAATTTTCATTCTTGTTATGCTTTAGACCTAATGTTGTTTGCAATGTTTGTTACTTGACTTACTTCTAGTCTGATCGGAGTTCCAGTCTTGTACCCCTCCAAACGCTTTGTTTGAGATATTTGGGCACCTGAAGTTGAATGTTATGACTTATGACTTTCTACTTTCTAGTCACTTCAAGCATCTAGGCCCCAAAATTTTATTATGGTTTTGGTAATTAATGACATTACATGTTTTGGGCTAACTATCTATCTTGAGATAAGTGTTCGAGCAGTTAATCTCTACATGACTTGAAAGGAAAGGAAAAAGGAGAAAGAGTCTTGAAGATTTTTAATCAAGGTTAAAGACCTCTCGATGAGGTTAGAATAGAGTGTTGAGTTATTTTTAAGAGGAATAGTGCCTAAGATCTTGGTTTAATCCTAAGTGTGGAAATGGCTCAAAATCATACCTTGAAATCATGCTAGTTGCATTTAGAACAAAGTTTTAAATGTTACTTTTTTACCTAAGTTTTAATGGGACTACTTGTCTTATGTTAAAAATCGGTCTGCGTTGAACCGAAGTTTTCAGTCGGACCACTTGAAGTAGTCCGCGCAAAGCTGCGTTCACGCCGACCACTTGGAGTAGTCCGGCGCAAAAGGTCGATTCACGCCGACCACTTGAAGTAGTCCCACCACTTGGAAGTAGTCCGCGTGAATCGACCTTTGCGCGGACTACTTCCAAGTGGTCCGGCGTGAACGAGCTTTTGCGCGGACTATTTCCAAGTGGTCCGGCGTGAATCAAAACTTCGGCTCAACGCAGACCGATTTTTAACATAAGACAAGTAGTCCGGCAAAACTTAGGTAAAAATGTAACATTTAAAACTTTGTTCTAAATGCAACTAGCATGATTTCAAGGTATGATTTTGAGCCATTTCCACACTTAGGATTAAACCAAGATCTTAGGCACTATTCCCTCTTAAAAATAACTCAACACTCTATTCTAACCTACTGAGAGGTCTTTTAACCTTGATTAAAAATCTTCAAGACTCTTTCTCCTTTTTCCTTTCCTTTCAAGTCATGTAGAGGACTCTACTCTCAGTGCATTCAATTTCACTGTATGAGAGTTGTAGAAACATTCAATTCAAGTGTTGTATTAATTATTATATTGTGAGCTCAAACACACTTGGAAATCATCAAGCTCAAGCTCTGTTCTATTACTCTTGGAGAAGGTTTCTTCTTTTTAAGGCTTGGTGTAATTCAGCAGACCAGCGATCCCTTCAAATTGTTGTGAAGAGACTTGGTATTTTGTGAAGGTTCACTCACCTTCCCTTCTGGGAAGAGAGTTCGACTTGACTTCTGAGTAAGAAAAATTGAGGAAGAGGCTTAGTTTTTCATCTCTATTTATCATATTGAAATTCTTGAAGTTAATTAGAAGAAAATTTTAAAATAGCCTATTCACCCCCCCTCTAGGCTCATCCTTGATCCTTCATCACTTCTATCCATAATTGTCTGCAGTAATCCCATGTTCAGGTGTTTGAGGTATCCAATGTATGCTCTGTTGCTCATATTTATAACGAGCTTAATGAGCCAACTCGAGCCAACTCGAGTTTTTAACGAGTCGAGCCGAGTTGAGCTTTGAGCTCGTTAAGATAACGAGTCGAGTCGAGCTGACTCGTTATCTTAACGAGTTTAACGAGTCGAGTCGAGTCGAGTCGAGTTGGCTCGATATCCACCCCTAGTGGTGGTTGAAACTTAATTGAAAGCCGTGGTGCAGGTTGAGATTTACGAGTAGACAGCCACAATGGTTGAAACCCATTGAGCGGGTTGAATTACACGGACGGGGCTAGCGTTGGGATTAGGGACCGGGAGAAGTCTTGTTAGATCACCTCCAGGGCACTCCTAAGACAGTGTCACTACTACGAAACAAAGACATCATCGCGGGTCCACAACAACATCATCGCCGATTCTGGGAGCCGGCAAAGGATACTAGGTCTATCAACGCGGATCATGAACCGGCAGTGATTAGTATTATCGCTGCCGGTTCTACCTGCAACTGGCAATGATATCGAACTATCACTACCGGGTCAAACCAAAATCCGGCAGTGATGAGCATTATCACTGCCGGGTTATACCACAATCCGGCAGTGATATGAACCGGCAGTGACAAGCTGTTCATCAAATATTTTTATTGTATATTTTTTGTGCAATATATATATATATATATATATATATATATATATATATATATATATATATAAAGCATCGTTCAAATCATAATTCAAATATATACATATATTACAAAGCATCGTTAAAATCAAAATTCAAATATATTAAAACATCACAATATTTGTTTTTACAATGATTTGTTTACAAATATAGTTTGACTACATTTCATCTCATCTCATTTACTTTGATTTTGCACCGACTACAATAGAAAGAGTCGAAGTAGGCATATCATAGGTCCAGATCGAAGGAATGAGGGCGATGAGACTACGCGTGGAACTCGTCGTTTGGATTGATGACCTCATCATGAATGAATCCGGCGATCTGTTCTTGAATTGCTATAATTTCTGTCAGTAATAACTTATTGGTTCTCAGTTTGGAGCGCTATTATTGAAGAAAAGAGAAAGTTAATTAATGATGATATATGTTAAATGAGAAAAAAGTAGACATCAATGTGTAATTATGTACCATAGCTTCGTTATAGCCCACAGTCTCCGTGACAATTGAATGTATATTTGTACATACATAGTATGCACATAAATTATTTCCCGGGCCCTGCCTCATGCATGGAAAGTTGGTTATTATTTCAAAATGTTTCCTGTAGGGACGATACCGAATACTTTTCTTGCAGTATCGTGCGAATGCCCTATGAATGATTTTGAATAGTAAGTAAACTTAAATGCAATAGAATGGAATATTGCTAGAGCAATAACACAACGATCGAGTTTACCTGTTCAGCATGTCCCAAAAGTCTTGATATAGATTAGTTAGTTTTCTCCTAGAGTCAAAGACAAAAATCCTGCTAGCATCTAACTTGATGACGAGGAGGACCTAGTGAAACCTGCGCATATATGTCAACATAGTCAATTACTCCCACATCGTACGTGTTACGCAAAAATAGTAAAACTATATTAGAAGTAGGGAAATACATACTTAAAGTTATAGGGTAAAAGTATGGAGGTTTTGTACTGCAGCTTCAAAAAAGTATTAAATAAATAGTCTTCATTATACTATGGATTGGCCTTCACAAGCCTCTCGTTGATAAGCTCTGGATCTAGGAATGCTAGATTGTCATTGCCATTTCTTCTACATGTCTGTATCTCCATTCTACATAAGAAAGAAGTCAGACATGCAATTAAATAGTACAAGAATGCACAACAATATATGTAGAGACTTACAAAGTCCACAGTCTAAATATATTCACATCCAGGGCATCTTGCTGGTACAACATATACAACTCCTCGAAACCCACCCAGAAGATCCTATCCCCATTGTGAAAATCTTGCTCCATGTATCTGACTGCGAACGCCTCCATACCATCGTTGGACTGCTGCATGTACCACTGATGGACACACCGCAGTTGTGTTGTTAGGTGGTCGAAATGAGCTGGTTCAACCACTGGTTTCCCCATAAAGAACTTCCACCTTAGACCTTGGTCCTGAGCATCTCGTTGAGCAGCATCTGCTTGAGCATCCAACCTCAACTCGTCGGCACTAGCCGCCTTCAAGTATTGCTTTCTGGATATGCGCTTGTAGTTCGACATTTTGCAAGGTTCAGAAGCCTGCCCCGTCTTTTACACTTTTGCCATACTCAAGAAAAACTTTTGTGCGTTAGCATCAACGTTAGTCATCTTAGGTAATGGCACCTTTTTAAAGTGAGATGTTACGCTGGCGCTGACATGCTTTTTCCGTTCTTCTTCAGTCATCTCAGCTGGAAATTTCTTCTGGGATTGTCCTGGCTTCACAAATGATTGAGATTTCTTCAAGAACGGTGCTATCTTCCAAGATGATGCTGGTGTTCGATTTTTTTCAGATTTTGGTAGAGGAGTCGGACTTTTTCTGGTTGGTGCCGGTGGAGGAGTTGAATTTTGTCTGTGTGGTGGAGACAAGGGCGGGAGGTCTCTGTGTGGAAAGTGCGGCTGATCATCATCTTTGTCACCCTCATCGTCCGAGCCAGACTTAATCAAGCTCTTGCGCCACGCGAGGAAGCCATGCACTTTTTCTCCTATTTTTTTGTTTTCGTCTTCGCCAGGGATCTCTACCTACATTTTACGGTATTGGCAGACTACACTGTCCACTTCGACCCTGGAGAATCCCTGCGGTATTGGGTGACAGTACAAAACCTACGACTCCTGGTATGGCCAAGCCTTGTCCTCAGCCACCTTGATGGTAATGCCATGTGCGGACAAATGTAGCTTGCACGGTGTCGGTTCTTTGATGTCATCCACAAGAAAATGGAGTCAATGCTCTTCGGGAATCCCTGTGGACGTGCAGCTACTCTTACGAGCACTAGGACTGATGAGCTCAAGGCTTTCACCGGGTGGCGGTCGTGAGCTGAGAGCTTTCTGTACTGCTTGCTCCACAGCCTTATCTAGTTCCGCTCTCTGTTCCTCTAATGCTCTCGTCACAGCATCTTTTATTTGATAGTCCAGTTGATCTTCTCTTAATCTCTTTGGACGCCTATACAACCATACGTTAGCTGGGAATGCTTCTTTCCACGGCACCAAACCAACTCCTCGGGTGCGACCTGAATGCTCCTTATTACCGAGGGCTACGGTTAGCTCGTCATTCTCCCTTCGTGGCCTGAAAAATCCTTGGGAAGACTGCACGTGAGCATCTGTGATTCTGCGCGACACTTTGTGCTCTCTATCGCTTCTGAAGCTTAAGCTGCCATCATCTGAGATAGAAGCACCCCTCCCAAGCAACCAATTAGCTTCGATCGTTCGCTCAAGGTGGCCGTCGTAGAATGACACCCTTGCGGGTTAGTTCTTCTTGGACCGATCCTATGCTGGTATTTTCTTCACGTACCCTCCTGTGCCTAATGTGTGAGGATAAATATTCTTATCCGCGTTTGCCTTGTTCCTTTGACTTACTATCTGCGCTTCTTCAGACCTCTTGTATGCCACAAAGTCCTCCCAAAACTCCCTTAACTTTGGGTACGTGTAAAAATTTGGCGTTTCATTCTTCTTCACATAGTTCTTATTTAGTGCCGTCTTCCAAGTCTTCCACGCTGTGCACATGTGCATAGTGCACGTTTCTTTGCAACCAGCTCGGTCCCTTGGGAGAACTGGAACACTTGTTTTAGCTTGTCCCACAACGAGTTCTTCAGGTCATTGGGAACCACCCATGGGTCACCTCGGCAGCCAATCCATGATCTGTAGCTAATGGGCACATTATCCCTAGCAAGAACCCCACAGGCTATCCTGTACGACCCCAACGATGACTCAGGTATAGCAGATTTCCCGACTGCCGAGAGCTCTACTATGTTAAAAAGTCCCTTAAGCATCTTGTTCGGACCACGACTTGCGCTACATTCGCTTAGCGCACGTTTGAGCCTGCAATTTGACCTTATTAGTCGTTTGGCCCTATAATGTTTTGGGAACCACAATGTACTAATACTTTACCTCGCCTACGTTAGTGACGTCTGATTGGTCCATGGCAGGATCCTGTAAATTCAGGTAGTACGTTGGGCTATGGTTCGGACTACCCATTCCTCCTTCGTCCATATTTGAGGGCCCAACTCCCTCCGACACTTGTCCCTAGTCAGAGGCTATTCCTAGCAAGTTTATCGGAAATTTCAAATTAACAAGGTCATTTTTGAAAGACACGTACAAATGAAGATAAACATAACGAATGAACATAGATGTAAAAGATATGAGTTTACGATAGCAGCGTTCTTTGGCTATACTATTCTTCCCTCATGATCTTTGAACTTATCAATTCAAATAAATAAAATTAATACACATATTTGAAAGGCACATACACTAAGGTTCGGATTGATAAGAAGAAAACATTCATGGGAGCAATTTAGGGTGTTTGCGTTAACAGATTTTATATGATAAGCAAGTTGTAATTTGGATATTTTTCTATAATTTGGTTGTCCATATACTAAAGTGTGTTTCTGAACCAACTTCCTCAAAATTTAAGTTTAGACGAGTTGTTTTACGAGCCGCCGAAAAGGCTTAAGTGATATCAAATCTGTGCAGTTTGTGAACATTTAGGGGTTTTGTTGTGATTGGATTCAGATGCAAAGCAAGTTCTAATTAGGATCTTTTTGCAGATTATGGTAGTATATATATCAAACTGATATTATTTTTGCTTAAATTTAGAGGCAGTAGCAGTTCGACCTAAGTCATTTTCTCTTCTATCTTTCTCAATTTCAGTTTCACCGCAAATTGTAAAACTAAAATACGGCTAATATTTATTGACAGAGGGAGTACTCAATAAAAATGTACAAACATTTACATATTCGAGATGCCAATTCAACGACAAATACATAACAATTGCAATCATATTTTTATATCCTACATCACACCAACAAAGCCAACAAAATTGATCTCATATTCGATTTACTACACAATGTACAATTTAAATACACTTTAGCACAAACATCACATGGAATGCAAATCAAACTTGGGATTTCATGGACAGAGTGCATCACAATTTTCATGGACAGAGTACATCACAAGTGTGGAGCACAAAACAATGTCAACACATTTACAGTGTTGATTCCGTACATATTATTTGACCAACATATACATTTGGCTCAAACGAAATGGGACAATTCCACAGGCCATTTAGCACTGGAATCAGACCGAGCATTAGCTATCATTGCGTCACTTCAGATATAACAATGAATCTAAATAGCATTCAATATATAAGTGGTCATAGATAAAGAAGATTGACAGCACGTCAATATTTTCCATTCCCTTTGTGTAGGACAATTAGTGAACAATGAGAAAATTGTACACTAACAAAGTGCATAAATTACAAACGTATGTACCATATCACTCTCATTTGTAATTCGAACCTATCTTTACCAGTACTTTAACCCCTTTCATTGTCTTTAAAAGCTACCGGTCTTTAAAAACCATCAATTTTGCTGCTCCTACCTTCAATGAGCCACAAAACAGCGGGGAGGTCACCGGTGCCGGTGGCGGAGTGGGGAGAGGAGGCAGCGCCGACGGCAGAGTGGGGAGAGGTGGCAGCGACCTGGGGGCGGCGACCAGGGAGCAGAGCTGGCGGCGGAGTGGGGAGGGGATGCGACAGCGGCGGCGACGGCAAGGGGATGCGACGGCGGCGACTGCGGGAGGCCCGATGCGGTCAAAGGCGCAGAGGTAGACGAGGTTGGCGAAGAGGCAAGTGCCAGGAGAGGACGTGGGTTTTGCTATTTATAGGGTCAACTATCACTGTCGGGTCCCCACAAGAACCGACAGTGATAGTATATCACTGCCGAGTCATAAAGAGAGCAGACAGTGATAGTGGCCTTACACTGCCGGGTCATAAAGAGAACCAGCAGTGATAGTTGCCTTATCACTGTCGGTCCAACCCAAACCCGGCAGTAATACTAAGTATCACTGCCGGGTTTTAGTAGAACCGGCAGTGATAGGTATTATCACCGCCGGTTGAGCCTAGAAACCGGCACTGATAATAGACAGTACTGCCGATTTTCTGGGGAAACCGGCAGTGATAAGCTGGTGTCGGCCCAATTAAGTGAAACTTTCAGTTTATTTCATTTCAAAGGCTCAGTGCTTTGGGATTTTTGAAATCCTATCAAATTTGATCCAAATTATTTGAAAATTTTTGGAGGCATACTGCAAGACATATACTATTTTACATAAATATTTTCCCTAATTTTGACTAAGTTCTAAAATTCTGAAAAACCAGATTGCTCACTATTTTAATATTTTATAAATCAAATAATGTTTCAAAAATTCACGCAAATGCTATAAATAATTTCACACAAATGTACAAATTCACACAAAAGTAACAATTCACACAAATGCAGTCAAATCCATAACTTCATATAGTACATTAATTGTTACAAATGAGAAAATAAACATGTCGTTCATACGAAAGAAAGCATATCTTTAATTTGTACAACTAAGCTACGATTCGACCTTCATTATGATCGCGGCGTATGTACGTAGCTTCCTCACTCTCTTCTATGAGACTTATGTCAATGTTCTCTCCGAAAGGAGGAAGCTCATCGAATTGGTTGTATTCTTCCTCGTCGACAACATTCTGAACTCCGACAATCCTTCTTTTTCCTTGAATAACCACGTGGCGTTCCTTGTTAGCCGGGTCAGTTACAAAGAATATTTGTGTAACAGAATTAGCAAGTACGAATGGTTCTTCCCTGTATCCGACGAGTTTGAGGTCTACGGTAGTGATACCGTACTTATCGATGTTCACACCCTCTAGAAGTCTGACCCATTGGCACCGAAAGAGAGGGACCTTCAAAGGTCCATAGTCAAGCTCCCAAATCTCTTCTATGAATTCGTAGTAGCTTTGGCTATTTTCATTGTTGTCATAGGCATCTATACGAATACTGCTGTTTTGGTTGGTGCTCTTTTTATCTTATGCTCTTGTATAAAATGTAAAACCATTTATGTCGTATCCTTGGAATGTCCGAATTGTAGTTGACGATCCCTGAGCCAACACTTTCAACTGAGCGCACTCTGTCTCTGTATGCATCATGTGCCTACACAACCAATCACCAAAGTTATCTCTATGCTCTCTCGCGATCCAACCCTCTGACTTTCCTGGGTTTGTTCTGGATAGCATTCTCATCTGCATGTTAACATTTGGGGCCACCACAACTAATTGTCCCAAAACTGCAAAATGTGCTTGTGTGAATGAAGCTAGATTGGTTGTACAGAGTGATTTCTCGCCTACTGTCCCTTTCCCCTGTAGCCTCCCCTCATGCCGAGATATAGGCAAACCAATCGGTTTGAGATTCATATAATCGACGCAGAACTCAATGACCTCCTCGGTTCCCCAACCATCGGCAATGCAGCCTTCCGACCGATGTCGGTTACGAACATATTTCTTTATAACCCCAATGAACCTCTCGAAAGGGTACATCTAATGTAGAAACACGAGACCAAGAATCCGTATCTCTTTCACAATTTGAACAATGAGATGGACCATAATATCAAAAAAAAGATGGAGGGAAACACATCTCAAGCCTTCACAAAGTGTGGACCACGTCTTCCTACAGCTTATCTAGTTTTAACGGATCGATGGCCTTCTGTGAAATCGCGTTGAAGAATAAACACAACTTTATAATTGGATCTCGGACTTTCTCTGGCAGAAAACCCCTAATTGCAATTGGAAGCATCTGTGTCATCATCACGTGGCAATCGTGAGACTTCATGCCAATTAATTTTAAGTCTTTCATTGAGACTAGTCTCTTTATGTTGGCAGAGTAACCAGATGGAACTTTGACTCCGTGCAAGCATTCGCACACGGTAATTTTTTCTTTCTTGCTCAGAGTGTAGCAGGCTGCAGGAAGATACTTTTTGCCTATATCCATGTCTTCGTGATGCAGCTCCTTCCTGAGTTTTATATCTTCAAGGCCCATCCGTGCGTGGAGGTAGGGATGAAAATGGAACGGAAATGGTCGGTAAATAGTTGTTCCGTTTCCATTTCCATATTTTTTACCGGTAACGAAAATGGAATCGGAAACACTGGAAACGGATAGTGACGGAAACGGAGGCGGAACGGAACGGAGCGGATACGAAAATGGAAACAGAAAATTTCACAAGAATGTAGTACATGATCTATCCAAAGTTCCAAACATACCAACTTTGAACGGTATTGTAGTTAAAAAGAACATCTTAATAATATTAGCCAACATTGAGCATGGTATGAACAAGGACATGTAAACATTGTTTACCTCAAAACCAGCCAACACATCATAGTATAATAGCAAACACAGATAGTTTCACATCATAATATAATAGAAAACACATATAGTTCCACATCATAACATAATAATAATGACATATAGTTTCACATCATAACATAATAGCAAACACTTATAGTTCCACATCATACTATAATAGCAAACACATATAGTTTCAAATCGCTAAAACTCGTTTTTCTCAATCTATTTGTCCCTCATATCACCATCATATTCTCCTCCATATCAATACCATTGACATCATCTTGCTCCTCCAACTACAAAGACAAACATGAAACAATAGTAATGTTCTTAAGAAGACAAATATAAGCACATTAAACTGAATTTTACTTTATTTGCACAATATGGTTTGTAAGTTAGATAAGAAAAGGCAAACCATTTCCATCGAGCTTGCAAAATGTCGCTCAAGGCTATCCATATCCAACTCACCATGATAGATGCAATAGTACCACCGAATGATTAGTAAAAACTGATTAAGATTAAATATTCTCACATGATGAAGAACTATTGAAGCAAAACTAAAAAGTTACCTTTTGATGCTGCGGTCCAATCTTTAGTACAAATTTAAGCTTGCACAATATCAGGATCTAAACGGCTGTGAAATAGGTTAACAACCCGCCCACCGGCACTGAATGCGGACTCTGAAGCAACTGTCGACACTTGAATAGATAGCACATCACGAGCAAGCTGGGAGAGAATAGGGAGCTCAGCTTGCTTGACCTTCCACCATGATAAGATATCGAAATTCTTGTCTTTTATAGATGCTAGAGGTTGCTCCAAGTACATTTCCAATTCAGTTTTGGTAACATGATCTGATTCACTAATGCTATGCAAGAACGTGTCAAGCTCATCATCCTCATCAACATCATCAAATTGGGAACCCACTTGGTGCACATTTGTAGCAATAGAGACTATCTTCTTTGAAGCGGAGATATAAGCTTGGAACAACTCATAAACAACCTTAGTAAACTTATCAATCTCTTGCATAGAAGTGGCAGGGTAAATCTTGGGTGCATAATAGTCTACCACATTTCTCTTGTATCTAGGATCAAAGAAGCATGCTACAGCAAGTGCCATGTTGGATTTTTCCCAATACTTGTCATATTTAATTTTCATGGAATGTGCCATAGCACTAATTACCGGGTCAGAGTTGTCACACCATTCTACAATTATAGTCTTAATTTGACAAAATTTTCTAAAAAATAGATTTGCAGTTGGATATTTAGTGCTAGAGAATAGCTCAGTAACATCATAAAATGGCTTCAAGCGTGCAGATATTGATGTTGCCATAGCCCAATTATTGGAAGTTGGAGCACATTTCTTATATTTGCTTGAATTTCGAAGGAAGATCCTACCAAAAGCATCTTTATAGTAAATTGTACTCTTCAACATAAGATATGTGGAGTTCCACCTTGTAGGAACATCCAAGGAGAGACCCTTTGTCACATCTAAGTCACATTCTGAAGCACACTTCTTAAACTCTTCATACTGCAGTGGAGAGTTCTTGACAATTGCAACTGTATTTCTAATATTTGCAATGGATGATGCAATTGTCTTTAAACCATCTTGGGTAACGAGGTTCAAAATATGATTCAAACATCTCATATGGAAAAAGATGCCATCACAAATTAATGGAGATATCTTATTGAGTTTGCTTACTATCCCCTGAACACATTTATCATTTGCTGAAGCATTGTCCAAAGTAAGTGTAAGCAATCTCCTATCAAGATTTCAATCCACTATACTATCATAAAACGCTAAGCACAATTTTTTCCCGAATGGTGTCCTTCTACATGCATGAACTTGATAATCCTTTTTTGCATGCACCAATTGTCATCTATCCAATGCACTGTGATGCACATGTAGCCTTTGTTTTGATTAGATGTCCACATGTCCATGGTTGTACTAAATCGGCATTCAGGTGTTTTAAAGTACTCATATAATTTTGTCTTTTCCTCCACAAACATATTCAATATATCTTTCCTCACATTAATGCGACTTTTAATTGGAAAAGAAGGACGCAAAGACTTGATGAAGTCCACAAAGTACTCATGCTCAACAATATTAAAGGGTGAAAGATCGAAAAGGCGACTAGAGGGGGGTGAATAGGAGCCAAATAAAATTTTTGAATAAATTCTCCCCCTAGAATTCAATCCACCAAAAGACCAGAAAGAAAGAACTGAACCATCGATCAGTAATTTCAAAACAGAGGCTCCACCGCTTAAGATAGGGTGAACAAGAAAACTCGCACCGGTCGAGTAGCTCGTCCTGATGAACAAGATCGCGAATCGGTCGTTAGTACTGGTCTGATGAATAGAGACTCCCGACCGAAGTGGTCGGATGAACAGTACTCCCCGACCGGAAGTGGTCGGGTGAACAGAACTCCCGACCGGAAGTGGTCGGATGAACAGTGTTCGGGTGAACAGTACCCCGACCAGATGAACAGTACTCCCGACTGCGGAGGTCGGTTAAACAGTACTCCCGACTGCAGAGGTCGGATGAACAGTACTCGGGTGAATAGTGTTCGGATGAACAGTACTCCCGACCGATGAACAGTACGCCCGACCTACAGAGGTCGGATGAACAGTACTCGGGCGAATAGTGTTCCCGACCGATGAACAGTACGCCCGACCTACAGAGGTCGGATGAACAGTACTCGGGTGAACAGTGTTCAGATGGATAGTGCCCCCGACCAATGAACAGTACGCCCGACCTACAGAGGTCGGATGAACAATGATCGGGTCGGATGAACAAGAAAATCAGCACGATCTTAAAAATGTAAATCGATGTAACTTTTGATCTACTGATCCAAAACAGGAAAATTGGTGTGCACCTCCCTAAGGATGTCAGAACCTATTTCAATCATCAATCAAGGAATTGATACCAAGGTTCCGTCCCTTTCGCTTAAACAAATGCAACACCAAAAACAGAGTCACGAACACAGATTTCACCCCTAACTTGTCGGTGAGAGTTGATGATCGTAATATCCTTGGATGACTCTACACAAATCACAGCAAGTAAGTACACGAAGAAACAACCTTCAAACAAATAGAAACACTATCCAAAACTAGTCACGTAAATTGGTTTCTTGCAAAACTGAATAGAAGAGGTTGTAGATTGCCTAGATAATTGGGATATGATCTATAGAAGATTCATCCAACAATCTTTCATCCTTGGCAACAAGAACCGTAAGCCAATCAGACTAAAGAACGCAAGTCACACGCTTACGCACTTCAAGAACACACAGATTTACAAACTTGCAACAAGAACGCAATGATTGCCTAGATGATTGAAAGCACCAATCTAGAGAAGAGTTCATCAATCATGAATTTCAACAAAGACTCGTAAGCATGTAGAAGGAGATGAGGCAAATCCAAATTACGTAAAGAAAATTGCAAGTAAGTAAATGCGAATTTAGATAATGTAATTTAAGTGCGTAATGTAAATACGTAAGAGAAATGAAACAAGAACATAGATGAAGAACATTTCATTTCGAAGGAGGTTTACAAAGCCTCACAACAAAGTGGGCAAAACTCAAATGAGCAAAGAAACCTCGGAACCTTCAGAGAGGGAAGGCTGCCCTACCCTCTATTTATAGTGACTGATCAATTCCCACCCTTGGATATCTTGCTTCAATCCTAAGCCAACATCCAAGAGCCGGATTTGATCCTTACACCGCACTCTCAACAACTCTCAACTACTCACGAGACTTTCCTCACCGCCACCACGCCCCTGTGGAGACACCCTCTCCCTGCCTAGTAGCAGCTAGAACACCTACCACCCTTGGATGAGCCTCTAAACCCTAGAGCACTCCATCAAGGGTGAGATTTTACCCACTCACACAGCTATGCATGGGGTGACCGAAACCCAACAACACAACGGGTTTTGCACGCTGTTCAAAGCATACCAACTTGACCCGCTACTCTCTTCCCGATCGCGATCCAACGGTCCTCCTCGATCGAGCAGCCCAAGTTAGCATCTCATCCATTCCTTTGTCTTCTTGGCTTGCGCTACTCCCCGCCTCACCATCTTTGGCGACACCGATCATCCGACCTCGCTCTCCCCACCTAGTCCCGATCCCTTCGCCTCACCATGACCTAGCTCCAAAGTCCCGCAACCATCATAGACAAGGAAACCACATCACATAGCAATGTCCAACAACACATATCCATCTCAACAGAAGATATACACTTCATCGGCCAAGAAACCCTCGACCACATGGTCCGACCACCGGTCTCCATCCCGACCACGCACTGACCACCGGTCTCCATCCCGACCACTCGAGGTCCGACCACCGGTCTTCGCCCCGACCACTCGGGTCCGACCACCGGTCTTCTTCCGACCACTGAGGTCCGACCACCGGTCTTCGCCCCGACCACTCGGTCCGACCACCGGTCTTCGCCCCGACCACTCGGGTCCGACCATCGGTCTCCATCCCGACCACTGGGGTGGACGATCGGTTTCCAACCACCACACTGCACCACTCGGGGTCGGATGACCGGTCTCCAACCACCAAAGCTCGCACTCACTCGGGTCGTATAACCGGTCTCCGACCAACCAAAGACTCGACCACTGGTCGTATAACCGGTCTCCACCAACCAAAGACTGACCACTCGGATCAAACTCAAATTCAAGCACAACAGTTAAACCACGCCAATTACTCATCACCATCGTGATAGACCTCCACATGGTCTTTCAATCTCCCCTTGATGAGTATATTGACAAACACTCGAAAGGCATAAATTTGAGTTTGTAAAGCAATTTGATTGCAAAACCAAACTTGGTCCAGAGAGAAAGATATAAAATCATGACCAAGTTGGCAAGAAGATTTTAGAGCAAGATCATGAAAAGAGCAAGTTTTCTACAAAAGCTCTAAAAATCAATCATAAGTGCCAAATGTGATATGATCCATAAGAGATAGCAAAGATTTACAAAGATCATAAGAGATAGCAAGCTTTCACATTTTTATCTCCCTTTTCTACATTTTAAATGATGCCTTTTCTACATTTTCTCCCCTTTTGGCAATATAGGCATCAAAATGGAATTTTCTCTCTTTTTTTGTTTGTTTTCTCCCTTTATATATGTATGCATGAAATGCATCCTAAGTGAGCTTTGAGAATTATCCAAGTGATCACAATGACAAGATATGACACCAAGCTAGTCAATTTAGAAAATGACTGAACTAGGATGTCTGCAAGAACAAATTCATTTGGCTCACAAGCTTGGTTTACAAGATTTTATTTTAGCAAGATTTGAACAAGTGCAAAACTTAGCAAAAGTTTCAAAGCTAGAAGCCAGACCACTCATAGGATCAAATGGAAAACCTAGAGTTCAACCTACTCAACACTTTGGGGAATCTTGAAGTACATATAGAGTCCTTCGAGTTCATTTTTCAATTCATGCAAATTCTTCTTCTTTGATATTTTGAAAGACATAGCGGGTGCAAATGTTTGACATTATTTGCATTCTTTACCCACTTATGTTTTTGTTATTTGCATTTCTTAATGGTTGACTCAAGCCATGTTCGATCACCCCAAGAGTAACTCTTAAGAGAATGATCTTGGTCATACACTATATATTCCAAGTTCATCCCAAGTGCAATGGGAGGCGCCTCGAGAATATATAGTGTTGAGTTCAATTTTGCACAAAAGAGTCAAGTTTTTCTTATTTTAGCATATATGAGCAATTTTGAAGGACTAAAATATGGATCAAGCAAGTTTCACCTAAGTTGCTATAGGACTCTAGAGAACTCCATAAATTCACAATTCATGGTAAAACCTCTAGAGAAGAAACTTTAACAAGAAAAAGCAACATGTTTTCATTTAAGATTTTCAATTTTCAGATTTTAACAAGCTTAGTATCATAGATGAACTTGGATAGACCTAAGCTAGTGATTTTCTTCAAAGATGTAGCAAGGTGCATTACATGAAAGATTGAATCAATTGCATAATAGACAAAGCTCATAAAATGTAAAAATGCAGTCTAAATGCAATGCATGAACAGATTCCCAAACTCCCCTCAACAGCTTGAATCAATTTTAGGCTCAAATCTGGTTAAAGTTGAGTTATTATCAAGATTAGGCATAAAGAAGACCCAAATGAACTCAATAAAAACCAGAAAAAAAAGAATGGGGAGAAGAAGTCGAGAAACTGCAAGACTGGATGGCTATTGAGCATAGATAAGATAGAAGAGACTCACTACTGCTCAGACCGGCTCTTATCTTCCCTAGAGACTAACATAGGAAGCGACTCTAGATCCCAACTAAGGAGTGCACATGCACTCTGCCTACCCAGAGGCCCAAAACCTCGCTAGACTTATAAGACGTGAGGGAACTCAACCTAGAGAGAAGAGAGAACAACTAATCACGCATGATAGCAACCTAAAGCATAAGATAAGAGGTCCATGGAAGACATGCTAAGTGAGTGAACTCAACTTAAGAAAACAAGCCCAAAGTCACCCGAAGAAGAAAGGAAAAGTGAAAGAAAATATATAGTACATAATATACAAACCAGCTCCCCTCAAGATAAGCCGATGGGCTCACGACTCCAAGCTCACTCCTCAAGGCAACAAACCCGAGCTATCCAAAGGCTTGGTAAAGATATCGCTAACCGGTGGTCACCATCTATGAATCAAGCACGATATCACCCTTCTCCACATGGTCTCTAAGGAAGTGATATCTAATATCAATGTGTTTGGTCCGAATGTTGCAATCGGGTTTTTAGCAATGCAAATAGTCAAGTGTTGTCACGTAAGAGTGGCACACTCTCTATTTCTAACCCATAGTCCCGCAAGGTCGATCTCATCCAGAGCACTGACTACAAAGAATCGGTCAGCAAAGAATATACTCACCTCGGTGGACTGGCAACCCTGCATCGCTTCCTAGATGACCAAGAAACAAGAGAAGTGCCAATGAATTGGCAAGTGCCGTAGTGTTTTTCCTATCTATCCTACACCAACAAAGTCGGCATCGGAAAAGGCTCTAAGAGATAGACAAGAAGAAGAAGAGTACCAAATACCATAATCGGTGGTGGCACGAAGGTACTCAAGATGCGCTTGACCGCCGGCGGTGAGAGGCGCGAGGAGAAGCTTGAAATCGAGCGCATGCACACACAAGAAAATGTATGTCCGCCTCAAGCGTTGAGGTACAAGAGGGAGCCGATCATGCTTCAAACTCCTTTTGATCAAGAGGCTCACCATCCTCATCGGGCTCGAGGACAAGCAGCAGTGGCCATAGGAGTCATCACCGCTTCCCATCGACATGTCGGCGCCTCAGAGGTCACGTATATTTGCCTTGATGCAAGAAAGTACCTCCGAGTCCGCTTGATTTGAAGCCAAGAAAGTAGCTCAACTCGCCCATCATACTCATCTCAAACTCAGACTCATCACATCGTAAAACCGAGAGACAAGAGAATGAGAGGAGCCACCAAAATGATATCGCCCACATAAATGCGACAAGAAGAAAATGAGACTCATGGTGTTTGATGAACAGAGTTTTGTCTACTATGCCCATTTTAAAGTCATGGTGAGAAGATAAGACTTGAGCCTCTCATACCATGCTCTGGGGCCTGCTTGAGTCCATACAGAGCTTTGGAAAGCTTGAAAACATGACTAGGAAACTTGGGGTTCTCAAATCTCGGAGGTTGTTTGACATAAACCTCTTCCTCAATATAGCCATTGAGGAATGCACTCTTGACATCCATTTGATAGAGCTTGAAGCCCCTGGATGCGTAAAATGCAAGCAGATCCTAATAGCCTCTAGCCTAGCTACAGGGCAAAGGTCTCCTCAAAGTCAAGACCTCAACCTGAGAAAGCCCCTGCAACTAGTCTAGCCTTGTTGCGAATGACAACCCCATCCTCACTGCTTGTTTTTGAACACCCACTTGGTCCCAATGACATTATGACCAGATGGGCGCTCTACAAGTCGCCGGACTTTGTTCCTCTCAAAGTTCTCAAGTTCTCATGCATGGCATTAATCCACGACTCATCGGATAATGCATGAGAAACATCCTTGGCTCAAAAGAGGCAACGAAGGCAGAGTGAAGACAGAAGAAGACAGATCCGTTCTTGAGCGTGTGACACGCCGAACAAATCGCCGATCATTTGATCGTAAGGATGACGTCTCAATATGACGGGAGGACCGTAGCGTATGGCCTCTACCTCTTGAATGAAGAGATAGGAGCAGAGCCACTCACCAAGGAGAGTCGGAAGGCAAGGGCGGTCTCCCGAGGTGCGAAAATGGAAACAGAGGCACCTCGGTGTAGAGGGGATGGATCGGATGGAACACCATCATCTCCATTATCCTCATCCTCTACAAAAATGGTCTCAAGGAAGAAGAAGAGCTCAAACATCGTGTCTAGCTCTGGGCTAGCCTCATCAAAGGTCACATCACAGTGTCTCTATGATCCTATGCGCATCAACACCTGCACTTATAGCTACGAGAAGAAGACGAGTAACCTAGAAAGATACCATCGTAAGAGCGAGACTCAAACTTATCTAGGTTACTGCACTTCAAGATAAAACACTTGCAACCAAAACGCTAAAATGGGACACACCGGGCTTTCGCCATACCTCAACTCATAAGAAGTGCGATGCAAATGTGCTCTCAAAACACGCGATTAGACACATGGCAAGCAAGAGCTATAGCCTCACCCAAAACTTCCTAGGAGTACTATACTCATCTAGCATCGTCCCGCCATCTCAACTGTGGTCCTGTTTTTCCTTTCCACTACGCCATTCTCACGAGGCGAGGGAGAAGAGAACTGATGCTCTAAACCGACTCCACACAAAAGCTCTCAAAGTAGGAATTCTTGAACTCCGTGCCATTATCACTGCAGATAGCTCAGAATGCACCGGGAGCTCAATAGACAACCCATCGACCAAACCCCAAGTGAGAAAAGTCTCATCCTTTGAGGCCATGAAGAATACCCAAGAGTATCTAGAAAATCATCAACGATGACAAGAACATACCACTTCCTCCCCACGATCGCACTCTAGCCGACCAACAAAGGTCCATATGTAAAAGCTGTCCCCGTGCATCACCATCACTACGGTGGATCGGAGGATGAGAAGCAAGAACCATCTTGCCATGTCGGCAAGGAGAGCAAACTAAGTCTTTGACCATCTTGAGTTTAGGCACTCAATGAGATCGTGGTCGCTAACTCGGTCAAATGATCAAAACCAATGTGGCCAAGTCTCCTATGCCGTAAGGAGAGATCACGGACTCGTATAATCAAACATCAAGAGAGTCTCCGTAAGAAGCGTAAAAATCAGCACGAAAGACTCTCCCAAATCTAGAAATCCCGCAAACTAACCTCCCGATGAATCAAGGATTCTGCAGACATTACTCTTGAAGCTTACCTCAAAGAGTCATCGATAAGTCGAGAAACAGAGAGCAGATTGTATTGCGACCTACTTACTAAGGCAACATCTTTAAGAATGAAATTTTGGTTAATGCAGATGGTACCTTTAGCAATGACTCTACCAAGATGCATCCCCAAAAGTGATTAACTCATCACCGGGGCTCGGACTAGGAAGAGAACCATCGAGAATCTCCGGTCATATGGCGAGAACAACCGAGTCAACAATCCAAACATCTCCTTCCCCATCCGACCAACCCGATCAAGACATAAGAGAGAAAGATGACTCAAGATCGATAGAGTGAAGACTTGGGAACCTAATATCAACCACATGACGCTCGTAGTACCACCACGTATGCATCGACTCGAGTGTCTCTCTGCCGCTTAACTATCACACGATCGAGCGGCTACGTAGATGATCTAGGAGTCAAATCGGGTTGGCTCGCCGTGGTGCAAAAGCCAACCACCCAAGAAGGTGCCTCAATCTCCTACCGTAAAACACCTCACGCCACGATATCTACCTCGATGGGAAGAACGAGGAATATCAAGAGGACGGCGGAAAGACCGACTACGAACAGCTCCAAGACTAAAATTCAAGAACCAAAGATGAAAACCAAGTCCTCGACGCCCCAAAACAAAGCGACTTTCTAACTCGCCTAGAAGCAGTGTGTCTTAGGAGCACTCAAAGTCCGGGATGACCTCAATACCCTAAGAGCAAAGAACACGATCACGCCGAGTGATCTTGGCGCGCCTAAAGCAAAAATCTACTAGGTGACCATCCTTCTTACGGAAGGTGCATGTATACTTCGCTTGCTAGAGGCGTATAATAGGAGAAGCATCCTTCAGTCAAGTCCCATGGACCACACCAAACAGACTGACACAAGTGGTGCTCACCCCGAGCTACCACAATCTCACCACTCTTGGATGCACGCACAATGGTAGGAGGATGTGCCTAGCGTGCTCCAAGTAGTCAAATCCTAGACCCCGATTAAATCACGATCTTAGATTGGTCTAGAATGAGATTGCTTCTTCTTGCTCTCCAACAAACTTCTCGAGAGTGCTCATAAGATACCGCAATCTCGGAAGAAAGAAGCACAAGAAGAGCAGGGGAAGAAGAAGAAGAACCGTAAAGATGAGCTCTCTCAAAGACGTGCATTTTTCTCCTCAAAGACGGCTGCCTCAATCTTGAGGGCCTCACAAGAAACGCAAGACGATTTCTAATTCTATGGGCTTGGTCTTCTAATTTCTTCCTAAGCTCGACATGGATTTTATCCAAGTCCCCACAATCTCAAAGACATCGCAAGCAATATTTTTGTGACTTATCTAGTAAGTCCTTAGCAAGTTTAGCACACTTGACATTCTGTGGTTTCATTGTCAAGTTTTAATTGCTTACACCTCACATGAGCCGACCGGATCCTTAGAAGCATGTGATTCAAGTTCATTGTTTCTAGCGTAAAGCTTTCTAAGGTGTTCGCCATGGCATCAATTTCGTAAAGCAATTTAGGCAATTAGCACAAGAGGGAGAGTGAGCATTAAGAAAACTAGCTTCTACGTAAATATCATCAATAGAACTAGTGCTAGCATTCTTCATCCTAAGACCATCAAGTTCAAGAAGCACACTATCATGTATGGTCCTTAGGTTCTCCAACTCCACAAGAACAAAGATCACAGAGAACACACCATCGCTGACTCGGAGGAGAAGATCTAAGTGAAGCTAACTCCGAGTCAAGGTACCTACTTCCTTCTCTAACTCGTAACACCTCGACCTAGCCTTAGCATGAAACTTGCCTAATTTACGTATGCGACATTTAACTCGTCAGAGGTGGGTACCTCATCCGTGTCAGTCAGACAAATGAGTCGCTTATTTCAATGGCGCCGCCATGAAGCACATGCCGAGAAGTCATCGCTGTTCTTCACCTTCTCTTGCGGATCGCCCTCGCTTGCATCGCTCCAGCCTCCGTGTCGAGAGCTCGATGTCGCCCAAAGGCGGCGAGGACCCGGTGAAAGAGCTTCTTGTTCTGGCAAAGTTGCGGTATTTCTTCTTCACGGCCACGAGTGGGGCCTTCTTGTTGCGGTTCTTGTCGGTGTAGTCGTTCTTGCCCGAACCGCTTTGTTCGCTTTTGCCCTTCTCCACTTTGGGATAGCTTTGCTCGAATGTGGTTGGGGCCACCACACTCAAACAGTGATCATCCCACCTCTCTTCCTCTCTCTCACTCTCTTGTATGCATATGAAAATTTATGAGCAAGAAGAGCAAGCTCATTTTCTGAAATTTTTCCAGCTTGGTCATCGCTAGCTCACAAAGGGCGAGAGAGAGAAACCAATGTAAGAATCGTAAAGAGAGGATCCAATGGGATCGGTGACCAAAGCCATCGATCGAGACTTCGCCTTCCGCGAGACGACGCCGATCTCATGAGTCTTGAGGCGGAATAAAGCCCGCCAAGAGTCAAAGTCGATAAGTCGGTGGTGTCCTTGATGGTGGTCACCTTCATCTCCTGCACCAAGGTCGAGTGCGGTCAAGAAATGCCGAGCATTGTCCGAGTCGTATATGCAACCGATCGCCGAGGTCGCCGTAATCTTTGTAAACCGACCAAAGCACTCGCCAAGATTCTCACCAGCGTGTTGTTCAAACTTGTTGAACTCACGCTTGAATTGGTCCTGTCGAACCGCCTTGATTTGGGTAGTGCCTCATGGTAAGCATCAAGGGTCACCCAAATCTCATGAGCGTAACGGGTGAGAAATCCTATCGCACTCATCGCGACTAAGGCCTCAGATGAGGATGTTCCTTGCCTTAGCATTTGCCTCAACGTCACCATATTGCCACCGTGACGTTCTCATCGGCAGAACCTCATACGGAGCTTCACCTTCCGCCATATCGTGAAGCCCCGGCGTGATGTACGACTCCATCCGAGATTTCCAAAAGGAAAATCAACTCCAGAGAAAATAGGAGGCTTGGTGGAATACTTGTCCATCGCCATGGCTCTTGAGACCGGTCAAGATCTAGAAAGAGCAGAACCGCTCGATACCAATTGAAAGATCGAAAAGGCGACTAGAGGGGGTGAATAGGAGCCAAATAAAATTTTCAATAAATTCTCCCTAGAATTCAATCCACCAAAAGACCGTAAAGAAAGAATCAACCATCGATCGTAATTTCAAAACAGAGGTTCACCGCTTAAGATAGGGTGAACAAGAAAAAGCGACCGGTCGAGTAGCTCGTCTGATGAACAAGATCGCGAATCGGTCGTTAGTATCGGGTCTGATGAATAGACTCCCGACCGAAGTGGTCGGATGAATAAGACTTCCGACCGGAAGTGGTCGGGTGAATGTAACTCCCGACCGAAGTGGTCGGATGAACAAGATGTTCGGGTGAACAAGACTCGACCGATGAACAAGACTCCGATCATGCGGAGGTCGGTTAAACAAGACTCTCGATCGCAGAGGTCGGATGAACAAGACTCGGGTGAATAGTGTTCGATGAACAAGATTCTCCGACCGATGAACAAGACGCCCGACCTACAGAGGTCTGGATGAACAAGACTCGGCGAATAGTGTTCCCGACCGATGAACAAGACGCCCGACCTACAGAGGTCTGATGAACAAGACTCGGGTGAACAAAGGTTCGATGGATAGTGCCCCGACCAATGAACGATGACGCCCGACCTACAGAGGTCTGATGAACAAGAAATTCGGATGAACAAGAAAATCAGCACGATCTTAAAAGCAAATCGATGTAACTTTTGATCTACCGATCCAAAACAGGAAAATTGGTGTGCACCTCCCTAAGGATGTCAGAACCTATTTCAATCATCAATCGAAGGAATTGATACCAAGGTTCCGTCCCTTTCGCTTAAACAAATGCAACACCAAAAACAGAGTCACGAACACGATTTCACCCTAACTTGTCGGTGAGAGTTGATGATCGTAATATCCTTGGATGACTCTACACAAATCACAGCAAGTAAGTACACGAAGAAACAACCTTCAAACAAATAGAAACACTATCCAAAACTAGTCACGTAAATTGGTTTCTTGCAAACCAATAGAAGAGGTTGTAGATTGCCTAGATAATTGGGATATGATCTATAGAAGATTCATCCAAAGAATCTTTCATCCTTGGCAACAAGAACCGTAAGCCAATCAGACTAAAGAACTGCAAGTCACACGCTTACGCACTTCAAGAACACACAGATTTACAAACTTGCAACAAGAACGCAATGATTGCCTAGATGATTGAAAGCACCAATCTAGAGAAGAGTTCATCAATCATGAATTTCAACAAAGACTCGTAAGCATGTAGAAGGAGATGAGGCAAATCCAAATTACGAAAGAAAATTGCAAGTAAGTAAATGCGAATTTAGATAATGTAATTTAAGTGCGTAATGTAAATACGTAAGAGAAATGAAACAAGAACATAGATGAAGAACATTTCATTTCGAAGGGAGGTTTACAAAGCCTCACAACAAAGTGGGCAAAACTCAAATGAGCAAAGAAACCTCGAACCTTCAGAGAGGGAAGGCTGCCCCTACCCTCTATTTATAGTGACTGATCAATTCCCACCCTTGGATATCTTGCTTCAATCCTAAGCCAACATCCAAGAGCCAGATTTGATCCTTACACCGCCACTCTCAACAACTCTCAACTACTCACGAGACTTTCCTCACCGCCACCACGCCCCTGTGGAGACACCCTCTCCTGCCTAGTAGCAGCTAGGAACACCTACCACCCTTGGATGAGCCTCTAAACCCTAGAGCACTCCATCAAGGGTCGAGATTTTACCCACTCACACAGCTATGCATGGGTCACCCAAACCCAACAACACAACGGGTTTTGCACTGCTCAAAGCATACCAACTTGACCCGCTACTCTCTCTTCCCGATCGCGATCCAACGGTCCTCCTCGATCGAGCAGCCCAAGTTAGCATCTCATCCATTCCTTTGTCTTCTTGGCTTGCGGCTACTCCACGCCTCACCATCTTTGGCGACACCACGATCATCCGACTCGGCTCTCCCACCTAGTCCCGATCCCCTTCGCCTCACCATGACCTAGCTCCAAAGTCCCGCAACCATCATAGACAAGGAAACCACATCACATAGCAATGTCCAACAACACATATCCATCTCAACAGAAGATATACACTTCATCGCCAAGAAAAACCCCGACCACACATGGTCCGACCACCGGTCTCCATCCCGACCACGCACTGACCACCGGTCTCCATCCCGACCACTCGAGGTCCGACCACCGGTCTTCGCCCCGACCACTCGGTCCGACCACCGGTCTTCTTCCGACCACTCGAGGTCCGACCATCGGTCTTCGTCCCGACCACTCGGGTCCGACCACCGGTCTTCGCCCCGACCACTCGGGTCTCGACCATCGGTCTCCATCCCGACCACTGGGTCGGACGATCGTTTCCAACCACCACGGCTCGACCACTGGGGTCGGATGACCGGTCTCCAACCACCAAAGCTCGCACCACTGGTCGTATAACCGGTCTCCGACCAACCAAAGACTCACCACTGGTCGGACAACCGGTCTCCGACCAACCAAAGACCGACCACTCGGATCAAACTCAAATTCAAGCACAACAGCTAAACCACGATCAATTACTCATCACCATCGTGATAGACCTCCACATGGTCTTTCAATCTCCCCCTTGATGAGTATATTGACAAACACTCGAAAAGGCATAAATTTGAGTTTGTAAAGCAATTTGATTGCAAAACCAAACTTGGTCCAGAGAGAAAGATATAAAATCATGACCAAGTTGGCAGTAAGATTTTAGAGCAAGATCATGAAAAGAGCAAGTTTTCTACAAAAGCTCTAAAAATCAATCATAAGTGCCAAATGTGATATGATCCATAAGAGATAGCAAAGATTTACAAAGATCATAAGAGATAGCAAGCTTTCACATTTTTATCTCCCCCTTTTCTACATTTTAAATGATGCCTTTTCTACATTTTCTCCCCCTTTTGGCAATATAGGCATCAAAATGGAATTTTCTCTCTCTTTTTTTTGTTTGTTTTCTCTCCCTTTATATATGTATGCATGAAATGCATCCTAAGTGAGCTTTGAGAATTATCCAAGTGATCACAATGACAAGATATGACACCAAGCTAGTCAATTTAGAAAATGACTGAACTAGGATGTCTGCAAGAACAAATTCATTTGGCTCACAAGCTTGGTTTACAAGATTTTATTTTAGCAAGATTTGAACAAGTGCAAAACTTAGCAAAAGTTTCAAAGCTAGAAGCCAAAGACCACTCATAGGATCAAATGGAAAACCTAGAGTTCAACCTACTCAACACTTTGGGGAATCTTGAAGTACATATAGAGTCCTTCGAGTTCATTTTTCAATTCATGCAAATTCTTCTTCTTTGATATTTTGAAAGACATAGCGGGGTGCAAATGTTTGACATTATTTGCATTCTTTACCCACTTATGTTTTTGTTATTTGCATTTCTTAATGGTTGACTCAAGCCATGTTCGATCACCCCAAGAGTAACTCTTAAGAGAATGATCTTGGTCATACACTATATATTCCAAGTTCATCCCAAGTGCAATGGGAGGCGATCTAGAGAATATATAGTGTTGAGTTCAATTTTGCACAAAAAGAGTCAAGTTTTTCTTATTTTAGCATATATGAGCAATTTTGAAGGACTAAAATATGGATCAAGCAAGTTTCACCTAAGTTGCTATAGGGACTCTAGAGAACTCCATAAATTCACAATTCATGGTAAAACCTCTAGAGAAGAAACTTTAACAAGAAAAAGCAACATGTTTTCATTTAAGATTTTCAATTTTCAGATTTTAACAAGCTTAGTATCATAGATGAACTTGGATAGACCTAAGCTAGTGATTTTCTTCAAAGATGTAGCAAGGTGCATTACATGAAAGATTGAATCAATTGCATAATAGACAAAGCTCATAAAATAGAAAAATGCAGTCTAAATGCAATGCATGAACAGATTCCCAAACTCCCCTCAACAGGTTGAATCAATTTTAGGCTCAAATCTGGTTAAAGTTGAGTTATTATCAAGATTAGGCATAAAGAAGACCCAAATGAACTCAATAAAAACCAGAAAAAAAACAGAATGGGGAGAAGAAGTCGAGAAACTGCAAGACTGGATGGCTATTGAGCATAGATAAGATAGAAGAGACTCACTACTGCTCAGACTGGCTCTTATCTTCCCTAGAGACTAACATAGGGAAGCTGACTCTAGATCCCAACTAAGGAGTGCACACAGGACCCTGTTCTACCCAGAGGCCCAAAACCTGCTAGACTTATAAGACTGTGAGGGAACTCAACCTAGAGAGAAGAGAGAACAGCTAATCACGCATGATAGCAACCTAAAGCATAAGATAAGAGGTCCATGGAAGACATGCTAAGTGAGTGAACTCAACTTAAGAAAACAAGCCCAAAGTCACCCAGAAGAAGAAAGGAAAAGCTGAAAGAAAATATATAGTACATAATATACAAACCAGCTCCCCCTCAAGATAAGCCGATGGGCTCACGACTCCAAGCTCACTCCTCAAGGCAACAAACCCGGAGCTATCCAAAGGCTTGGTAAAGATATCGCTAACGGTGGTCACCATCTATGAATCAAGCACGATATCACCCTTCTCCACATGGTCTCTAAGGAAGTGATATCTAATATCAATGTGTTTGGTCCGGAATGTTGCAATCGGTTTTTAGCAATGCAAATAGCTGAAGTGTTGTCACGTAAGAGTGGCACACTCTCTATTTCTAACCCATAGTCCCGCAAGGTCGATCTCATCCAGAGCACTGACTACAAAGAATCGGTCAGAAGAACATACTCGGCCTCGGTGGATCTGGCAACCCTGCATCGCTTCCTAGATGACCAAGAAACAAGAGAAGTGCCAATGAATTGGCAAGTGCCGTAAGTGCTCTTCCTATCTATCCTACACCAAAGAAAGTCGGCATCGGAAAAGGCTCTAAGAGATAGACAAGAAGAAGAAGAGTACCAAATACCATAATCGGTGGTGGCACGAAGGTACTCAAGATGCGCTTGACCGCTCAAGGCGGTGAGAGCGCGAGGAGAAGCTTGAAATCGAGCGCATGCACACACAAAGAAAATGTATGTCCTACTCGAGCGGTGAGGTACAAGAGGAGCCGATCATGCTCAAACTCCTTTTGATCAAGAGGCTCACCATCCTCATCGGGCTCGAGGACAGCAGTGGTGGCCATAGGAGTCATCACCGGCTTCCCATCGACATGTCGAGCGCCAGAGGTCACGGGTATATTTGCCTTGATGCAAGAAAGTACCTCCCGAGTCCGCTTGATTTGGAAGCCAAGAAAGTAGCTCAACTCGCCCATCATACTCATCTCAAACTCAGTACTCATCACATCGTAAAACCGAGAGACAAGAGAATGAGAGGAGCCACCAAAATGATATCGCCCACATAAATCGGACAAGAAGAAAATGAGACTCATGGTGTTTGATGAATGAGTTTTGTCTACTATGCCCATTTTAAAGTCATGGTGAGAAGATAAGACTTGAGCCTCTCATACCATGCTCAGGGCCTGTTTGAGTCCATACAGAGCTTTGGAAAGCTTGAAAACATGACTAGGAAACTTGGGGTTCTCAAATCCTGGAGGTTGTTTGACATAAACCTCTTCCTCAATATAGCCATTGAGGAATGCACTCTTGACATCCATTTGATAGAGCTTGAAGCCCCGGGATGCAGAAAATGCAAGCAGGATCCTAATAGCCTCTAGCCTAGCTACAGGGGCAAAGGTCTCCTCAAAGTCAAGACCTCAACTTGAGAAAAGCCCCGCAACTAGTCTAGCCTTGTTGCGAATGACAACCCCATCCTCACTCTGCTTGTTTTTGAACACCCACTTGGTCCCAATGACATTATGACCAGATGGGCGCTCTACAAGCTGCCAGACTTTGTTCCTCTCAAAGTTCTCAAGTTCCTCATGCATGGCATTAATCCACGACTCATCGGATAATGCATGAGAAACATCCTTTGGCTCAAAAGAGGCAACGAAGGCAGAGTGAAGACAGAAAGAAGACAGATCCGTTCTTGAGCGTGTGACACGCTCGAACAAATCGCCGATCATTTGATCGGAAGGATGACGCCTCAATATGACGGGAGGACCGTAGAAGCGTATGGCCTCTACCTCTTGAGCGTAAGAGATAGGAGCGAGCCACTCACCAAGGAGAGTCGGAAGGCAGGGTCGGTCTCCCGAGGTGCGAAATGGAAACAGAGGCACCTCGGTGTAGAGGGATGGATCGGATGGAACACCATCATCTCCATTATCCTCATCCTCTACAAAAATGGTCTCAAGGAAGAAGAAGAGCTCAAACATCGTGTCTAGCTCTGGCTAGCCTCATCAAAGGTCACATCACGGTCTCTATGATCCTATGCGCATCAACACTCTGCACCCTATAGCTACGAGAAGAAGACGAGTAACCTAGAAAGATACCATCGTAAGAGCGAGACTCAAACTTATCTAGGTTACTGACTTCAAGATAAAACACTTGCAACCAAAACGCGAAAATGGGACACACCGGGCTTTCGCCATACCTCAACTCATAAGAAGTGCGATGCAAATGTGCTCTCAAAACACAGCGATTAGACACATGGCAAGCAAGAGCTATAGCCTCACCCAAAACTTCCTAGGAGTACTATACTCATCTAGCATCGTCCCGCCATCTCAACCAGTGGTCCTGTTCTTCCTTTCCACTACGCCATTCTGCACGAGGGCGAGGGAGAAGAGAACTGATGCTCTAAACCGCACTCCACACAAAGCTCTCAAAGTAGGAATTCTTGAACTCAGTGCCATTATCACTGCAGATAGCTCAGAATGCACCGGGAGCTCAATAGACAACCCATTGACCAAACCCCAAGTGAGAAAAGTCTCATCCTTTGAGGCCATGAAGAATACCCAAGAGTATCTAGAAAAATCATCAACGATGACAAGAACATACCACTTCCCTCCCGCCGATCGCACTCTAGCCGGACCAACAAAGGTCCATATGTAAAAGCTGTCCCGTGCATCACCATCACTACGGTGGATCGGAGGATGAGAAGCGAGAACCATCTTGCCATGTCGGCAAGGAGAGCAAACTAAGTCTTTGACCATCTTGAGTTTAGGCACCCGAATGAGATCGTGGTCGCTAACTCGGTCAAATGATCAAAACCAATGTGGCCAAGTCTCCTATGCCGAAGGAGAGATCACGGACTCGAAGCAATCAAACATCGAAGAGAGTCTCCGAAGAAGCGAAAAATCAGCACGAAAGACTCTCCCAAATCTAGAAATCCATAAACTAACCCTCCCGATGAATCAAGGATTCTGCAGACATTACTCTTGAAGCTTACCTCGAAAGAGTCATCGATAAGTCGAGAAACAGAGAGCAGATTGTATTGCGACTTACTTACTAAGGCAACATCTTTAAGAATGAAATTTTGGTTAATGCAGATGGTACCTTTAGCAATGACTCTACGAAGATGCATCCCCAAAAGTGATTAACTCATCACCGGGGCTCGGACTAGGAAGAGAACCATCGAGAATCTCCGGTCATATGGCGAGAACAACCGAGTCAACAATCCAAACATCTCCTTCCCCATCCGACCAACCCGATCAAGACATAAGAGAGAAAGATGACTCAAGATCGGGATAGAGTGAAGACTTGGGAACCCAATATCAACCACATGACGCCTCGTAGTACCACCACGAAGCGATCGACTCGAGTGTCTCTCTGCCGCTTAACTATCACACGATCGAAGCGGCTCGGTAGATGATCTAGAGTCAAAATCGGGTTGGCTCGCCGTGGTGCAAAAGCCGAACCACCCAAAGAAGGTGCTGAATCTCCTACCGTAAAACACCTCACGCCACGATATCTACCTCGATGGGAAGAACGAGGAATATCAAGAGGACGGCGAAAAGACCGACTACGAACAGCTCCAAGACTAAAATTCAAGAACCAAAGATGAAAACCAAGTCCCGGGCGCTTGCCCAAAAACAGCGACTCTCTAACTTTGTCTAGAAGCGGGTGTGTCTTAGGAGCACTCAAAGTCCGGGATGACCACAATACCCCTAAGAGCAACAACACGATCACGCCGAGTGATCTTGGCGCGCCTAAAGCAAAAATCTACTAGGTGACCATCCTTCTTACGGAAGGTGCATGTATACTTCGCTTGCTAGAGGCGAAGCAATAGGAGAAGCATCCTTCAGTCAAGTCCCATGGACCACACCAACAGACTGAACACAGTGGTGCTCACCCCGGAGCTACCACAATCTCACCACTCTTGGATGCACACAATGGTAGGAGGATGTGCCTAGCGTGCTCCAAGTAGTCAAATCCTAGACCACGATTAAATCTGTGATCTTAGATTGGTCTAGAATGAGATTGCTTCTTCTTGCCTCCAACAAACTTCTCGAGAGTGCTCATAAGATACCGCAATCTCGGAAGAAAGAAGCACAAGAAGAGCAGGGGAAGAAGAAGAAGAACCGTAAAGATGAGCTCTCTCAAAGACGTGCATTTTTCTCCTCAAAGACGGCTGCCTCAATCTTGAGGGCCTCACAAGAAACGCAAGACGATTTCTAATTCTATGGGCTTGGTCTTCTAATTTCTTCCTAAGCTCGACATGGATTTTATCCAAGTCCCCACAATCTCAAGACATCGCAAGCAATATTTTTGTGACTTATCTAGTAAGTCCTTAGCAAGTTTAGCACACTTGACATTGTGGTTTCATTGTCAAGTTTTAATTGCTTACACCCTCACATGAGCCGACCGGATCCTTAGAAGCATGTGATTCAAGTTCATTGTTTCTAGCGTAAAGCTTTCTAAGGTGTTCGCTCATGGCATCAATTTCGTAAAGCAATTTAGGGCAATTAGCACAAGAGGAGTAGAGTGAGCATTAAGAAAACTAGCTTCTCTGAAATATCATCAATAGAACTAGTGCTAGCATTCTTCATCCTAAGACCATCAAGTTCAACAAGCACACTATCATGTATGGTCCTTAGGTTCTCCAACTCCACAAGAACAAAGATCACAGAGAACACGGTCATCGGTGACTCGGGAGGAGAAGATCTAAGTGAAGCTAACTCCGAGTCAAGGTACCTACTTCCTTCTCTAACTCGTAACACCTCGACCTAGCCTTAGCATGAAACTTGCCTAATTTACGTATGCATTTAACTCGTCAGAGGTGGGTACCTCATCCGTGTCATTTACAGACAAATGGAGTCGCTTACTTCAATGGCGCCGCCATGAAGCACATGCCGAGAAGTCATCGCTGCTCTTCACCTTCTCTTGCGGATCGCCCTCGCTTGCATCGCTCCAGCCTCCGTGTCGAGAGCTCGATGTCGCCCAAAGGCGGCGAGGACCCGTGAAAGAGCTTCTTGTTCTTGGCAAAGTTGCGGTACTTCTTCTTCGCGGCTCACGAGTGGGGCCTTCTTGTTGCGGTTCTTGTCGGTGTAGTCGTTCTTGCCCGAACCGCCTTGTTCGCTTTTGCCCTTCTCCGGCTTGGGATAGGTTTGCTCGAATGTGGTTGGGGCCACCACACTCAAACAGTGATCATCCCACCTCTCTTCCTCTCTCTCACTCTCTTGTATGCATATGAAAATTTGCGAGCAAGAAGAGCAAGCTCATTTTCTGAAATTTTTCCAGCTGGTCATCGCTAGCTCACAAAGGGCGGAGAGAGAGAAACCAATGTAAGAATCGAAAGAGAGGATCCAATGGGATCGGTGACCAAAGCCATCGACCGAGACTTCGCCTTCCGCGAGACGACGCCGATCTCATGAGTCTTGAGGCGGAATAAAGCCCGTCAAGAGTCAAAGTCGATAAGTCGGTGGTGTCCTTGATGGTGGTCACCTTCATCTCCTGCACCAAGGTCGAGTGCGGTCAAGAAATGCCGAGCATTGTCCGAGTCGAGTATATGCAACCGATCGCTCGGAGGTCGCCGTAATCTTTGTAAACCGACCAAAGCACTCGTCAAGACTCTCACCAGCGTGTTGTTCAAACTTGTTGAACTCACGCTTGAATTGGTCCTGTCGAACCGCCTTGATTTGGGTAGTGCCCTCATGGTAAGCATCAAGGGTCACCCAAATCTCATGAGCGTAACGAAGGTGAGAAATCCTATCGTACTCATCGCGACTAAGGCCTGATGAGGATGTTCCTTGCCTTAGCATTTGCCTCAACGTCGACCATATTGCCACCGTGGCGTTCTCATCGGCAGAACCTCATACGGAGCTTCACCTTCGCCATATCGAAGCCACAGGCGTGATGTACGACTCCATCCGAGATTTCCAAAAGGAAAATCAACTCCAGAGAAAATAGGAGGCTTGGTGGAATACTTGTCCATCGCCATGGCTCTTGAGACCGGTCAAGATCTAGAAAGAGCGCGACCGCTCGATACCAATTGAAAGATCGAAAAGCGACTAGAGGGGGTGAATAGGAGCCAAATAAAATTTTCGAATAAATTCTCCCCTAGAATTCAATCCACCAAAAGACCGTAAAGAAAGAAGCTCAACCATCGATCAGGCAATTTCAAAACAGAGGCTCAGACCGCTTAAGATAGGGTGAACAAGAAAAAGCGACCGGTCGAGTAGCTCGTCGGATGAACAAGATCGCGAATCGGTCGTTAGTATCGGTCGGATGAATAGATACTCCCGACCAAGTGGTCGGATGAACAGACTCCCGACCGGAAGTGGTCGGGTGAATGTAACTCCCGCCGGAAGTGGTCGGATGAATGATGTTCGGGTGAGCGATGCACGACGGATGAACAAGACTCCGATCGCGGAGGTCGGTTAAACAAGACTCCGATCGCAGAGGTCGGATGAACGATACTCGGGTGAATAGTGTTCGGATGAATAAGACTCCGACCGATGAACGATGACGCCCGACCTACAGAGGTCGGATGAACGATACTCGGGCGAATAGTGTTCCCGACCGATGAATGATGCGCCCGACCTACAGAGGTCGGATGAGCGATACTCGGGTGAACGGTGTTCAAATGGATAGTGCCCCGACCAATGAGCGATGCGCCCGACCTACGAGGTCGGATGAACGATCTGGGGCGGATGAGCAATAAAATCAGCACGATCTTAAAAATGCAAATCGATGTAACTTTTGATCTACCGATCCAAAACAGGAAAATTGGTGTGCACCTCCTAAGGATGTCAGAACCTATTTCAATCATCAATCGAAGGAATTGATACCAAGGTTCCGTCCCTTTTCGCTTAAACAAATGCAACACCAAAAGCAGAGTCACGAACACGACTTCACCCCTAACTTGTGGTGAGAGTTGATGATCGAATATCCTTGGATGACTCTACACAAATCACAGCAAGTAAGTACACGAAGAAACAACCCTTCAAACAAATAGAAACACTATCGAAAACTAGTCACGAAATTGGTTTCTTGCAAAACTGAATAGAAGAGGTTGTAGATTGCCTAGATAATTGGGATATGATCTATAGAAGATTCATCCAATCTTTCATCCTTGGCAACAAGAACCGAAGCCAATCAGACTAAAGAACGCAAGTCACACGCTTACGCACTTCAAGAACACAGATTTACAAACTTGCAACAAGAACGCAATGATTGCCTAGATGATTGAAAGCACCGAATCTAGAGAAGAGTTCATCAATCATGAATTTCAACAAAGACTCGTAAGCATGTAGAAGGAGATGAGGCAAATCCAAATTACGTAAAGAAAATTGCAAGTAAGTAAATGCGAATTTAGATAATGTAATTTAAGTGCGTAATGTAAATACGTAAGAGAAATGAAACAAGAACATAGATGAAGAACATTTCATTTACGGAAGGGAGGTTTACAAAGCCTCACAACAAAGTGGGCAAAACTCAAATGAGCAAAGAAAACCTCGGAACCTTCAGAGAGGGAAGGCTGCCCTACCCTCTATTTATAGTGACTGGATCAATTCCCACCCTTGGATATCTTGCTTCAATCCTAAGCCAACATCCAAGAGCCGGGATTTGATCCTTACATCGCTCCTCTCAACAACTCTCAACTACTCACGTAGACTTTCCTCACCGCCACCACGCGTCCCGTGGAGACACCCTCTCCTGTCTAGTAGCAGCTAGGAACACCTACCACCCTTGGATGAGCCTCTAAACCCTAGAGCACTCCATCAAGGGCTGAGATTTTACCCACTCACACAGCTATGCATGGTGACCCAAACCCAACAACACAACGGGTTTTGCACGCTGTTCAAAGCATACCAACTTGACCCGCTTCTCTCTTCCCGACCGCGATCCAACGGTCCTCCTCGATCGAGCGGCTCAAGTTAGCATCTCATCCATTCCTTTGTCTTCTTGGCTTGCGGCTACTCCACGGCCTCGGTCATCTTTGGCGACACCACGATCATCCGGACCTCGGCTCTCCCACCTAGTCACGATCCCCTTCGCCTCACCATGACCTAGCTCCAAAGTCCCGCAACCATCATAGACAAGGAAACCACATCACATAGCAATGTCCAACAACACATATCCATCTCAACAGAAAGATATACACTTCATCGGCCAAGAAACCACGACCACACATGGTCCGACCACGGTCTCCATCCCGACCACGGACTGACCACCGGTCTCCATCCCGACCACTCGAGGTCCGACCACCGGTCTTCGTCCCGACCACTCGGTCCGACCACCGGTCTTCTTCCGACCACTCGAGTCGACCATCGGTCTTCGTCCCGACCACTCGGGTCGACCATCGGTCTTCGTCCCGACCACTCGGGTCGACCATCGGTCTCCATCCCGACCACTCGGGTCGGACGGCCGTTTCCAACCACCACGGCTCGAACCACTCGGGTCGGATGACTGGTCTCCAACCACCAAAGCTCGCACCACTCGAAATCGGACAACCGTCTCCGACCAACCAAAGACACGACCACTGGTCGGACAACCGGTCTCCGACCAACCAAAGACCTGACCACTCGGATCAAACTCAAATTCAAGCACAACAGGCTAAACCACAGTCAATTACTCATCACCATCAGGGATAGACCTCCACATGGTCTTTCAAAGGGATATTCATGCATGATAATTGCGAGATAAAATTTCTTCAAACTGACAGCCTCATCATACCTATATGTCTCAATAGATGCAATGGATTAAATCGCCTCACTCTTCTTGAGTTGATTGTTTCTTCGCCAGATCAAGATAAAATGCTTGTGTTTCATGTGACTTTTGAAACCCGATGTTCCTCTACTACTCTCGCACCGACCTTTGTAGCAACATCCAGTCTTGTTGCACCTAGCCCATAGCTGTACAACATCGTTGCCCTTTTCATCTTTTGCATTAACCTCATACTTGGTGAAGTGCACCCAAACATCAGAGTTGGCTTTCTTAGCTCTCTTTCCAGGAGGTGGCTTGCCATCAGTTTCATCGGTTAAATCCACACTTGGAGTTGGAGTAGCAGCTGCAACAACATTTGGAGTTGGAGTAGCATCAGGGGGCTCCAGCAGTAGTAGTGAGTTAACCAAAGCAGGGGAAGTCGCGCTTGCACTTGCACTACTGCTCCTACTTGCAATATGGTCCATGGATATCTGTTACATTGCAATAAGTGATTAGTTGTACAGTATCTTGAATATGATGGTTGATCACAAATAGACACATATTCTCGTGTATTAGTGCAGATTCAGAATAATAGCATATTGAACAGGTTATTCAACACAGCAGGAGAGAAGCTTTATGTCTACAATGCTGCCATGGTTAGTCTACTTGGACAAAATGTCTGATCTTAGTCTTGAGCACTTCCCTTATTTATATAATTCCATATAAACATTGAATTAGACACCTCCACTGTCTGCAGTTTTAGTTTCCATTAACTAGTTTCGGCTATTTTGATCTTTGCTAATTTTTAAACATGAATCTTTTTTGAAAAAAAAAGCATACGGGCTACTACTGCTATAGTTTTATTTATCAATGTATGTATGTTCGTTGTACTATTTGTAGAGGTAAAAGACCGATGGGCAAGACATAATTGTTTTGGTAGGTCTTTGAATATGGACCGATCACCGGAAGCTCAAGGGATTGGGATACAAAAGGCACCAAATTGTTGGTATGAAGTTTACTATCAAAATTATGCTCCTTGTGCTTTTCTTACTCCTGTAGGCTCATGAAATAATGTAAATCAATATCCTTTCTGTAAGACTGAGTTTTCTGGATTTTGGTGAAAGTAACTCATCAAACTATTATCACTACAAATATAGTAAGACTGAGTTTTCTTGATTGCATGAGAACTTCACCAAATTTGTTATATGCTTATATATTATCTAGTGAGATATGCTAGAAGAACACAATAATCGCAATCCAGAAGAGTCACCTTGTAATTTTGTCACTGGTTGGCCCGCGGGAGGCGGCGCGGTGGTGCTCCGATTTGTGGCAGCGCAGTGGAGGGACTCTGATTTGGAGCAGCGCGCTGGAGGATCTCTCGTCACAGGCGTCGGGGCAGCGGCGAGGTGCGGCGCGGTGGAGGATCTCCCTTCGCGGGGGCGCGGTGGAGGATCTCCGGTCGCGGGCGTAGGGGCGGCGGCGTGGTGCAACGCGGTGGAGGATCTCCGTCACGGTGCGGGCGGTTACCTTGTCTTGTGCGATGGAGGATCTCCGTCGCGGGCACCGGCATACGTTACCTTCCTGCGTGGAGGATCTCCCGTCGCGGGCGTTGGGGCGATGGCGTGGCGCAGCGCGGTGGAGGATCTCCCGTTGCGGCCATTGGGGCGGCACGCGCAATAATGCTTGGGAGCGGGCGCCACCGACTTCGGGAGGCCGGGCATTGGGAGTCTGGTGACTGAGAGCTAGGGTTCAGTTCTTACCGCCTTGCCGCTTGACTGCTTGTCACTTAGGCCTTTCTGGCCGATGGGGCACGACCATTGCGGGCACTTGGCTTTAGGCAACAAGCGCGCTGCCTTCTGGAAATTCGAATATGTTTATATGGAATTTCCGTTCTATTTCCATTTTCATCGGAACTGACTCGCCCGTTCCCGTTCCCGTTCCCGTTCCCGTTTTCGAAAAAAAATCCGTTTCCATTTCTGTTTCCGTTTCCAAAAAATAGCTTCCGTTTTCGTTTTTCTTCAAAACAGTCGGAAAGTTCCCGTTCCGTTTTCATCCCTAAGTGGAGGGTATCTTTTGTTTTGCCAGGTATATCCAGTAAGATACCAAGCAAGCTGTCACACACGTTCTTCTCTATGTGCATGACGTCAATTTCATGTCGAACTTCCAAGTATTGCCAATAAGGTAGGGCCCAAAATACTGATCTCTTTTTCTACAAAGAAGCCTTATCACGGGAACTCAGGATAGATGTACTGCCGGCTCCCTTTCCGTGAATAATACGAAGGTCCTTTATGGCCGCAAATATCTATTTCCCAGTGCGAGTCTTCGAAGCTAAGGCAATCTCCTTTGTCCCGTCAAAAGCTCTTTTATTATTGCGGTATGGGTGATCCTTGCAGAGGAACCTACGATGCCTCATGTAAGCCATTTTTCGACAGTTCTTCAGCCACCGGCTAGCTGTATCATCCAAGCACTAGACGCATCCGTTGAACCGTTTTGTCATCTGTCCCGACAGGTTACCAAGGGCAGGGTAATCATTAATGGTTACGAACAACAATGCGTGTAGGATTAAGTTCTCTCTTTTGTACTCATCCCATACCTGTACTCCATTGTTCCACAATATTAAAAGATCTTCAACCAATGGTTTGAGGTACACATCGATATCGTTGCCAGGTTGTGTGGGCCCTTGGATCAGTCGTGGCATCATAATGTACTTCCGCTTCATACAAAGCCAAGGAGGAAGGTTGTAGATACATAGAGTCATCGGTCAAGTACTGTGATGACTACTCATGTTGCCAAAAGGATTCATCCCATCCGTACTCAATCCGAACCTTATATTCCTCACATCATATGCAAAGTGCTTCTTATATTTTCTGTCGATGTTCCTCCATTGCACAGAATCAGTAGGGTGTCTGAGCGTTCCATCCTTCTTATGCTCTTCGGCGTGCTATCGTAGCAATTGGGCATACCTTTTGTTCGCAAATAATTGCTTCAGACGGGGGATTATAGGGAAATAGCACACCACCTTACAGGGGGATCTCTTCTTCTTATGCTTCACCCCGACATCATCGTTATGGATATCATCGTTGCCCTTATACCGCTTTGCTTTGCAAACAGCACAGGCATCCAAGTCTGCAAACTCATTGCAATACAACATGCAATCGTTTGGACATGCTTGTATTCTTTGTACTTCCAGTCCCAATGGGCAGACAACCTGCTTGGCCTGGTACGTAGTTGTAGGCAACACGTTACCCTCTGGAAGCAAGTCCCCTAAGAGACATAACAACTCAGTGACGCTCTTATCGGACCAACCATTGCTTGCCTTCAACTGCAGTAGTGTAAGCACGGTATGCATTTTTTTTGCTCCTCCTTGCAGCCCGGGTACAATGGTGTTGTGGAGTCCTCTACCATACGCTGGAACTTTTGAAACTCTCTTTCACTCGTGAAGTCCCCTCCCCATCACGCAACATTTGATCCAGATCGTCGTCGTGGCTATCGACAAACGTATCTTCGACCGTCGTCATATCGTTGTCTCCGTCATCTTTAGCAACGTGTTTCCCTTCATGTACAATCTCATCTTCACCATGCTCGGTCCAACAGGTATAGCCAGGCTTGAAACCTCTTCGAAGCAAGTGTGCACGTATCGACTCTATGGTAGAAAATAGCTTCTCATTTTTGCAATCAACGTATGGACAACACATATAGTCCGCCAGATTCTTCGACATGTGCGCCGCAGCCGCGTTTACAAAACAAGTCACACCATTAAAGAACTCTGTGCTTCAACGGTCCTTGTCATATATCCACCTTCGGTCCATCTACAATTAATTAAATCAAACATCACATAAGCATATAATTGCAAATAACAATATAATTGTAAATGATTATATTTAAAAATCCATGTAGCAATTTTTACTATATTAAAACACATCAACCTTTTTTAATTATGTAGATATCCATCTAGCAATTTTTTATTATTTTAAAAAAATGAAAATAATTGTAAATAGTTAGGATATATTTTGACTATATTAAAATGCATCAAACTTTTTCCATTATGTAAATATCCATCTTGCAATTTTAATTATTTAAAAATAATAAATAATTATAAATAGTTAGGATATATTTTGACTATATTAAAATACATCAACCTTTTTTCATTATGTAAATATCCATCTAACAATTTTTTATTATTTCAAAATTTGAAAATACATCAACCTTTTTTCATTATGTAAATATCCATCTAGCAATTTTTTATTATTTACAAAATTGAAAATAATTAGGATATATTTTTACTATATTAAAAATATCCATGTAGAAATTTTTTAATTACTTTCATAATTGATAATATCAATGTTGCAATTTTTTAATTACTTTAATAATTGAAAATAAGAATATATTTGTAAATAATTAGATTTACAAATGTATCTTGCAATTTTCATTATTGCAAAATCCATCTAACATTTTTCCTTATTTCAATATTCATCTACCAATTTTCACTATTCAAAATTCATCTGGCAATTTTCACTATTTAAAAATCCACTAAATCATTGAAATGAATAAGAATTGTAATTATCAAAATCTAAAGCAATCTATAAAGTAAAATCCAACTAGAAATATAATGTATATCAAATTACTAACCTTGAAGAGAAATAGATATGAATTTTAATACAATTTTTCAGTAGCAATTCGTCACAATCAATCGAGCAGAGACGCCTCTCTGTTATGCTCGATCGGTCAAAGGTAAGGACGGCCAGATATATAAAGGACTTATCACTGCCAGTTCTACGCAGAACCGCTCGGATTGCGTGGGAAAATAATATCACGCGGAAAAATAAATATCACTATCGATTCTAGTGTAAAACCAGCAGTGAAAATTCCAATATCATTGCCGGTTGATAGACGATCCGGCAGTGATATATCACTACCGGTTTTGGATATAAACCGGCAATGATATCTGGTTATCACTGCTGGTTGGTTGGACGAACCGGCAATAGTAAGTTCTCCCCCTGGCTTAACTTTCAAACCGACAGTGATATGTTATCACTGTCGGCTCTATCCCAATCGGCAGTGATATGCCGATAAGGATTGCTTGTTCTGTAGTAGTGTGTGTCCACACGCACAACCGTACAAGTTGATCATGTAGTTCAGATAAAATTATACAATCTCTATAGAGTATTATCAAACTATTTGAATAGCTGAGCCATCGATCGTAGGGAATGCTACTACACGAGAATTAAACTTTAGAAGACAACCTTGGGAGAGGATTTTGGAAAGTAAGATTAAGACTGGTTCATACCAGTGGCTAGACGAAATCTTTGGATGGACGTAGGGTGATGCCTCCCGGTTTTATTTACTTCATCTCTCGTTTACTTACTAGTCATTATTATCTGTTTTTACTTACGCTTTACAATATATTTTATTGTATTTAAATTCAGATGTCACTTTCTGCAAAATAAACAATATCCGTCATTATTTAGAATAAGTCTTGCATCTATATATTGTGTTATGTGTGCACGACTTGGTGAGTACGTACTCCATGTACTCATTCTTGCCATGTAGAATGCTATTCAGTTGCTAAGACAACATCAACATTTCGATGGTCAATGAGGACTATATTGAGGATCGTGGAGAATTAGGTCGCGCTACCCAATCGATTGTCGTGGGCATATGGATGGCTACATTGAAGTTATTCCGTTTTCCTCTATGCAGTTTATTAAGTTGTTCATCTGATGAGGCATTAATTGTAAGCCTCGACCATGTCGTAGCAACTGTGATATTTAATGGTGTTTGCTTCTTTCTTAGTTATTTGTAAATTTAGAATAGTATTTCATCTATATTGTCACTGTGTACACTAACTTAATTTTAAACTAGTGCAGAATACACAGTCATAATTTATACATTTTGGTCTCAACAACGCTAAACTGCGACCAACCATACCTTTGGCAGTTAGGCCAGATACCTTGCCATGGAGTACAACTCGTGCTAATCTATTATATATTAAAAACTCATGGCATGTTTTTAGTGTTGGTAAGAAAAAAAGACAAAATGACTAGAAATTCTCACAAAAAATAACATCTAGCCCCCTAATCTGGTGGACACTAACGAAGTTAAACTATAGTAGCCATTAGATGTAGATATTATTCAAAGGAAAACATATAACCGCCTATCTAGCAGACCCGAGTTATAACATCTTATATTAAAAGAAATAGTTCGTGCCAAGTACAATAGAAATTAACAGAAATTCAGAATAAAAAATAAAAATAAATTAGCCGTTAGTTTTTTTCCTATGAACTTCAAACTAGAACCCATACATAGCTTAAATTCGGAATAAAAAATAGATAAAATAACAGTTGGATCTATCTAAAATAAAACTAATATTTGAAATTAAATAAAAATAGTAATAAAATTACCGGCTTAGATTAGAAGAAAGACTCCATACCATGTAGAATAAAAAATAACAGAGATTCAGAATAAAAAAATACAAGGAAATCAACCATTTAACTTTCATACGAACTCCAAATTAAAACTTGTACATGGCTGTAATTTGGAATAAAATTTGATAAAAATAGCAAATGAATTTTTATATGAACTCTAACCTAAAAATTGTATTCAAAGTTAAATAAAGAAAATAACATAAATTCAAAATAAAAATAAAAGGAAATTAGCTATTTTATTTCCATACGAACTATAAATTAAAACATGTGCATAGCTGAAATTTGAAATAAAAATTAGCAGTTGAATTTGTATACAAACTCTAACCTAAAAGTGTAATTCAAAATTTAATAAAAACAACAACAAAAAATAATAGAAGAATAAAAAAGGATATAAGGATTGTTTTTTCTTAACTCCATACTAAATGAGAAATATAAATTTTGGTTTTATTCATAATTAAATTTCTAGAAATATGCTAATTCAAGAACAAAATAAAGTAAGGCAAAGAATTTGATTTGTATATATATTAATTATTGACTATTATGTAATGAAAGTTGATGATAGGTTTTTTATTTTCACTAAGAAAATATAGAATATGCTAAAGTCCAAAAAAACATGCTGACTCATTATTTGATGAACCTCCTCCGAACAAAAGGTTTAAAAGGGTGATACATCAATAGGTGTTCGCTTGGCTATACCAGTGTAAGCAATGTGATGTATATTAAAAGAAATATCGAAAGAAAGATAGAATCATTGTAATAATGAAATTAAGCGATGATGATATAAATAGAAGAATTATATTATGCTACATTTACTATTTTACTATACAAGTATTTCAGAAAGAACATTTTAATCACACGTGACAAGTATTAAGAACATAGTGTATATATTCTCTCCTATAATATATAATATTAAAATATCATAAATAGAATTATGTAACAATCTATTTTTAAAAAGTAAATATATATATATATATATATATATATATATATATATATATATATATATATATATATATATATATTCCAGTCATTTAAACATGCTCGAAAGATGATACACTCGCAAATGGGCGGGCCAGTCGGGCGAAAAGATACATCGATCACGAGAACACCTCTCTCGCTCTTGTAATGTGAAGTGTCCATGTGAATTTACAACGCAGAATACAACTTCCGAGGATCCGAAGAATCTGGCTGCGCCTCGAAACGCATCTTCAGGGACATCGTCTGTGCTTACAAGGTGTACAACATGCTATCCCTTCCTAAGGTACAATGAGAACTGAAGAAACAGTGCATCATCAGATGTTACATTTGTCGTACCCGGAGAACCACGAGTTGAGGTCGGTGCTCTTGGAGACCTCGAATGATCCGCCCTGTTGAAAGGCGTCGAACTCCTCCCGCCATTGCTGGTCACCGGGGCTACCAACCGTGTCATACCTAGCAGTCTCGAGATCGCTGGATGCGACGAGGGGCTGTGTGGAGTCTTTATGCTGAGAGGACTCTGCGAGACACTGATTTATCGCGATGATTTCCTGGTCGTAGTTCTTCTTCAAGTTGTCGATTTCCTGATAGGCTTTCTCCGTCGTCTCCTCCGCCAACAAGGCTCGCTTCTGCAACAAAAAGAGAGAGCTTATTTTACTACAACTGAAAAATCTCATCTCAAAAATACTAATATAACACTTGAAAACCCAGAAAACTACGTAACCGGTTAACATGCTAGGCTGATAGCGCACATTTAGAACAGTGTATTCGCACTCTCAATACGCATATTCATCCTAAAGTTTGGTGACATCCCAAATTCATAAATTCTGTAGTAAAATTCTCAACCTCCTAGGTCTAGTACATCATACTGTTATGCCTATCGAAATGTAATTAGCTATGAGCATTGTGGGAAATTCATACCTTGGCAAGTGTTGCCGCTTCCTCAGCCTCCTTTAATCGTACAAGTAATTCACCAGCTGCTTGAACAGCTTCAGCAGTATCCCTTAGCTGGTCCTGAAGGCCTTTATTTTCCGCTCTCAGGACTGACATTTCAGCCGCAAGTGAGTTGATAAATCGTAATTCGGCTGCTTTGAGGCCAGCTTTTGCTGCTCTCGTCTTCACATCATCAACACCATCACGGATCTTCCTATGCATTGCAAGCAAACCAATATGCCTCTCTTCAAGTTCAGCATACTGCTCCAAGATTCTAGCGTGTCCCTGCATTGCTGTTTGTAACGCCTCCTTAACTTCATCTGTGCATTTTTTCTCTGACTCCAATTCCAACCGCAACCTTCCAACAAGCGATTTATTTGCTTCAAGTTCAACTCTAAGCTCTTCTGTGAGAGTAACCCATTTACTCTCATCTTCAGCACAATCAGGAGCGTCCACAACATTAGTTTCACCATTACCATCTTTTGTTCCAGCTGAAGGATTAATTCCCTGAGACAATTGCTGTGGAGGCCAGAACCTACGAATTGATGCAGACGATGAAAGCATATAATGCAACTGGCTTTTCAGATCTTGTATCTCCTCGTGTAAAACTTCTTTCTCATCCATGTAATTCCTGCACATCTCCAATTCCTCCTGCAGTCTCTTTAGCCCAATTTCAGCACGTAGAACTTCGGGGTGGTTGTCGTATTTCTTTTGGAGGATCTGCATTTGTCGGTTGAAGGAAAGTAGCTCATAAGTAAACGAACTGCCAACTTAAAAAGGAAAGGAAACATGGTTTATTCACACATGAAAAGAAATGGAAATTGGAAAGTTGAGATAACCTTATGCTCATTCATAAGAGATAGATACTCCTCATGTATAAATTCTTCGGTTGGTAAAGTTCCATCCATCAAACTTTCAAGCCTCGCGATCTTTCCTTCTCGCGTTTGTGAAATTACTGCATTGCATTCGCGTTCATGCTTATATTGTTGTACCTGCAAAAGCAGAATGGTTAAGGGTGGCAAAAAATAGTTGATTATTTCTAAATGGAGAGAAAACACCCACCAAACGATTTAGCTGTTGAATTTCTATAGCTTGCTTTGCACACTGTTCATCACGTGCCATCTCTCGCCTGATGGCTCCAGCCAAGACTTTCTCCACAGCCTATGCAGACAAAAGTTAAACATAACTTCTGCTATTACAACTCCAGCTAACTGATGTACAAACACAAACCAACTTCTTTTTTTATTAAACTTACATTCAGAATTTGTTGTTGCTTTAGTTCATCAGATGGTATTGCTCCATCAGCTGGTACTAATTGCAGATCCCTGCAAGCATCTGGATCCTTGCTCTCATTTGCAGAAGCCTCATGTAGACAAGTAGGAATTATAGCCAGAGGATTATCTCTTGCATGAGATTCTTCAGGATCAGTCTGGATCGCTACATCAACCTTGCAAGGCTGAACATCCACAACTCTAGCATTGAGCCCAATTGATGCTCTCCTCCATGCACCATTGTTTTGGTGACTTTCAATGACTTGAAGTCCTCTCTGTATACTGGCAGCGAGGTTTAACTTGCATTTGTTATCTCTACTGTCAACACCACTGCTAAGTTGGTTAGTATCAGAACACGAATTTTTTGTAAGCATCAAATTCTTGTCCCCATCAAAAGCATCAACATGTGAAGTGCCAGCATTTATCTCCATTGAAGCCTGTAACCGTTTAGATTCTTTATCTCCAACAGGAGATGTTACCATATTTTCACGATTGTAGGGCTTCTCAACATCATTTTCATCAATTTCCATTTCTTCGTCAGAGTCTTCTTTGATAGCCTGGAATGTTGTAGGACGACTCAAGCTCATTTTTAGGAGATGCAAACTGCGCCTAGCATTCCATCCTGTGGAAAAGCTGCCATTGCTGCCTTCTGAGCCTCCATTAGACTTCATTCGGTGAAGTTCATCCTGCGACATAGGATACAGAAATTAAAACATTACTGGCGAAACATGAGTCAGAAGAACAAAACATTATGAAGAAACTTTGTTGTCAATTAGAACACAATAGTACTTTTAATTGCCTGATCTGCTCCCGCAGTGCATTGACATCCTCCTCTTTCTGTTCATTGACAACAGCATTGTTTTTTATAGCTTTTGCACGTTGAGCAAACCTAAGAGTGCTTATTGTTTCATTCTTACAGCTGCATAACAATATAGAAAATATAGTGAGGGAACAACATTTAAAGGGCAGAGAAAAAAACTTCTGGTTCAAATCGGATAGTACCTTTGTGATGGCGAAACAGCGCAAATCATAGCAAGTTTGGCATTGCCACCCAGGGATTCTTGTAATAGAAATGTCAGCTTGGAATCACGATATGGAATGTGCCTATTTTTTCCAGACTGTGATATTTCTGCCAGAATATTAATCAAATTTCTGCAGTGACAAAACATAATTATCAGAAGTCAGGACCTTCATTTCACAATTACTCAGCACTAGCGTATCATGATGAAATGTAAAAGCTGGTTTTTTCATATTTTTTCACGGCATACACTCTGGTACAGCCATCAAAGCAATCTATCTCCTTTGCACAAATACACCAAGCCTTGCAAAAAAAGGTGGCACTCAATACAATATAGTTGTTTAAAAGGAATGGCAATATAAATGTTAACATTTGAGTTAGACAAAACTAGAATGGATATATTGCATAAGGCCCAAAGGGCGAATATATACAATACAAGGGACACAACCCTCTAGACAACCACTACAACACTACATATACCCTTGACAAACATACCACATATACCCTTGACACATACATACTATTACACTAATACCCTTGTTGGAGATAACTCAATATCTCAACTTACCATATTTTGTGGCTCTATCCAAATAGGTTGTTAGTCCAAGTCTACTACAACTCGGACTCTTTTGGCTATAAAAGCCATCCCCCATGTACATGTAATCGTTAAAGCATTATAGTGGATTGTTTCCCGTGGTTTTTTCCCGCACGGGTTTTTCCATGTTAAATCTTATCTCTAGTTATTTTGCCGTGCTTCTAACCCTAACAAGTGGTATCAAAGCCTAGGGTGAGATCAAGCCGCTGCCCTGGAAGGAGACGTCACCCTCATGGCAACAGATGGCGATAGCCACGTCCGGACGCCGAGCGCCTAAGCAACGACCACAACCCCGAGGTGGCCAACCCGGTGGACCTGCACGGCCAGACCTCCATCAGGCTGTGCTGCAGGCCGTGGTGCACACCGTCATGGGCGCCATCCACGTGAAGTCGTAGAGGGTGTCCACCACTAGGACGTACGCCTATTGCCTCTGTGAGGAGTAGATCAACGCTCCAGTTCAGCACCATCGGCGTCAGCGAGATGTCCCGCTTCTACGCTATGCTCCTCGTCCTCTTCATCTGTCTGTACGTCGCTAGCTTCGCCTAGTCTTGGGGTCTGCTCGGGTGGCCCATCCCCAACGAGGGGTTCTCGCTGGAGATCCGGTCCACCGACCAGAGCATTGCCGTGTGCATCACCATGCTGCTCAACTTCCTCATTGGCACTGCATGCACGTAAGTTTTAGCTGGACGGAATTATATGTGGCATTGCAATCTTGGATACTGCAAGTGCACAACCTAGCTTATATTACTGCAAGATAATAATGTGATCAGACCATGAAGGTTTTTTTAGCTGGATGGGATTAATGTATTGTAATCTTGGCTGCATTGCTTTACTGGCCATCTTTGCCGATATTATTCCACAGTTGCAATGGTGTGTTTAGAAATTCGTTCAATTAAGAACAGTTCTCATCCACATGATGATTGCTACTGTGCAACTTTAGTTGTGTGGGATTTGAACCCATGACCTTGGAGTTGTGAGCCTTAATATGATTGCACTCTGTCGCCTCAAGTTCGGCCAATATCATCCCCTGCACCGTCCGATGATATGCCTAGGCTGATATTCTATGCCATCTCTGTCGACAATCTTCTGCCACAATTGATCGTCATATTTTACTTCTGTTGGAGGTGGATTTTATTGCAATTCAAGCCGTTATGCTTATTATTGGCGATATTCATGCGGGATTTATCATTGGCAATTTATTCGACGTTTCATCGTCGGTTTTTTTGACGTTTCGTCGTCTTCTTTGGGAAAAAAATTAATATCAGTTAAAGAGACAACTGAATTTGGTGTTTCATCACCGTTAATTGGAATTTGGTGTTTCATCACCGTTAATTGGAATTTGGTGTTTCATCACCGTTATTTTGGTGTTTTATTCACCATTTAAATACGTTGCAATTTGGATCGTTTACGCGACCGTTATGGAGGATTTGGCAACATTAATTTGGAATTTGATAACACCCTACTGGTAGCATTATACTCTTCGGAGTTTTTCTAGTGAAGGTTTTGCACCAATGTCAGTTTGAGATGAAGGTTGAAGTGCAAGGAGTTTGTTTTCTACATGGATACTACAATGTTGTTTTGTTGTCTTTGCTCAATATGAGGGGTCTACTGTAATTTATACTCTATTGATGGAACGAAAAAAATTTCTTCATATTGACATTTTTTGAGAAGTTTCAACTATGTTATGGATTTTCAGTAGGCAGTTTGATGTACGTGATGACTACACGTGCAAGTTGCTCTTTCAATGACCGTTGTTTGCCGAATTTTATGTTCCATGTGGAGCATGTCAAAAGTCCATGTTATGAGTTTTCGCTATCTATCCAGCACCACAGGTGATGTGTTGGCTTATGCCGTTTGATGATTGAGTATTTGCTTCAGGAGGTCAGTTGCACAGACTCAGACTTTACTAGGGTTATGAATTCTAGAAGACCTAGATTTCTTCATCTGCTTTATTGACAGCTGTGTGTTTAGACTGATTGTTCCAGTCTTTCTCTCGACCTACTAGTGGTTTGCTCAATCTTGCTTCGTGAGAAGCGTTTAGATAAGACTATTACAGTCTTTGTCTTTTGCACTACAAGTGTTTGAATTGACTGTTCCAGTCTTCCTTGTTCAGTGGTCCTTTGGACTTTTAACGCACTTGTATTCATGGCAGGGTTCACAAAACCGAAACCGTGAAAAATCGCAAAAACCGATCGAAAAACCGCTAAAAAACCGTCAAAACCGAAGGGATAACTCAAAAATTTTGAAAAAAAAAATTAAAAAAAAATCGAAACCCATTCGGTTTTCAACGAAAAACCAGCCGACCAATTGAAATGTTCCTACAAAACGGTTTTCGAGCGGTTTTTGGTTTTTCTACGGTTTTCGAGCGGTTTTTAACGCATAAATTAGAGAGGTTTACCGAACGGTTTTGGATCTCGAGCCGCAGTGGTACGATCGAAAACCGCGGTTTTTGAGCGGTTTTTCGCGGTTTTGTGAACCCTGATTCATGGTACTTATTTACCCTTCAGGGTTTTTATAGATTTTGAGTTAAGGGGAGGTTTGTTGGAGATAACTCAATATCTTAGCTTACCATATCTTGTGGCTCTATCCAAATAGGTTGTTAGTTCAAGTCTACTACAACTCGGACTATTTTAGCTATATAAAGCCATCCCCGCCTGTACATGTAATCATTGAAGCATTATAGTGGATTGTTTCCCATGGTTTTTTTTCCGCAATGGTTTTTCCATGTTAAAACTTATCTCCAGTTATTTTGCCATGTTTCTAACCCTAACAACCCTTAACAATAAATGTCCTTAAAAATGCAATATAAATAAGCTGCCTCAAATCAGCCCAGAGAAACAAGAAAAATAAAAACACCGTACGGAACTTGTGAACGTTCGCCACTCCCCCATTTCATACTATCATATGTCATTCTAGAATTCGATTTTTAGTTCACATTATAAACCATTTCATCTTTTTGACAACTGTCACATTCTTTCCATAATTCTATGCACTTATTTGCAAAATCATGTTTGTAGTTAATGTTTTCACTTGTACCAAGCAGTGTTCCCCTAGGCGGCGCCTAGGCGCTAGGCTACACCCTCCTGCCTAGCTGATTTTTCCCGCCTAGGCGACGATTATGCGCTAGGTGCCGATGTGCCGCCCGCCTAGCGCTAGGGGAACATTGCAACAAGACATCTTAAATAAGTTTAAACATGATAATATTAGCACACGTCTAAATTATAGGACCAAGAGCTAGAATATCTTAGCGGTAATTTGTAGGGCTGGCAAAAAATCTCATTAGGGCTCGAATCATACTTGCTTCGATTATTGTAGTTAATGGGTTCAAAATTGAAACGAGTCCAATTTGAGAAAAAAAGGTTAATGAGGCTCGACTCAATAGTGGCTTGTTAGCTCAAATTTGAAATAACCACTTAAACGATAAATAAAATGATTTTAAGTCGAACTACGTCAATTTCAAACGAAGCTCGATAATAGCTCTTTAGGCTAGATAGACAACTCTAGTAATTTGCACTTAATTAAATGAACTAATATCCATAGTGTAAAATGCAAATGATGAATCATCAAGCATCAAATGATCAAATACCCTTCATATTATTGCTACATTAGGTTTATAATTAATGCTTATTTTGTGCCTGAATAAGGATAGATTTCGTCATGTTACTGTTATGAATAGCCTTTGTATTCAACATGAGGCCAATGAGCCAGTATATATACATATACACAAGGGTATAGAAGGAAAGCCTAAGGTTATATCTATACAAGGCTAGCAATCTCTATACAAGGCAACTAGCAATCTCTGATATAAGGCAACTAGGATATTGTTTAACAACCCCCCTCAAACTCATGGAGAATCAACAACACTGAGTTTAGAGAGATAAAAGCTATGCTGAGCTCTAGTTTGTGTCTTCGTGAAGAAGTCTGCCAACTGAAGTTCTAAAGGCACATACTGAAGAGACACAACCTAGTCCTATACCTGTGACCGCATGTAGGAAGTATCAACACCAATATGCTTGGTGAGATCATGCTTCACGGGATGTGGAGCAATGCTAATAGCACATGTACTGTCAGATAAAAGAGGTGTAGAAACAAAAACATCAAAATCCTCAAGTAGCCACCATAGCCAAGTAACCTCTGCTGTCAAAAGAGCCATAGCTCGCAACTCAGCCTCAGCACTCAAACGAGAAACTGCTATCTGCTTCTTAGTCTTCTAAGTAATGAGAGAACCACCAAGAAAAACACAATAAGCAGAAAGAGACCGACGATCAGAGTGATCACTAGCCTAGGTAGCATCAGAGTATGCCTGGAGCTAGAAGGAGCTAAAGAGAGGAAAGAAAAGACGGCGAGAGATAGTTCCACGAAGATATCGTAGAACACGAAGAAAATAACTATAATTGAGCTGAGTGGGAGCAGAAACAAACTGACTCAAAATATGAACTGGATATGAAATGCCAGGACGAATAACACTAAGGTAAACAAGACTCCCAACAAGATGGCGATAGCGAGTAGGATCCTCAAGAGGTTCACCATCAATAGGTCGAAGGTGAACATTGAGCTCCATAGGAGTCTCAGCTGTGCGCTGATCAGTGAAAGAAGCACAATCAAGAAAATCCTGAATATACTTCTCTTGGGATAGAAAGAAACCCACAGGTGTAGAAGAGACCTCAATCCCAAGAAAGCAGCGAAGAGAACCCAGATCAGACATAAGAAACTACTCGCTGAGACGTGCCTTCACAGAGGCAATATACTTGGAATCATCTCCAGTAATGATCATGTCATCAACATATAGAAGAAGAGTCCGTCCAAGAGATGAAGTGTGAACAAAGAGCGCAGGATCATGAGCACTAGCAGAAAAGGTAGCAGCAGTGACCAAAGAAAAAAACGCTCAAACCAGGCACGAGGGGCTTGCTTGAGCCCATAAAGAGTGTGACGAAGCCGACAAACCATGCCCTCAGGAACAGAATACCCCGATGGTGGATGCATATAGACCTCATGTAGTTCACCATTAAGAAATACATTCTTAACATCAAGCTGAGAGATAGACCACTCACAAAAGAAGCCACAGCAAGAAGAATGCGAACAGTGGTCATATGAGCCACAGGAGCAAAAGCCTCATCATAATCACGACCATACTCCTGCTGAAAATCACGTGTCACAAGACGATCCTTGTAGCGCTCAAGAGAGCCATCAGAGCGAGTCATAACTTTATAGACCCACTTGAATGTAATAGGACGGACACGTAGAGGAAGAGGCACAAAATCCCACGTGCCAGTGCGCTCAAGGGCAACAAGCTCCAATGCCATCGCATGCTGCCATTCCTGATGAATAACAGTATCGCGCTAAGAAGTCGGCTCGGTAAGAACTGCACCAGCAAAGCCAAGGCTCTCAGGAGGCCGAATGGACTGACGATCGCGAAGAGCGTAGCGAGGAGGAGACACTAAAGAAGGTGACTCATCAAAAGAAGATGACACACCAAAAGAATCCTCAACTCGCAGATGACGAGTGTAGTATAGAGGATAAGAAGGAACAATTGTCAGAAGAAACATCTGGAGGAGGCACCGGAGGTGAAGACTCCTGTGGAGAGGCCGACGAAGGAGAGGCCAACCGTGGAGAAGGAAAAGTGACAACTGGAGTATCAGGAAAAGTCAGGAAAGAAAGTGACTCGACAAGAGATGCTGGAGTGGAAGAATGATGAGGGTAGAAGGGACAAGACTCATCAAAAGTAACATCTCGAGAGATTCGCATCCGTCGGCCAACAGAATCCCAACATCGATATCCTTTATGCTCAGCACTATAGCTCAGAAAAATACACTCAACAGACTGAGCGGTCAGCTTGGTGCGTTCACGAGGTGCAGGAGGACAGCACACACACCCAAAGAGGCGAAGACTAGAATAATCAGGAGGCATGCCCTAAAGACGCTCCACTAGAATCCCACCCTAAAGAGCAGAAGAAGTCTGAATATTAATCAAGTAAGTGGGCAGTGGAAACAGTCTCAGCCCAGAAGTGAGGTGGAACAGCGGAAGCAAATAAAAGAGCACGAGCTGAAGATGACGATGCTTGCGATTAGCCACACCATTCTGAGCATGAGCACTAGCACAGGAAAACTGAGAAAGAGTGCTCTGCATAGCAAGAAAAGCACGAAAGGCTCCTGACAGATACTCTCCTGCCGAGTCAGCACGAAGAATACGAATAGGAGAATCAAATTGAGTACGGAGCATGGTGACAAAATTCTTATAGATGGATAAGACCTCACTACGAGAAGACATAAAGTATATCCAGGTGTGACGAGAGAAATCATCTGTAAAAAGAATATAATATTTATGACCCCTTTTAAAACAAAAGGAGCTGGACCCCAAACATCAGAATGAACAAGATCAAAGGGACGCTGGGAGACAGACTCACTGTAAGGATAGGGGAGTTGTAACTGTTTACCAAGCTTACAACCCGCACAATCTAAAGAGGTATCAGCAGACACGGATCCTAAAAGGCCACGACGAACTAAAGACAGACGTGACCAACAAAGATGTCCTAAACGGTGATGCCATTGAGCAAACAACCCGGTAGAAGATGCAATGGAGGTGAAAGCAGTGGAGGAGACTGAGATACTGGCAGGGGCAGCGAAAGGAAGACGAAATCAGTCAAGCTCCCAGAGACGGTGAGTGTCACGGCGGCGAGCGCTAGTACCAACCAGAGACCCCGTGCAGCGATTCTGAACACAGCAAGAGTCAAAATCAAGGATAACACGACAGCCATGATCAGTGAGCTGGCCGGCGGATATGAGTTGCATGGTCAATTTAGGAATATGAGAAACAGCAGCAAAATGAAAAGAGGAAGACAAAAGAGTGCCTCATCCTGCAACAGAAAGAGAGGTACCATCTGCGGTCTGAACAGTTATAGGAGCAGCGAGGATGAATGGAATGGAGACTCGTGGTATCAGATGTCATATGAAAAGAAGCACCATAGTCAGGAATCCATGGTGAGATACCTGAAGAGGATGGGATGATGGGGTCTCATTGGAAGACTGAGTGGCAGAACTAGCAGAACCTGACGATGCAGAAGCAGCCATACGACGTAGCAGCGTAAGAATCTCCTGAGTGAAGCCAAAACCAGCACAGGTCTACTGAGGGGAGGTGCCCAAATGTCCAGTGCCCTTAGAAGGGTGTCCACCTCGACGAGTAAGATCCTTCTTCTTCCAGTAATAAAACTGCTCCACATGTCCGTTCTTGTTGTAGTAGGTACAATGAAGTCCTCCACCCCCAGTAGCTGACACTAGAGTAGGCGCCACTGGTGGAGTAGCACGAGGCACCACCATGACTGCAGGAAATACTAGCAAGCCCTCACCACGAAGACGAGTCTCCTCGGTACGAATAGCTACAAGTGCCTCCAACAAGGTCACACGAGGATGGCGAGCAAGCAGCTGGGCACGAATTTGCTCAAACTCAGCCTGAAGAAGTGTTAGGAAGTCGTAGATGCGGCGAAGCTCCAAATGAGAGTGCTGACGCTGACAGCACTGGCAAGTGCGGCAAACCTCCAGTCCAAGAGAATCAAGCTGACGCCACTCTGAGGACAGCTGTGCATAGAACCCATCCACAGTAGAATCACCTTACTGCAACGACTGCTCCTGTCGCACAACAGCAAGGTACAAAGAATCACCAGCAGGCTCATAGCAGTCGCGAAGATGCGCCCACATCAGCTGTGCCGAAGACAAAGCGACAATATCACCAGTAAGATGCAACGCCATGCTAGCGACCAAAATAGTGAAGGCACGAGCATCTTCATCAATACATATCTTGTGTGCAGTAAATTGAGTCTCGAAAGACTCCACATCATCAGCATAGTCATCGAAGGCCTTCTGTTGAGCAGCATCATCAGCCTCCTTGAGAATAACAGGCGTGGCAGGGGGAGCAGGACGAGGCGGACATGGTAGCTCACCGGTAAGAAATTCCCACAGACGCTGCCCAAGCATGTGAAGGCGCATATGAAGAACCCAATCTCGATAATTAGGACCATCGAAAATAACCAGACAACGAGAAACAGAGACGGTGCCTGAAGAACCTGAAGATGACTTTTTTTTAACAACCGAACAGTTAAATTCGGCTTTAAGTCCGGCCGATTGGAATCACACCCGACTCAAAGCTAGCGTCGGGCGGCGTCGACAGAGCAGAAGCCGGTGTAGGCAACCGGGAGCGGCCGGCGGGAAGGCGTGGTGGGCGTCGGCAGCGTCGAGCGAGCAAGAGCGGCCGGGAGACCGGGCTCAGTGGAGATGGCGTGGCGGCCGAGCGAATGACGGTGCAGCATCAACCTGGCGAGCCGACGAAAGCCGTCCTGGAAGGCGGTCGCGAGCAAGGATCGGTGTCGCACCTGAGCGACGGGCGGAGCTCCCGTCGGTCGAAGGGAGCGAGAGCGACGATGACAGCTACCGGATCCGACACGACTTGGAGAAGATGGATCTGGCACCGACGGACTGAGGGATGGCAGATCCGGGAGGCAGAGGCGGCAAGGTAGCCGGCCAGGAGAAGCCTCGTCGCGGCTGTGGAAGCCGAACAGCCGAAGGACGGCGGCGGTTATGGAGGCCAAGTGGCGGATGTCCGGCCACAGAAAAAGCAGCCGGAGAAAGAACCGACAGTTGACAAGAGAGACACCGGAGGAAACAAACGACGCAAGTGCAACGCCGAAAAATTAACCCTAAATTGGCTCTGATACCATGTTATGAATAGCACTTGTATTCAACATGAGGCCAATGGGCCAGTATATATACATGTACATGAGGGTATAGAAGGAAAACCTATATAAGACAATATCTATACAAGGCTAGCAATCTTTATACAAGGCAACTAGCAATCTCTGATATAAGGAAACTAGGATACTGTCTAACAGTTATTACACATCATAATTATTTTGCAAAGAGCTACATAAAACATGAAAAAGAGAGAATAGTATGTTGTGGTTTAACCAAATTAAATTTTTTGTTTTTGATACAATATGCACATAATAATACATCAAGCAACAAGAACAAGCAAATGCTGCATATATGGCAAGCAAGAATATAAATATATAATACTATAAAGAACTCAAATTGCATATCATAAGCAACAAGGTGGCAATGACTGCAGAAGAGAAGTTCAGAAAACACAACTATCAATATTAATATCAAATGATGGCAACCAGTACATATGGGACATAGCTAAATATAGACATCTGCAGTAGTGCAGTACTGCAGTCTCATCACCAAGCATTATGTATAGCCATAACTCACGTTCACCAGCTTATACGATCATCCAGTACCTTGAAAGTGCTATGCAGCTATAATTTGAGACGTACTTCAAAAAATGCAGTACAAACCGCATACATCATTAGTTCATTACAGACCTTTAACTGAACTCAGCTATCAGCAAAAGAATCAATATAGATTATGTCTGGAGAAAATTAGAAAGGATCCGACTTAAATCCTTTTAACTTTCAGCTCTAAGTATAAAGGATAAACAAAAACATACCCAAGTTGTGAAAGTGAGCGATTTATATTTCCTGCTTCTTTCAGGCGATCCCCAGCTGCATGAGTTAGCTTTTGCCGCTCTGATCCAGCAAGATCTACTAAGTTTATCCGGCTTATTCTTGTGCTGGTTGAGCCATCCTCCAGATTCTATAGAACAATAACAAACCATTAAAGAACTGAGAGATGCATCTAAACCGAAACTAGCAATGATTTTAAAAAAACAATTATGGGGTGTTTGGTTTGAGTAATGGGTTGATCTTAGGACCAACTCATTTCTCTCTTTTGCTTTCAACTTTTTGTTTGCTTTGAGGAATGGAATGAGTTGCCCCATCATCACCTCACCCCTCATAAGAACAAGACTAATAGAAAATTGATAATGGGGTAATCACTCCAAAATCATAAGGACTGGAACACTAATTGCAGGTAAAATAATTGCACCTCACAGTTACAATTATACTTGCTTCTTAACATGTACATGCTCAAATAAAAGTTGTAATAGAAACCCAAATTCAACCACTACCTTTGATTCAGACTTAATGACACACGTAAAAACACAATGCGATCGTGAACTATCTGCATTCGCGCTTGTTGACCCTGTTCTCCGGTTTGCCAGGCCCTGCACCATTCATAATAAATTAAAGTTTCAACATCAAATGAAGATAGAATGTGCTGCATTTGTATGGGTTACTGCCTTACTGGAGAATATCAATCCTGAAGAAATAATCATGCAACTATTGTGATCAAATTTTGCAGAAGCAAAAATTATGCAGCATCTGTAAATCAAGTAGTTGCCATAAAAATCTTCCAAGACAACCAGAACACAGGTAAATTTAACTCTCCACTATTCTCATAATAGAAAGGGCATAGTATCCACCCGTTACGTGACAAGACAAGAAAACCTTAAGAGATAAAGAAAAGGCACACTACTTGAGCAATTAAGCTCAGAGTACCTATAATAGTATAATGTGCATTGTTCAAAATCGTATCTTAGAGTGATAACTGACAAGTACCAGATACAACTCTGCTGGAAATTAGGATCAATGTTTAATCAGCACAAATATATGAGATCAAACACATATCAGTAAATCTTTCAGATGTAAATATCAAGATAAACACACCTTTACCAACAGCTGAGTTACATCCTTCATAGTGCAAACGAACTCCTTTGTCAACGATTCAACATAAACACAAGCAGTTCTAACATCCTCTCTAATCTGCAAATGAATTGGTCATATTAATAAAATGATAAAAAAATCATGCTGCTAAAATTTGCAATTTGCTTTTCACCTGAAGGTTTTTTTGGGCTGAGTCCAGCAAATCAGTTATCTGCTCGTTATAGATCTGCAAGTTATAATCAAGACGGATCACATTGTGTATTTCAAACAAGATCAACAACTAGAATATGTTCCAGGTTCTAAGAACAGCAATTGCCTCGAGAAAAGAGCAGATGCAATTGTAAGTTAGCTCTTTGTCTGCCTGTTTTCCTTGTTCCTGCAGATGGAACAGCAAGCTTCAGTATCAACTTGGGGAAAAAAACAACAAAGGCAGCTTAGAAAAATTCATCACGTTACTTCTTTCATCCGGGAGAATAACTGCTCAAAAACGCGGGGTGTCAGTCCCCTCTCGCTACCCATTGAATCTTCTGACAGTGCAGAGAGAGGTCCCCACATCGTATATGTTTTTCCACTGCCGGTCTTTTCAAGATGACCAAATAAAAATGAGAGAGCTTAGTCAATATATTTCCAAGAGCCACTTATAAAAAGATTTAAATGTTAAATGAAGATAAAAATCACCTGGCCGTAGGCAAATATTGAGCTGTTGAACCCGGACAAGCAATTTTCAACAAGCGGCAACCCAACAAGCCTGAATATATCCTCCTATAAAAGTCCAAACAACTTAACACACATAGACCTAAACCTTCACCGCACCAAACAACAAATGTCCGATCAAAGCATTAACTAGCAGAACTATATAAAAAAACTAACTAAAGATAAAGCAAAATTACTATAAATTTATAGAGGAACCTAAAAGAAAATATGATCACCAAAGCACAAAATCCAGAAAAGGTACAGAAAACTCTAAATTTAACAAACTTGCACCTCCTTACAAAACTAACACTACATAAAGAATACAACAAATGAAACTATTCACTATGATAACAACTAAACATAGCAAACTTCCACTAAAACCAGACCTAGACACTTTTATATAGTTCTGCACAAAATCCAGAAAAGGTACAGAAAACTCTAAATTTAACAAACTTGCACCCCCTTAAAAAACCTTACAAAACTAACACTACATAAAGAGCACAACAAATGAAACTATTCACTATGATAACAACTAAACATAGCAAACTTCCACTAAAACCAGACCTAGACACCGTCCCTGACCATAAATGTGAGAAATGAATCAAATCTACTGCTTATATCAACCCAAAGAAACTACCAAACTAACACCACTCCGGTATCAACCCTCCCGAATCTTACTCTTAATGCATAAGCACCAGAGATCAAACCATTTACCACCACAGCCCCGAACCGAAAGTTAGCAAACCTTCGTCGTAACCTGTAAACGCTAATGCGCTAAACGCACCGAAAAAAACCCCCAAATTTACCTAACCCCTGATCCATACCAGCCGTCAGAAACCCTAATCACGCAAAAAAACAAAAAAAAATCTCTACAAACCCCCAAATTTCACCCAAGCACACCTGCGTGGAGCCCGCATCGGCGACCGCGTCGAACGTGAAGTCCTGCCCCTGGATCGCGACCGAGTTGGTCGCCGTCCTGCGCACGCACGCCTCCGGCCCCCGCCCATCCTCCCCGGCCTCCTCCTCCTCCACCCGGCACGGCGGCCGTATCCTCACCACCACCTGCAACCAAACGACACGCGGAAACACCCTCGCGTCAAGCCAGATCTACCGCGCCACCAAACCCTAGCACCCCAGAACCGTAGCCCGTACCTGAACCCCAGAGTCGGGCGCGGAGGCTGCGGCGCCGTCTGGAGCCGCCGGGCAAGCGGCCGGCGCGGCGGAGACGTCGAGCTTCCGCTTGAGGGGGTTCGACGACGGGGGCCGCGGGGGCAGGCTCCGGTTGCGCACGCCGAGCGGCTTGGCGGCGGAGCTGGGGGAGCGGAAGGGGGAGGGGCAGTGGTCCACGGAGTGTGGGTGGTGAGCCGGGGAGGAGGGATCGACGTTCTCCTTGGGGAAGCGGCGGCGCGTCGGGGTCTCGCCGCCGGAGAAGGGGGGCGGCGGCGTGGTGGGGTGGCGCGAGTGCTTGGAGAAGAGCGACCTCATCGCTGCGGGTCCAGAGAGAGTGGGGAGAGACCGAGAGAGAGACGTTGGGGAGGAGGGGGGGAGAGGGGGAGACAGGGAGATTTGAAATTTCTTTGAAGGGTTCGATTCGATCGATCGGGTCGGGGATGATTGAATGAAGGGGATGGGATCTCGCCTTGGGAGCTGTGTCTTGCGTGTGGGGTGCGGTGACTAGTCAACTGGGGTGGGCTGGGCTGGGCCGGGCCGTCCGCGCGAAGCGTAGGGCGCTACGTGTGGGGCCCACGTGACATGGGCCGCGGACATCAGTTGTTGTGTCGTCGTGTCAGCGGCGCTGCGTGGAGCACGTTCGTTGGAGCCTGCGTTTTGTGACAGTGTACCGGATCCCTCGGTAGCTGCCCGACTCGGAGAAGGAATGATGTGTCATGCGGTCGGAGTTCGAAACACAGCAGTTCCACATATTTTTCACATCAAACAATTCAATTTTTATAAAATTCCAGCAAGATTTCCACGTTCTAAATAGCTTCGTTAGGAACAAAATGTGACCTAAATATTCACATTATTCGGCTGTTGCCAATGTAGGCGGAAGGAAAAACAAAACGCTTTATTTAAATACCTGCTAATGCTAGATGTTGAGATCGCTTTCAATGCCAACAGGGATGGATCGAGGAAAAAATATCGCCAACGTCATTCCTTTTATGGTGTCATTATGTTTTTATAAGTGTCATTTGTTATCTACAAAGAGGATTTATACTGGGCTATGCAACCAGCCATTGAGGTCACGTGACCCCAATACTTACATGTAGATCCGCCATGCCAAACAAGCTTGGGACTTTTGATTACAGAAATTTGTCATTTATCTCTCTTTGGTCTACTTAAGAAAATTGCTCTCACAGCGCTTTTTTTATCCGTTTGCAAACATACAACTAATTTTTTTGGGCCTGCTCTTATAGCACCTAAGAGCTAGCCAGACCTTAGTCCGTCCGGTACTCTTGTCTAATTTCGCCTCTCCACCAAAACCATTTGGTGTTGTTGACTTCGACAGTCTTGTTCACCGCCGGCGACTAGATAGAGCAAGAGACAGCCTCCACCAAGCGTTGATGTTGCAAGGGAGTTGTTGCATCATCGCCACTTCGTGATGGACCGTTTCTTCGCCTTTCTTGAGCAGCACATTGGGCGGTGGCATCATCAACGACATCGCCACCCGCAAAGGGTTTCTTCTTAGGGGACGCTTCGGCTCCTGGAAAAGCGTGCTTGTGGGAAACAACAAACTGTTAAGGAACCTCGATATCGAATAGTCCGGGATTTCCGAACAGATCTGAATTGAAGAACAGAAAGAGGGAGAGACACGTGTTTAGGGAGAGCAACAGCGGAATTCTTTTATTGCTGATGATTGCTTGTACATAGGGGGACCCCCTCCTTCTTTTATAAGCGCTCGCTAGGGTTTGGCTAAGGGGCCAGCGTGGGCTTTCCATGGGCCACGAGGGTTTCCCAACACTCCCTTGGACCCTTTGTGCGAGATGCATATGCCTCATTAAAACTCGGAAAAACCCGGTGGGAAAAATACTTGGAGAAAGAGTACATAGCATACGCTTACTATGTTGCACGAATTGCCTTGTTAAAACCTTATGCAAGAAAACTTCATGAAAAACTTGCTAAGGAAAAAGAGTACAATTCTCCCAACTTCAATTGCTAATCTTCGAGATTCATGTTGGGTATTCATAATTCATCTTCGAGATTTATGTGGGAGTATGTGAAATATCTCCCCCTGAAATATGCACTTCTCTAAGTCTCATCATCCCAATTCCTTTCACGCACCTTTCAAAGGTAGATGCTGGGAGTGATTTAGTGGACAAATCTGCAAGATTTTCACATGGCTTAGTATGCAATATCATGATCTCGTTCATCTTATGCAATTCGTGAGCATAGAAGAACTTGGGGTTGATATACTTCGTGAGATTGCTCTTCACATAACTCATCTGTGCTTGGGCAACACAAGCTGCATTATCTTCATAAATGATTGTGGGAGTTTGCTCAATGTTCAAACCACATGACTTTTGGATGTAGTGAACCATTCTTCTGAGCCATGCACATTCACGAGATGCTTCATACAAAGCGATAATTTCCGAGTGGTTTGTCGACGTCGAGACAAGAGTCTGCTTAGACGACTTCCAGGAAATTGCAGTTCCTCCACATAGGAAAACATAGCCGGTTTGGGACTTGCTAGTATGCGGGTCTGATAAGTACCCAGCATCGGCGTAGCCAACCAAATTCAATTTATTGTTTCTTCTGAAAAACAGACCGAGGTCTTTGCTTCCTTGGAGGTAACGGAAGATGTCCTTGATCCCTTTCCAATGCCTTTTGGTGGGTTACGCCTTTGTCGAGAGCTAGCAAATTCACAATGAACGCAATGTCAGGCTGGTGCTATTCGCAAGGTACATGAGCGCTCCAAGCGCACTCGATATGGGAATTCTGCTCCCGGGACTTCCTCCCTCTTCTCTAGGTGCAGTATGGGTCTAGGTGCGCTTGGAGTGACCTTGACCATTGGAGTCTTTGCGGGATAAGCCTTTTCAAAGCCAAACCTTCCCAACACTTTCTGCGTGTAGTTTGATTGGTGTACCAAGATTCCTCCTTGGATATGCTCAAGTCGCAAGCCTAAACAAAACTTGGTTTTACCCAAATCCTTCATTTCAAACTCGGACTTCAAGTATGAGCATGCTTCTTCAATTTCTTCATCAGTCCCAATGATGTTGAGTCATCTACATAGACGGAGATTATCTGAGAATCCATTCGGGATCATTGTATAAACACACATGGACAATCTTATTTGTTTGTGTAGCCTTTCTAGCGAGAGAAAGTCACTCAAATGATTGTACCACATTCTTCTGATTATTTATTATACGGTGATTTCTCCAATTTCACACTTGTCATGAGTTTCTATTTGCTCTGTCTTGGTTCGGGATAGGAATTCCTTAGGTACTTTCATGTATATCTCGAATCCAAGTTTCCATACAAATATCTTTGTGACAACATCCATTAGCTTCATTCCCAACTTCAAGTTGATCGCCATTGAGATCAAATATCTAAAGGTAATTCCTCCATGGCCGGAGAATAGGTTTCTTCATAATCAACTCCGGGCGTTGAGTGAAACCTTGAGCTACAAGCCTTGCCTTGTACCTTACAACCGTTGTTTTCATTCCTCTTAGAACAAAGACCCATTTATGACCTACGGGGTTTATATAGGGAGGTGTGCGGCATCTGAGCTCAAACACCTCTCTCTTGTTCAGAGAGACTAACTCTGCGATGATTGCCTTTTTCCATTCTTCCCAATCTAGCCTTTTCTTGCACTCTACTAGAGATGCAGGCTCGGGATCATGATCAATGATCGAGGCAATCTTCTTTGCGAAGTATGCATCAACGTTGGCTGTTGCTCTATTCAGGGATTCTCCTATTATTACAAAGTTTATGGCCATTTCTTCATGGGTTGCTTCATGCACTTCTATTTGCTCTTCACTGCTATTCCTTATCGCAGGAGCAAGTTCCTTTAGCTTTTCATCGTCTATGTGTGCGCACACATTATTTTCGGCGGCTTCCTTCAGTGGAAGATTCAAGTCTGGAATTGCCTTTCCTGTTGGCTTCTTTCTAGTGCCAGGTTTCAACTGGCTTCCCTTCTTTCCTTGGGGCATTTTCGTGATTGGTTGTGGTAAGTCCTCTGCTTGATTTTCTCGGGCGTCTCGGGTACTTTGGGTTTGAGGAGCAGTTTCTGCTCTTTTCTTTGAGGCCTCTGAGCAGGTTGAGGATACCTTCTATTTTCTTTGGTATTTTCACCCTCTCGGTGCATTCCTTGCGGGTACATGCGACTTAACCACGCCCTTGGATCACAAAATGATCGACAGTTCATTTGCTAAATTCGCAAATCAATTATCTTACGGACTTCTTGATTTGCTTCATTAGTGCGGGGTCATGTGCGAAGATCGGTGGAATGCCATATGATTTCGGCAATTTTCATCAAAGGTTGATTTCCTCCCCTAATAACGGAAACGATCCTCGTCAAAAATACAATCGTGAATCGGTCAGTATGCAAGTCTCGATCATGGGTTCCAAATACACGATTATGGATGCACTCATAACCAACGTATATCCCGGACTTGCGGAGAGGGCACATTGCGATCCGTGAGGGGTGGTATAGGTACATATACCATACACCCAAATTTTCTAAGATGGGAGATCTTGGGATGATCCGTGCACAAGTGCATAGGAGAATGAATGTTGTAGGCCGACGGTCTAAAATTGATAAGAGCTGCTGCGTGCAGATCGCGTGTCCCCAACAAATGTTGGGCAAGTTACAACTCTGCAAAAGCGGTGCGGCAATGAACTTAATCCTCTTTATTAGTGCTTCGCTAGTCCATTCTGCGTATGGACGTGCGGTGCGAGTGCTCAATTGCTATCCTGTTGCGATGCAATAATCATCAAATGCCTTTGAAGTAAATTCTCGGCATTGTCCATTCGATGGACTTCACGCGATGATCGAGAAAGCATTCTTAATTCTTATGATCTGCGAGATCGACTTTGCAAAAGCATGGTTTCTTGTTGACAATAAGCATACATGCGACCATTTCGAGGAAGCATCAATGAGCACCATAAAGTATCGAAGCGGCCACAGCGGTTGAATCGGACCGCAAATATCCCCTGGATGCGTTCGAGAATGCGAGGATTTCACTTTGCACTTTCATGACGGGGTCTAGTTATTAATTTCCGGTGGCACATGCGAGGCACACAAAATCTTCATGATTCGGAAATTTTTAACATTAATGCCATGACCTTGTGAGTTGTTCACTATATTTCTCATCATTCTAAGACCAGGATGGCCTAATCTACCATACCATAAAGAAAATAACTCGAGCTTCTAAAAACGGTCTTCAAGGAAGTATACACTTGGTGCATGAGTATTTGTGTAGTACAACCCGATTCATATGAGGGACATTTTTCTAATACCATTTTCCACATCTGCGTGCTTCACAATGCATAAGTATTCTTTGCCATTTTCTTCATTGGTTTCTACGTGAAAACCATTGGCGCGGATGTCTTTAAAGCTTAAGAGAGTGCGCGTTGATTCGAGGTACAAAGGGCTTCTTCAATTACCAAAGTTGTACCCGTAGGCAATATAATTGTGGCTCTTCTGAGCCGATTACATATGAGTCGCTTCTGCGATCGTAGTAATCTTTCAGCGTTCTTCGTGATCGATGGAAATATTTAGACTCTCTTAAGATGGTATTTGTTGTGCCACTATCAACAATGCATATCTCTTCTATTTGGGCGCTACGATTTCTAGATAAAGAAATATAATTCTAATCGATAGAGGCAAAAACAATCCAAATATTGCTTGCAAATTTGAAGAATCTTTGGAATAAAGAATAAATTGCGTATTTATTCATGAGAGAAGTATGCTCTTCTAGAGCTTACAATTCATTATTCAAAGAAAATGCTAACAACCATAATCTAAAAAATGCATTAAGCGAGAATCAGTAAAATATGCATTAATTTACGCTTCTATGTCATCGTGAAGTTTTCTCTTCATTTGCCATAATAATGGCTACAACATCGATGTCGAGCTATTACGTGAGGATGAGCAAGTGGGGTATCTACATCCATGACATCATCATCACCGATGTTGGCGGTATGCTTCTGCGGGGCGTTTTCTTTTGCCTTTCTCTTAGCACGATATCGTTGATCACTTCTTTGGATTCGACATATCTTGACCAATGTCCCCAAGTGCCACACTTGAAGCACGTTTGGTTCTGCTTGTCCATCGACTTGGCGTCGCCTTTTCTTTGTCATCCCTCTTCATAGGGCTTTGACTTTCCTTTGGCACAGGGCCTATCTTTCCACCCGCTTGCCCTTCTTTCTATGAATGGGCTTTCTCACCTTGTAGCTATTGGCATTGACTTCTGTGCGAGTGCCTCGTCCAGGTGGCTGCGAGCATAGTTCTTGCGTAGAACATCATCTTGCGATTCCGCAACTTGCATTACATCAATCGATTCGCTATACTCCTTGTATGCGTCGGCGATAAATGCGTGCACTCTGGATAGCATTTGGGTGGAAGGTGGAGAGGGTTTCTCAATCTTCTCCTCATCGGTGATCTTCTTGCCACATAGGAGAGATTGGTACAAATTACGTGCAAGGCGTAATTGTACTCGACCTGATTTTAAAGTCGCAAACCTCGGCGTACCCAATCTTGCTTGTGCTTGGGGCAAGATGGTGTACTTGAGCTTTTCGAACCGCTTACGAAGTCGCCCAAAGCTCATGCGCACTCTCTTGACCATATATTCGTTCTTCAAAGTGGTGAGAGGTGGTGCACGAGAAAATCGCGAGCTTGATCGTTACGCTTTCGGTGGTAGGTTTTGCGTCCCGCGAGGACCCTAGACCAATCGCGCGCGGAGCTTCGCCCCAAGAACGATCTTCGTCCGATGCCCAAGTGAGATAGTTACGACTGCGTGCGGGCCGGTTCTTCAAACTCACGATTCACAATGCGGACATCCGCATGATTTCAAAATTCGTTTTAGATTCTGCGTGTAATCGATGAAAATGGTTGCAAAAACATAAAGTGCGAGAAAAATTAAATTGCTATGCATTGCAATATTTTAAATAAAGCAGCAGTTCAAAAATTCATAAAGAAAATTCATAAAGCAGAGAAATAAAGCTAGAAAAATTAAAACAGAGCCAAATAAATCTTCTTGATTTTACGCAATTTTTCAAAATTTTCTGCAATTTTTTTCTTTCTTTTCTTTTCTTTTCCTTTTCTTTTCCTTTTCTCTTTTTTTTCTTCTTGGTAGAACCTCATGGCTTGGCATTGCATGGGCCGCTTGGCTTGCTGGTTGTTTTAGCTGCTTGGCACTTAAAAGCCCGTGGCGGAAACCCTAGACGCCTTGAGAACTTCGCTGCCCGCCTTCCCCTTGCCTTGCCGCCACATGTAAAGACGTTCCACTGAGTCTCGCGCTTCTTCCTTCTATTCCTCGCCGCTTCCCCTTCTTCTTCTTGCCGCCATCTCTCTTGCATGCTCTTCTCTTACCTTGCGTGCGCGAGCTGGCGACATGCGCCCGAGAAGCGCGGCCGATGCAGGTCTGGCCGGCGGCGGCCAGGCGTGTATGGGGCGGCGGCCGGCGGTGCTTTGTGCCTGCAACGGCAGCGGCGTCTGCGGCCGAGCCGGTGGATATGGCGACAACGCCGCGGCCGAGATCGAGTAAGCGCGGCGCGGACCAAGGCCGAGGCGGCTCGAGCGAGGCCGACGCCGGAGGCGCGCGGCGCCGTGCGTCGCGGTGGAGCTTCAAGTTGGGCGGTCGGTGCGGTGAGTGCGGCCGACGAGATTCTCGAGCGCGGGCGACGACGCTTCTGGCGGCGTGGCGCGACGGCCGCGGTCCGAGCTTTGTCTTGCGCGCGCGTGGGCTCGACTTCCGTCTTGCGGCGGCCTAAGCGACTTCAGCCGTCCGACGCAGCGGCGGCGCGGCGAAGCGGCAAGCCAAGCGGCGCGCGCAACGGCGACGGCCGGTGGAAGCGGCCGAGCCGAACCGACGAAACACGCCGCGCCGGCGCCGTCTTATTCTGCCGGCGATGGCGCCGCGCAGTCGAGGAGGCGCAGCGAACTTAGCGGGGTGACGCGCTACAAGTCGCGGCGGCGTCGGCTGCCGACGACCGGTGTCTTCGAGCGTGTGGGCGGCCGGCGGCATCGGCGATCGCGCTGAGCGCAAGACGGCGACGGTGGCTTTGTGCTCGTGAGGAGGCGGCCGAGCGGGGTCCTATCTTTGTTGCCGTCGTTTTTCTTTTGTGTATGAGCAAAAATTCATGTCTTGTGGCCGTGCCGTGGCGAAAAACGATACAAGATCGTAGGATAGATGCATGCATAGAAGCGACAAGCGTTTAGATTCAATCGCTGAAATCCCACCTTTCTCACCTTTCAATTCGATCTCGGTGAAGCTTCGTCGCGATAACGTGTTAAGGAACCTCGCTATCGAATAGTCCGGGGTTCTCGAACAGATCTGAATTGGAGAACAGAAAGAGAAAGAGACACGTGTTTAGGGAGAGCAACAGCGGAATTCTTTTATTACTGATGATTGCTTGTACATAGGGGGACCCCCTCCTTTTATTGTGCTCACTTAGGGTTTCGGCTAAGGATCCAACATGAGCTTTCCATAGGTCACGAGGGTTTCCCAACACAAACATCGTGGAGGTGGAGGGAGCTGTAGACACTACTACAGAGAAGGCTATCATCACCGATCAGAACTAATATGCCTCTTCTCCATCAACCAGGCCGCCATTTTTCGCCTTCCCCGGTGCCCGCCATCTCCGGCTTCGGTCAGTCCGGCGTCGGTAACAACTGGGACAAGGGCCACTACACCGAGGGCGACGAGCTCTTCGACTCGGTGCTCAACATCGTCCGCAAGATGGAGGCCAAGAACTGTGATTGCCTGCAAGTTCGGCCATGGAAGGGTCCTTTGCCGGCGTCACGAGTTTCCCCTCCGGTGACGTTCGGTGATGTGCTGGTGAAAGCTAATCGGATTAGAAGCAGTAACTGCAAGCAAGATACCACGGCGCTTTTTCAGGAGATCGTTTGCAACAGAATTCAAAAATCCATTTGCAGTCCAAATCAAGATCCCATCTGCATACAACTTCCATCTACGAGTCATTCTGGGACCACGTACAAAAAAACGGGTTCAAAGGAATCCAAGGCTAATAATGGTTTGAAGACCCTTAATTTTCTCTCGTACATGGAAAGGTAATTTCTGGCCTGGGACAATATCCGGTGACAGAAGGTCTTTCGTGTCGGTTCTTTGTCACAATTCGAAGATGGAGGGTGCTGGCAGATCTGGGGTTGGTCGTGGTGGTAGCAGTAGGCCGATTGGTCATGTCGGTGGTGGAAATCTGATCGGGCAAAGTGGCTCCAGTGGAGGTCCTCGTCAAGTTGGATCTGGTGGTGATCATGGCCAAGGAGGCTCCGGAGGTAGGCATGGTCCAGGTGGTTTCAGTGGTGGTTATGGTCGTTACAACCGTGGGCAATCCCGATAGCATCCGCGTTTATTTGGCCGAGGCCGTGGGCGTTCTAGTGGAAGGCATTTCTCCGGTGGCAGTGGACGTGACCGTGGTGTTGCTGATTGCGCCATGGTGACTCAGAAGACTACAACTCATTCTGATGTGGGATAACAATAAGATGCTTTGCTCTCGCTGTCAGAAAAAGGGTCACTCTCAGGTAGAATGTCAAGCCTTGGTGTTTTGCAATATCTGTGAAAGTGATCAACATATTGCTAGTAAGTGCCCAATATTAAAATTATCAAAGCCTGCTGCTAACTTATGTGGATATGCGGCGGATGGTCTTGGATTTTACCAAATTCCTTATATAGGTAATAAGAAACCTCGTTGTGACACTAACAAGACGACGTTAGTTAGCATTATAGGCAGTCATTGGACTGCTGACAGGATGTGCGAGGAGCTTCAAAGGGTGATTCCGATAAAATGGCAATGGGAAATCAAGGAGCATGGTCAAGATTCTTTTTTAGTATCTTTTCCATCCAAGATTGAATTGTTGCGGCTGACGAGCATTGGGGAGGTCAAGGTCAAAAGCCAGGATGGGGTGGTCATGTTCTTTGAGGAGTGGACTCCGAAGGCAAATGCTAAATTGCAGCTTGAAAAAGTTTGGGTGAAGGTTTATGGTGTTCCTTATGAGGTTCGGGATTACTTATCTTTGTGTGCAGTTGGCTCCATCATTGGTGCAACGTAGTTTGTTGACATGGTGGGTACGAGAAAAAAGGGGATTGTGCGCTTGCATGTCGCTGTGACAGACGCAAGCCTAATTCCTAACATACAGATATTTGTGTTGGGATGCTCTCTATGAAATCTTTTTTGTGGTGGAGAATAAAGATCAAGTGGGCCAGGACAACTTGGATCAGCCTAACAAGGAGGATCAAGGAAATGACAAGGAACAAATGGATGAAGATGCAGAAATGCAGGATAGGGAAAGCAAAAGGCCAAAAACTATTCGGGAGGGTTCATCTAGTGCTCTCTCAGCTCGGGATGTACCAATGCAATCGGCAAAGGAGGTGGGGATTCAATTGTTGTCTCCAGTGCTATTTCCTGAGATTCTCTTGGGGTCGGAGAATGACAGGATGAAACAAGGTATATCAACAGATAAACAATCCTTTGGTGTCGAACAGGATTTGGCTTCTGTCCTTGTTTCGGTTGGCAATAAGGAGCCAGGTTCTATTGATGTAGTTGTTGATCAACAGTCCTTTGGTGTCAGTAATTACTTAGCTAAACAGAGTGGAGATTCTTCTATCGGTGTCTCATCTGTTCATTACCCAACCGAACAAGCTATTGTCATTAATGATGAACAGGTTGCTGTCTCGGGTGGCAATAACACAAGTGTTATAGCTCATGGGCTGGTTGATAGTACTATCATTTCTGAACGGTTGGATGAATCATCAGGTGATAGTCCAACCGAACAGGGTCCTGTCCATGGTATCTCAGTCCAACAAGATTTTGTTAGTCATTATCCAAGATTGGTTAATGCCACTGCTGCTCATCCTGCTGAAAAAGATATTGTTAGTAATGATTCAGCCGCACAGGAATTGGGACCTTCTATCCTTGTTTTGGTTGACAATAATGTAAGTGATTTTTTGCATGCTGCCTCAGCCAAACCTGAACGAGATGGTGACAATGCTAGTGTCATTATTGAGCCAGGTTTAAGTGATACTGTTGTTGATCACCCAGATGTTGCAGTTCTTGAAACTGATCACCAAGCTAGTGCCAATGACTTTAATCTGGCGTCTAGTGCTGATAAAGCCAAGCAGGATGTGGTGGCTTCTACAACAATTTCTTCTGATGTGGTTGCTTCGGCTGACATTAATGCTGCTATCCCTCCAAATGTTTACTCTGGTAGCTCCATGCCTTGTCAGGCGAAAATTGCAAATGGCACCAAGGTAACACATGTGCACATGGAGGTTGCCAAATATCCGTTGGAAAGTGAGGTGACTGGACCAATTGTTGTCCATCCGGATCTTCTTCCAGAGGGACCTCGTAGGAGTGGAAGATTGAACACCCCCGTTGTGTCAGGTGGGGTGGCGCCTGCTGATTCGGACACTTTAGAGAAGGCCAAGTACAGAGCCTCTATTCGCAATTTGGAAGCTACAAAAGGTACTCTTACCACTTCTTTCTTTTCCAAATAGTCATATAGCTTTAAATTTGCAAAATGTTGGAATTTCATTGGGCAAGAACAAGGATGAAATTTTGCAGTCGATTACAGTGATAAAAAATTTAGAAGTGGATCGTTTGCAAACAACTATGCAAGAATCCAATAATTTTACATGTGCTCATCAGGTATCAGAGGATGTGGATCAAGATTTTCTTGATTCTACTACCCTCAATCACTTATGTAGTGATTTAACGGATGCAGTGTTGAATGAGGGGAATGATCACTTATGTAGTGATCAGTTCACAACTTGTCACAAAAAGATATCCAATTTGGCTAAGCCAAAGGCTAGGAGGGGTCGCCCACCAAAGTCAGTTAAAAAATGAAAGGTATCTTTTGGAATAGCAGAGGTCTTGGTGACTTGGCTAAATACAGATATATTTCAGAATTAGTTAAGCAACAACATATTGATTTTGTTGCACTCCTTGAAACGGGCAAGAGTGAGTTTTCTATCTCTACCCTAAATCACCTATGTGGTGCACAAGAATTTCTATGGCATTGTATGCCACCCCGTGGACGATCAGGGGGGATCTTAGTGGGAGTTAAATTGACTTCTTTCGATATTAGTTCCATTGACGAAGGAGACTTTTATGTAAAGTTTCACTTGAGAAATAATGATGATGGTTTCCAATGGATTTTAGTGGCTGTTTATGGTGCAGCACAACCCCAGTTGAAAGAAAAAATTTTGACTGAATTTGTCTATGTTTGTAATAAGGAATCATTACCTATTTTAATAGGGGGTGATTTTAACATAATCAGGCGACAAGATGAGAAGACTAAGGCCAACTTCGATACTCGATGGCCTTTCTTATTCAATGCTATCATTGATAGCTTATATCTGAGAGAGATTGAGTTATCTGGTCGTCGGTTTACCTGAGCAAATACCATGGAAAATCCAACTTTTGAAAAGCTTGACCGGGTTCTAATGAGCACAGAATGGGAACAGAAGTTCCCTTTGGTCACTGTTCATGCCCTCAATAGATCTCTTTCTGATCATACTCCACTTTTGCTCAATACTAGAGCAGCTTTGCGCACAGGGAACCAACCAATGTTTAAATTTGAACTTGGATGGCTCTCTAGGGACGGCTTCTTTGAAATGGTGTCAGAATGTTGGCGCAATGAGCAACGAGGGTGCACATCTATTGATAGATGGCAATTTAAGATCAGAAGTCTACGACAAAAATTAAGAGGCTGGGCTAAGACCATTAGTGGACATAACAAGAAAGAAAAGAAAGAACTAATTCATATTATTGATGACATCGATAAGAAATCAGAATTTATTGGGCTTTCTAATGAGGAAATTCTTCTAAAACAACGCTCTGCTCAAAGGCTTGCTCAGTTGTTACATGAGGAGGAAATTAAATGGTACCAAAGAGCAAAAGTGAAACATATCCTGGAGGGGGATAATAATACTAAGTACTTCCATTTGGTAGCAAATGGTAAACACAGAAAACAGAGAATTTTTCAACTCGAACATGATGAGGGAATGATAGTTGGGGATGTACAACTTAAGCAATACATAACCAAATATTATAAAGGTCTTTTTGGACCACCGGATAACAATCTTTATTCAATGATTGAATCTCACCGGGATGATATTCCTCAAGTTTATGCTCTAGAGAATGATCTCCTCACGCAGATGTTCACTGAGAAAGAAGTGAGGATGGCAATTTTTCAAATGGAACATAACAAAGCACCTGGTCCGGACGGATTTCCGGTCGAATTTTACCAAGTATTCTGGGAAGTCATTAAGAACGATTTATTGGCCATGTTCTATGATTTTCACATTGGAGTCTTGACTCTTTTCAGGCTGAACTTTGGAGTAATCACATTTTTGCCAAAACTTAAAGATGCAAAGAAAGTAAAACATTATCGACCAATTTGCCTTCTGAGTGTCAGCTTTAAAATTTTTACTAAGGTTGGCACTAAAAGGATTGTAGATGTGGCAGAAAATGTTATTCGTCCTACACAGACGGTTTTCATGTCGGGTAGGAATATAATGGATGGTGTGATTATTCTTCATGAAATGATTCATGAGTTGCATAAGAAAAAATTAGATGGGGTGATTTTCAAGGTGGATTTTGAAAAGGCCTATGATAAGGTCAAATGGCCCTTTCTTCAACAAACTTTGAGGATGAAAGGTTTCTCTCCACAGTGGTGCTCCTGGATTGAGAATTTTGTAAGCGGGAAGTGTTGGTATTAAGGTCAATGATGACATTAGCCCGTACTTTTAAACTAGAAAAGGACTCCGCAGGGAGATCCACTGACCCCTATTTTATTTAACATTGTTGGGGATATGCTGGCTATTATTTTAGAATGCACCAAAAAGGTTGGGATGATAAGTGGAGTGGTACCTCATCTGGTGGATGATGGGTTACCCATTTTACAATATGCAGATGACACCATTTTATTTATGGAGCATAACTTCCAACAAGCCAAAAATATGAAGCTATTGCTCTATGCATTTGAACAACTTTCTGGTCTTAAAATCAATTTTCGCAAAAGTGAATTATTTTGTTTTGGAGCTGCCAAGGATTTCGAGACTCAATACACACAACTTTTTGGTTGCGGATTGGGAATTTTTCCATTTTGATATCTTGGTATACCAATTCATTATAGAAAATTGAAGATAAATGAGTGAAAGGGGATAGAAGAAAGATTTGAAAAGCGATTAAGTAGTTGGAAGGGCAAGCATTTATCCGTTGGAGGTCATTTAGTCCTTCTCAATTCTGTGCTAACCAGCTTACCTATGTTTATGTTATCCTTTTTTGAGATACCACGTGGGGTACTTAAACGGTTGGACTATTATAGATCCAGATCTTTCTGGTAAAGTGACAACCATAAAAAAATACAGATTAGCTAAGTGGGATATTTTATGCCAACCCAAGGACCAAGGGGGTATGGGAATTCAAAATCTTGGTATCAAAAATATCTACTTACTTAGCAAATGGCTTTTCAAATTGCTAAATGAGGATGGTGTCTGGCAAACTCTCCTTAGGAGAAAATATCTAGGGAATAAGACTCTTTCTCATGTTGAAAGAAAGCCAGGGGACTCTCATTTTTGGGCTGGCTTACACTACTACAGAATGGTACATCACTATCGCTTCATCTGTGTCGGTTCTTAAGTTTTTAGGAAAAAACGATTGTGATAGATGGCTTAGGGGAGGCATTAGTAATAATCACTATCGGTTCTCAGGTTAGAAGTGATTGTGATGTGCACTCGGAACATCTGTCGGTTCTTATCGAGAAATGATAGTGGCGTGCATTATTATCACTATCGGTTCCCATAAGAAGCGATAGAGATGAGCGCGTTGACATCACTATCGGTTCTTATGTGAAGCGATAGTGATGTCAACGTGCTCATCTCTATCGCTTCTTATGTGGGAACCGATAGTGATGACAAAGATCATCACTATCGCTTCTATTATAAGAACCGACTGTGATGTGTCTCGTTAGGTTATTTATACCACTCGAAATTTGAACTCTTCTCATTATTGTTCGGAGGAGATTTCCCCGCCACACAAAAAAATAGCTCATATTACGTGGTTGGAAGCAATACTTGGGTGAAAAATTTGAAATCCTCAAAGGTGGGTGTTAAGAGGGTAAATTTGAAGCCCTAACTTGAGGAGATTTCCCTCATTTTGCATAATTTGTGGTTTTCTTCAAAATGTGAGCATTCCTTCAAACCCCTTTAATTTTGCATTATGTAATTTTGATTTATCGCAAGAAAGTTTAGATTGCACTGGTATTGTCTATGTCCTATCAGTTGCACACCTTTATTTGACAAGCACACATGTATTTAATTATCTTAATTAATTTGTAGTGCTTTGATGTTAATATGGAATTATTATTCTTTGTCACCTCATGAATGTTAGAGTTTAGGTGCGGAACCTCGTCTCCGTTCGAGGATGCTTGTTTATAAATATGTTGAGCGAAATGGCATATTTATAAGCGGCGATCTCAGTATCCACGTTCTTGGACGATTCGAGGATATGTCGTTGGGTAAGGTCTGGTGTGTTGTACAATTGCGAGTAGATTTGGTGGCGTCTCCTGGTATTCTCGGATACACCCCTCTTGACTTGTTGTCAAGGCGTGTATATGGAGAATAGCGAGAGATCTTCTTGAATTTTCTCTGAGTTGTACAACGGCAAGAACTTGTCGAACCACATATCCTCGAATGGGATAGGACCAAACCTATTTAGAGATTAGGAGTCATCGTTGGTACCCTTGTTTAATTTGTTTCGTTGTAGTCAAAAGATTTGTAAGCTCTTTGCACTATATAATTAGATTGTTTGATATCATTGTTGATGTTAAAAATGTATGTCTCCTATCTAGGGAATTAGAAGCTCTAAACTAGGGAAGAATCTAGGTATCGATCGGGAGAACACATTTCATATATCTTGCATGAAATTGTTCTCTATTTTATGAAGGTAATATTAATCAAATGATGTCTCAATATTTCAAATAGGTAGCTTCTTTGTCGCTCGAGTTTTCCTTAATTTATTGTGTGAATTTTAATTGCGGATGAGCCGTAAGGAATGGATGTATGACAAAAGTCGTGTAGTCTTGAATTTGGAGGGTGTTAAGGAGTTCAAAAAGTTGCAGAAGAGGACATGGTGAGGAGGGTGTAAGCTTCATATATTGTCCTTGCATTGATTGCACCAATCGAGAAGATTTAACAACTCGGCTCAAATTGAGGACCACGATTCGGCGTGGCTTTGTGAGGAATTACGTGTTGGATCCATCACGGGAGACAGTAGTACCTGCCGGTATGCAACGAAGACACGGTGGAACCGGATGATGAGTTGCGATTTGATATGTTTGAGGAGGAGAATTTGGAGCAAATGTTGCGGGATGTGGAGGTAATTACGGAAAGAGAGTTTGAAAAGTTTAAAAGTTTGATGGAAGGCGATGCCAAACCACTGCTCACGGGTTGCAAAGCGAATACACCAAGTTGGGTTCGGTCCTTGCCTTTGTTCAAGCGAAGGCAAAATACCGTTGATGATACAAGTTTCATTGCACTTCTAGTTCTTCTATCGAATCGCTTGGGAAAGCGAGTTGCCAACAAGCATTTATGAAGCGAAGAAGCTATTGTGTCCCATGGGAATGGAAATAGAAATGATACATGCATGTCAGAATGATTGCATCTTGTCCGTAACGCACATCGAGCTGCACATTTGTCCGTTTGCGGTGTAGCTCGGTACAAACAAAAGGAGAAGCGTAACGACAAGAAGCGTAGGCCGGGCACACGACGGTGAAGAGGTCACTAAAGGTGCACCGGCCAAGGTATTGTGGTACTTGCCCATCATTCCCCGTCTGGAGCGGTTGTTTGCAAATCCTAGAGAGGCAAAATTGTTGCGTTGGCATTATGAGTCTCGAAAGGAAGATGGCAAGCTGAGACACCCTGCTGATTCGGCTCAATGGAGAAACATCGATTGGAAACATGAGGAGTTTGGTCTTGAAATGAGGAACATAAGATTTGGGTTGAGTCAGTTGGAATGAATCCATTTGGTAATGAGCGATCGTCACAAAGACGTGGCGGTTCATTGTGTATCTACAACCTCCCTCCTTGGTTGTGCATGAAGCGGAAGTATATCATGATGTCATTGCTAATCTCGGGACCTAAGCAGTGGAAATGATATTGATGTATACCTTGCACCACTGATCGAGGATTTGGTAAAATTGTGGAATGAGGGGTCGTGGTGTGGGATGCGTACAAAAGAGCATTTCACCCTACGGGCTATGGTATTTTGCACTATAAATGATTTCCGGCCCTTGGTAATTTAGCGGGCTACACTACGAAAGGAGCCAAAGCGTGTCCTATTTGCGAAGAGGAGGCGAGAGCCTATGGTGCCAAACTCCAAGAAAGCGTGTATATGGGTCACCGTAGGTTTCTACCTCGAAGTCATCGATCCGTAAGATGGATGATAAATTTGATGGGAAGAGGAAGTCCGAGCGACACCGCGACCTATGAGTGGTAGGCAAGTATATTCACGTGTACGAGGATATCGATGTACGATCTGAGAAAGAGCCGTAAAGTGTTCATTCTAGAACCATTTGGAAGAAGAGGTCAATATTTGGGACTTACCGTCTTGGAAGGAGTTAGATGTCGGCATTGTATTGATGTCATGCGTTGAGAAGAATGTCTGCGATAATTTGGTTGGCATCTGCTGAACATACGGAAAGACCAAGGATGGTGTGAATGCTCGTCGCGACATGGCCTACATGGGAATAAGACCGGGCTTGCGGTGATAGAGGAGGATGGAAAAGGTCCGTACATCCCCGCCGCATGCTACACCTGTCCAAGAAGGAGAAAGAAGACCTTTGCAAATGTCTCCAAGGTATTAAAGTTCCATCGGCTACTCATGAACATTCTGAAGCTTGTGTCCATGAGTGATTTGAAGTTGCTAGGCATGAAGTCTCACGATCGCCATGTGTTGATGACCCAAATGCTCCGGTTGCAATAAGAAATATTACGCGGAGGATGTCGGGTTTGCAATCACGGTGTGTTATTTCTTTAATGCGATCTCTGCAAAGTTATTGACCCGATGTGCTAGACAACACAAAGTGAGGTGGTGCGGACTCTATGTCGACTTGAGATGCATTTCCCACCATCGTTCTTGACGTCATGGTCCACCTTGTTGTTCACCTTGTCGAGAGATTAAGATATGTGGACCGGCATTCCTACGTTACATGTATCCATTCGAGAGGTACATGGGTATATTAAAATCCTACGTGAGGAATCGGTCGAAGTCTGAGGTTAGTATTGTCGAAGGTTATGGAACTGAAGAGGTTATTGAGTTCTGCGTGGACTATCTCGGGAAAAGACAAGCAATCGGTGTTCCTCTATCTCGCCATGAGGCGGACTTGTTTGGCAAAGGAACCGTTGGTCAAAACTAAGGAGGCCACGGTTTGATATGTATTGCAAAGCGCATCAGCGAGTCTTGCGGCCAAGTAGCGAAGTTGCAGGATATATCGAGCAGCACAAGTCGATATTACGAGAAGAGAATCCACATATGGATGAGCTTTCCATCATGCGAGAACACAACAATAGATTTCTCACATGGTTCAAACGAAAGGCGAAGGTCTCTATTAGTGAGACTATCAAATGGTTGGCTGACGGACCTAGATTTAATATCTGGACATGGCGGTATGATATTAATGGGTACACCTTTTACATGAAAGTCGAGGATCAAGAAAATCTTGTTCAAAGCAGTGGTGTAAGCATAGATGCTTTGTCCGATGAACATCACTCGATAGGAGGATCCTCAATGGCAATGAACTCTTACTATAGGGTGATCGAAGAAATTTGGGAGCTCGATTACGGAATATACCAAATTCCTTTGTTAGATGTAAGTGGGTGGGACTTCCACATGGAGTGAAGGTCGACAAGAGAGGTTTTACTCTTGTGGATCTCAACAGACTCGCCTATAAAGATAACCCATTCGTACTTGCGAAGCAAGCAAATCAAGTCTTCTATGTGCGTGATCCGGCCAATCCGAGGTTGCACGTCGTCCTTTATGGCAAGCGGCGGATCGTTGGTGTTGAAAATGTCATAGATGAAGAAGAATACGACCAATTCGATGAAATACCTCTGTTTGCGGATGGGGCCTGTCTTAGTGGCGACGACGACACACATGGAAGAAATTACATGCGTGTAGATCATCAAGAAGGGTTGTATTGTAAATAAAATGAGTACGTCATTGTATGACCAGTTGCTACGTGTTTGAAATGTTCGTATTGTACATAACTGTAGTTTTGTGTTTGCGCTGCACGTATCAAACTTTTACAATTTTTGTCAATGGATTGTGGTATGCAGCTACTTAATGCAAGATAAATAAGGCACTGTACAACAAATGATTTCTCGAAATTTTCAAAATACTTGTCCTTCATTTGAGAAAGATTTGACTTTTTCTCTCTTTGATCAAAAATCATGCCTACAAAGTGAATTTGGCCCTCTTTTTTCAATGCTAACTCTTTTTTCCCAAATCCTTTTTGGAAAATATTTGTAGTATCACAAAGTATGTTCCTGCAAAATTTCAAAAAATTCTAACTATGTTTGCAAAAGTTATGGCCTTTTCACTCTTTGAACATATATTTCTACAAGTTCAGAATTCATGGTTTGTCTGGAAAACAAATAGTGCAGTGAATAACATTTGTGTCGGTTCTTATAGGAAAGCGATAGAGATATTTCCTTATTTGTGTCGGTTTGTGTAAAAACCGATCGCGATATATGTCGATTTTGTAAATGTAAACATAATAGTGCTTTTTATCATTTGTGTCGGTTTTTAAAGTGAAACCGATAGAGCTATCTTTATCTTGACTCATACGTGTCGGTTTTAGAAACAAACCGATTGAGATAAGAACTCGATTTTGAAATGATATCATTATGTGCTTGGTTCTATTTGTGTCGGTTTTGGACTAAAACCGATTGAGATATTGAATCGGTTTTGTAAATAAAAGCATAATAGTGCTTTTTGTCATTTGTGTCGGTTTTTGGAGTGAAACCGATATAGATATGAATAAAGCAGATTGAGATTGTCATTTGTGTCGGTTTTTGGAGTGAAACCGATAGAGATATCGATTCAGTTTTCGAAATGAAACATAATAGTGCTTTGAGTCATCTGTGTCGGTTTTAGAACAAAACCGATTGAGATATGCAATCAGCTTTGTAAATAAAATCATAATAGTGCTTTGAATCATTTGTGTCGGTTTTTGGACTAAAACCGATAGAGATAACTTATCTGTGTCGGTTTTATAAAAAAAGCCGATTGAGATACGACCTCATTTTTCGATTTCAAAAATTATGTGATTTGTTCTATTTGTGTCGATTTTTGGACTAAAACCGATAGAGATATGATGTACTAACGCATCTGTGTCGGTTTTATAAAAAAAACCGATTGAGATTTGACCTCCTTTTTCGATTTCAACAGTTATGTGCTTTGTTCCATTTGTGTCGGTTTGTGGACTAAAACCGATAGAGATAGTGAAATATCGATCTGATTGAGATATGTATTCGATTTTCAAAATAAAATCTACTGTATTATTTGTGTCGGTTTTGGTTTAAACCGACTTGATGTGGAAGTTATTTGTGTCGGTTTCTTCATTAAAACCGATACTAATCTTTCGATATTTTTGTGTCGGTTTCGCATTAAAACCGATACTAATGTTCCACTATTTTTGTGTCGGTTTTTTGTTGGGAAATGACAGCATTTGCTTCCGAGCCATATTATACCGCCTAATCGCCAATTACATCTCGTGCGTGTCTCCTTTTCCCGCCACCGCGCTCGCAGCCCTAGCTTCCCGCGCCTCATCCACCCCGGCCGCGCCCGTCGGCGTCGGCTCCTCCCCCACGCCACCGCGTGCTCCTCTCGCCGCCAACACCGTCCACACCTCGCCGCCGCGCCGCCGGTGCCGCCGCGTTACCTCTGCCGACGCCATCCACGCCACCCCACGCCTCACGCCTCGCGCGGCCGCCGCGCTACCTCTGCCGCCGACGCCATCCACGCCACCCCACGCCTCGTCTTGACGCCACGGTGCCGCCGCGCTACCTCTGCGCGCCGACGCCATCCACGGCACCCCACGCCCGACGCAGCAGCCGCGCCGCGGTGCGCCCATGCTCCACTCGCTCCACCGGTGACTCCCTCCACTCTCTCCACCGGTGACTCCCCATCGCATGGATCACAAGCGCTCATTTGTGTTGTTGCGAGAATATAATGTAGCTATATTTTTACTCGTGAAAAATAATGTTGCTATAATTTGCATCCGCCAATTCTTTGCATATGGATCGGTTTTAGTGTCTTGCTAGAAACTAGTGTTAAATTAGCAAGCAAATACCACTTTGGTAGCCAATTCTTGGTAGTAGCAACCGGAAACAAAGATGAGGCTTGTGTAGATGGTAGTTGCAGGTAGATAAAATATTTGGAGATTCTTTCTTTACAAAGCGATCGGTTTACGCTTGGTCAAAAGGCTTGAAACTCTCTTTCAAAAAGTCTTGAAACCACGATGAAAAGAAAAATAGTGGTTCTTGATCTTCTTGGTATACCACCGAGCAATGCCGACTCGTAGTAGGTGAACTCTTGTGGTAGTGTTGCTTCCTTTGCTTTCATTGTCAAAGATGTCCGGACATGTGCTCACTTTTGGTTAAAACAGGAGGCTTTAATAATGCTTTGAAATGCTCGACACAAGCCATTTGAGATTATTTAGTATAAAGTTAGCTTTGAAATGTATGGTTCTTTACTTCCAACAGCCAAATTTTGTGAATTTAGTAACATATTGAGATTATTTAGTATCAATCAAGAAGTGATATCTTTTCATTCGGTCTGAGTTTATAATGTTTCCTTTCTTGATTTCAACCTCTCACGGAATTTTAATTGTCTTTTGGCCATGTTTTGTACACACCACTATATGTATGTAGTGGTGCAATTTTCATTATTTTCTCATATGTGGTTATTTACTCGTCATATTATTATGCAACTTTTGACTCATTAATTGAGATCGTCCTCGGGAAGCGGAAGGCCGGCTCGCCCATAAGGAGGACCAACGAAGAGCGCGCGCCGGCAGCGTCCGTAGCTATGATAAGTGTCCTTTCTTCGACTTTGGTGATGATGGGGTAGTCCGGCAATGTTCGATCGCGTGGCGCTGATGTTTACTCGAAGCGATCGCAATCGCAACCCTGCTTAGCATCGGTCACGGCCGAGCGGAGGAGAGCGAGCACGGGTCGAGGAGACGCCGGCCGCCGACCGGGTCGGTTCGCAGCGGCAGCGTCGGGCTATCGTGGAGCGGACGACGGTTCCGGTCGGTGCTCGAGGCGCAGGGCTAAACGGCCGATCGTCCTCGCGGCCGGTCTCCTCCTTTGGTCGAGGGAGGTCGGGAGAATTAAGCGTCGCCGCGCCAGGAGCCCGCCGGCGGATGCGGTCGGCTCCCGGCGGTGGCGACCGCCGCCTAGGCCGCGCTAGAGGCGATCCAGAGTCCGGTCGATCCTTCCAGAATCGCGGGAGGTGCGGTGACCTCCTCAGCGCAAGCCGCCGGCCGGCCAGCGGCTCGACCTGCGCCCCGCCTCGCTAACTTGGCGGTGGCGGCCAACTCGGCCACCGACCATCTCGATGGGCGACCTAGCGAGAGGGCCACGAGTGGGCGTCGCCGAGATGGTATCAAGCGCGCCGGCTGAGACGAGCGAATCGGAGGACCTAGCTCTCTTCTCGAGAGTTCGGTGAGGCAATCGGGCGCGATTACAAACAAGATTCTTCCAATTAGCCTAGTAAGTCGTCGAGACTTGTCTCTTGTGACTTTTGACAGGTTCGTCGTGAGCTAATGGAATATTGCGCCTTGCAGCGCTTGCATGCCCGCCCGGGGGACAAGTCGCGGTTCATCAGGCGTGCATACCGAGGCTAGCCGCCGAGGCGTGCGGCCGCTACGCCCCGAAGCGCGACGCTTCGGAGGCCACAGGCCATGGCGGAAAAGCGGCGAAGAGGCTCGCCGAGGCGCTCGATCCGCCAGTCTGCTCGAGGAGCGCCAGGCGAGCCAGTCTTTGGGTGCGCGGGTGGCAGAGCTCGAATCCCTCTTGGCGTGGCGGCGATGCCAGAGATCACGCCATGGCCGGAGGCGGCTCGCGGCGGAGGAGGCGGCGACCGGGCGAGATAGCCTAGGTCGGGAGGCGCGCAAGCTAGTGCGACGCGCGCGCGCCGCCAATGAGGCGCCAAGCCGATGGCCGATCTTGCGATTGGAGAGCTCCGCGAGCGGTAAAACTCGATCTTTATGTTGACTCTGCATCGATGGTTTGTGGGGCGCGTTCTCGACACGACCCGACCGCGAGAGTTGCGGAAGAGCCTTGGTGACGCCGTGGAGGCGTGGAAGGGCGGCTGCGGGCTCGTGACACGGCTGATCACGACGCGGACGCGCTTGGCGGCGGCGGCGGGACGCCGAGGTGGCGGACCGAGTTGGCCGCAGAGCCGAGGCCCGCCGGGGGTCGGCGAATGTCTGCGGCCGGTGCTCGAACCGTGGCGGGCCGGCGCACTTGCCATCGCGTCTTGGCTCGAGTCTTGGGAACGCGTCGAGTCGGATCGGGTGCCACGCTTGAGCCTCCTCGGCGTTGGTCAACACCATCTCCCATTACGATGGCATCGACCTCGCGGGGGTGAGCAGAGGTGTTGCCGGGAATCGGACTGACGACGAGATCGACAGGCTCGAGCTCCAAGTCGAGCCGCACGCTCAGGAGATCGCCACCCACATCTCGCCGCAGAGTGCCCTCCAAAAAGAATAGGGAGAAATTAGATACGTCCCCCTTTATTGTAAAGACTATTGTATGTAAATAATCTTAAAACTTAGCAAGTTTCAGTATGCCTCTTGCCCTCTTTTATGTTGTGGTGAGCGCTTGACCGGCCATAGCTTAAGGACCACTGGGGTCACTTATGCGTAGGTCGGGTTACTTCGGGAAGGGCGAATAGGATAGGAACTTTGGCTACGCAGCATTCACACGCACTTGAGGGATAGGAGTGTTCCCGACCGACCAAAGGTTGCCATTCGCCGCACTTCCTTCTTCCGCTAAGTGCTACTGCATACCATAGCCGGGCGAGGTCGTAGCACTCGGGTCGAGAGGGTTACTGCTCGGGAAGGACCTAGTGATTGGTCGGGTCACCGACCGCATAAGCCAGCGTGAGTTAGGCGTGTTTGCACGGGAGAGTGTTCCCGATCGACCAAAGGTCGCTCGCTCGGGTATTTCCTTCTTCGCTGGTGCTACTGCAACCATAGCCAGGGGCGTGGCCGTAGCACTCGGGTCGAGAGGGTTACTGCTCGGGAAGGACCACGTGGTGGCGGGTCACCTACCCGATGGCGCCGATCGGAAGCGGCTGAGCAGACGGGTGCCAACGGCAGCCCGGCGTCACACGGTGACCAGTGCTCGGAAGGAAAGGTAAAGACGATGCAAGGAATAAGGAAGGAACTTAGGGATAGAATCGCCTTGACTTTTCTATGTTCCATGCGTTAGAGGGCGTGACCATCCGCGTCCCTTGAGTCGAAAAGTGCCGGGTCGAAGAACCTCCACGGCGGTGAAGGGCCTTCCGAGTGGCGAGCTTATGCTGTCTTTCTTTGGTCCGGACCGCGGCAGACCGGTCGGCGGCGTTGAAGGATCGCCCTCGAACGGCGGTTGTGGTAACGTCGTAGAGCTTGTTGATATTTGGCGATCGTGAGAATGGCCACATCGCGCGCCTCGCCGAAATGGTCGATGGCGTCTTGTTGTGAGATGAGCCCCGAGCCTCGTCGAAGGCTTGTAATCTTGGGCGCCGTATTCCGGTCGGTTGGCAAGACGGCCGACACGAACACCATGAAGAATGGCGTAAACCCGTCCGCCCGAGTTGGCGTGGTCCGCGAGCTCGGAGGGCGGAGGGTAGCTCGGCCACCCATCGCCCGCGAAATGCTTGATCGATCAAGATCCGTGGCTTGAGCCCTTGGAGGATCATGCCGTTCGCGCGTTCGACCTGGCCGTTAGTCCGCGGATGGGCCACGGCTGCCCAATCGACGCGGATGTTGAAGTCGTCGCAGAACTCGAGGAATTCCTTCCCCATGAACTGCGTCCCGTTGTCGGTGATGATAGAGTTAGGGACTCCGAACCGGAAGACGATGTCGCGGAAGAAGGTGGCCGCCTGCACCGACGTGACGCTCACAACCGGCTTGGCCTCTATCCACTTGGTGAATTTGTCCACCGCGACAAGGAGGTGAGTAAAGCCCCCGGGCGCCTTCTTGAAGGGCCCGACCAGATCGAGTCCCCAAACTGCAAATGGCCATGTGATGGGGATCGTCTGCAAGGCCTGAGCTGGTAGATACGTCTGCCGGGCGAAGAATTGGCATCCTTCGCAGGTGCGTACAATCTGCTCGGCGTCGGACACGGCGGTCGGCCAGTAGAAACCTTGTTGAAAGGCTTTTCCTACCAGGGACCGGGGCGCAGCATGGTGACCGCAGACCCCGCCATGGATATCGGCGTGGTATTTCCTTGGTCGGCGGGATGCACCTGCGGAGGACTCGAGGGACTCCTTTGTAAAGGTCCGCCCGACCAGACGAAGATTCGCCCGACGGTGAGGCGCCGGAGCCTCGGTCGGTCGGAGAAGCGATCCGTCCGTCAGACGGTCGATGAAGGGCTTCCTCGATTGGATTGATCGTTAACACGCTGCGCGGTCCGACCGGCGGATCGCGCCGACCGCACGGCGATCGAGTAGCCGCGTGCGGCGGGTCGAAGGCTTCGACCACCGGGTCCATCGGCATGTATGCGCAGAAGGTCGTAGACGAAGATCCCAGGGGGACTGGCTCTCTGCTGGAGGCAAGATTGGCTAGGTAATCGGCCTCACCGTTGTAGCGTCTGTAGCTATGGTGGAGCTCGAAACCCTTGAACCGTTCCTCGAGCTTGCGCACTTCTCGACAGTACGCGGCCATCCGGGTGTCTCGGGGCTCCGCAGCCTTCATGACCTAGTCGACGACAAGCTTGGAGTCCCGTGGGCGTAAGTCGGCGGCGCCGAGTCGGCAGCGATCCGGAGACCGTTGACGAGAGCCTCGTACTCGGCGATGTTGTTGGTCGCATCGAAGAGCAGCCTGATCACGTATTGAAGTCTGTTCCCGAGTGGGGAAACAATAACAACTCCTGCACCCGCGCCGTTCTTGGTATAGGATCCATCGAAGTACATCGTCCAGTACTCGAGGTCTTTGAGCGCTGGTGGTGCTTGGGATTCGGTCCACCCGGCGACGAAGTCGGCCAGGGCCTGTGACTTGATCGCCGTTCGAGGAACGTATGATATGCCGTGACCACTGAGCTCGAGTGCCCACTTGGCTATGCTTCCTGAGGCGTCGCGGTTGTGGATGATCTCGCTGAGTGGCGACGTGGTCACCACGGTGACGGGGTGCTGGTCGAAGTAGTGGACCAATTTTCTCTTTGTGATGAGTCTGCGTGAAGCGGCTTACGCACTGCGGGTACCGAGCCTTGGACTCGGAAAGCACCTCGCTGATGAAGTAGACCGGCCGTTGTATCTTGAGCTCACGCCCTTCTTCCGCTCGTTCCACCACGAGGGCCGCACTGACAACTTGGGTCATGGCGCGATGTAGAGGAAGCGGCCAGTTCGCCCGTCTTTGGGCGGCCAGGGTGGGGTGAGGACAGAAGGCCTTGGCGGGTGAGGCCCCTCGAGCCTCCAGGTCGGTGAAGCGGTCGAACTTCTTAAGCAGCCTGTAGAGCGGCATCCCGCGCTCGCCAAGGCGAGACACGAAACGGCTCAAGGCTGCAAGGCATCTGGTTAGCCTTTGGACCCCTTTCAGGTTGTCGACCGGGCCCATCCTTGTGATCGCCGAGATCTTCTCCTGATTGGCCTCGATGCCACGCTCAGAGACGATGAAACCGAAGAGCTTTCCCTTGGGGACCCCGAAGACGCACTTCTCGGGGTTGAGCTTTATGCGGAACCGCCGGAGATTTGCGAAAGTCTCTCCTAGGTCGGTGATGAGGTCGTCAGCCTTCTTGGTCTTTACGACTATGTCGTCGACGTACGCCTCAATGTTGCGACCGATCTGGTTGTTGAAACACGTTTGCATACATCACTGGTATGTAGCGCCCGCGTTTTTTATACCGAACGGCATTGTCATGTAGCAGAACGAGCCAAACGGAGTGATGAAGGAGGTCGCGAGCTGGTCGGACTCCTTTAGCGATATCTGGTGATAGCCCGAGTAGACATCCAGAAAGGAAAGGAACTCGCACCCCGCAGTGGAGTCGATGACTTGGTCGATGCGGGGCAAGGAACGGGTCCATGGGACATGCTTTGTTGATCGTATAATCAACGCATATTCTCCATTGCCCATTCTTCTTTTCATAAATCTGGGTTGGCGAGCCACTCGGGGTGGCGCGCCTCTTTACAAACCTGCGGTAAAGCTTGGCGATCTCCCCCTATGATCTGCGCTTCTCTTCGTCGAGCGGCGCGGCGTTGGACGGCCCGCCTTGAGCACGGTCGGATGCCTAAGGAATGCTCGGCGACTTCCTCGGAATTTCGGCATGTCGGAGGACTTCCATGCAAAGACGTCGTTGTTGGCGCGAGGAAGTCGGCGAGCGCTTCCTATTTGGTGGGGAGCGTGGCTCGACCCTCACGATCTTGGTCAGATCGCCGGGATCGACCGCAACCTTCTTCGTGTCCTCAGCGGACTTGAAGGATCCCGCCTCCGACTTGCTAGACTCAGGGGCGGACTCGGAGGCTTCCCTCCGGAGGTTGGCGAACTCGGCGGACGCGATGACCGCCGAGGCTAGCTCTCAACTGCTTCGCTCGCAGTTGTAAGCAAGCTGGAAGGACGAAGCCACGGTGATGACTCCTCGTGGCGGGCATCTTCGACTTGAGATAGGTGTAATCGGGACCGCCATGAACTTGGCATATACGGCCTCCCGAGGATGGTGTGGTAGGATCCGGAAAATCCACGACCTCGAAAGTGAGGGTCTCGGTGCGAAAATTTTCCGGTCCTCCAAAGGCGATGGGCGGTCGACCGCCGGCGGTTGGGCTGGCGGCGAGGATGACGCAGTGGAAAGGCGCCTTGCTCGATCGGAGACTTCGGCGGGGACCCCATGGCGTCGGCGTCTCAACATAAAGGATGTTGAGACCGCGCCACCGATCCATTAGCACCTTTGTGGCGCTTCTTCCCACAATGGGGTCAACCACAGCGGGTATCTCCCACGCGGGGCGTGGTCGGGGTGGTCGATCCGTCGAAGGTGATCGGGGACTCGACCACCGAAGATATTGGGGGCGGCTAGTGTGGCGGTATGGACCTCGTGGTAGGCGAGCATGGCCGGCGCTTATCGGCGTAGCATGCCGGTCCCCAAAGATCATGAGGCGGCCGTCGGGTTACGGGAACTCGTTGTCCGCTATCTTCTCCGCGCCCGTGGGGCGGCTTTTCCTTTGCCCCGTGGCGTCGTGGGGTGCCAAGAAGAAACGCCTTAAGACCTCGCGATCCGGTACTTGTGTTTGTGGAAATCCGTGGTGTGGACACGGCCGTCCATCAACTTTTCGAAGTGGTGGGAGCGACGGCCGTCGCGCCATCGCTTGGCGAGGCGGTCGGCGGCGCGACCACTGGACCTCGCGAACTTGTTTTCGTGCCGCCTCCGCTTGCCGGAGCGGTGGAAGGGACCCGCTCGGACCGGGTTCTTGCTTAGTCTTGCCATCTTGAAGATGGCCCCCATAGCCTCCTCGCCGAGGCGTGGTTGATGGCGATATCCGAAGCTCCTTGGTGGTTACGGGCTTAACGCAACCGGTTTGTGCACCAAGGCCTTGCAAGAGGTGCCGTAGATGAACGCCCCACGGCGTCGGCGTCGGAGATGTCGAGGCTTCGTTGCATTGGCGGAGAAGCGCGGATGTAATCCGGAGAGTTTCTCCCGGATCTTTGCTGCGACTCTTGAGTCCTGGAGTTTGAGAGTGCTTATAAGTGCCCTAGAAGTTCCGACAAAAGGGTCTTGGTCGGCCCGTTCTCGATGGTCTTTGCGGGCAAGTACTCGGCGAGCTCGAGCCAAGTCCGCGAGGTAAATAGGAGGTATTGGATGATGAAGAGGTCATCCGTCGCTCCTCCCGCCCGGCACGCGAGCCGGTAGTCTTCGAGCCATACGCCAGGGTTCGTGGCCCCGGTGTATTTGGCTATGTTGGTCGATGCCACGATGGCGGGAAATCCGCATGGCGGATCCCTTGACGAAAGCTAATGGTCCCGGACCATCGGGGCTTGAGGCTGCGATTGTGGCGGCGTCCGTCCGCAACCACGAGTGGCGGCAAATCCACCGCTTTTCTTCGCGCCTCGAGGGTGGCGCGGACGTCGTAGTCATCGCCGAGGCGCTGGGCACCGGGGTGCGCGAGGCCTGGGGTTGTTCTTGATGTGCCGCCACCTTTGCTGGACCCAGCCGGGCTCGAGGGGTGGTGCGGGTACGGCGGCCAGAGGTGGCGCCAGAATGGTGAGGGCGGAGGCTTGCATGTCTTGCCTGACAAAGAAGACGCTCCACCACCGGAGATTCGCAGTGCGTGGCTTTGGCCTCCGGGTCGTCCGGCTCGGGAAGGCCTCGGAGCAGCATCGTAGCTGCAGCCATGTTCTGACTCGCGTGGGGGAAGAACTAAGGGCCATCAGATTCCTCCACCAGCTTGGGCGCGCTGACGTCGCGCGCTCACCGCCAAGCAAGCACGATGGGAGCTCGGGCTCATCTTGCTCGGTCGGCTGGAGCTTATCGAGCTTCGGCTCTTGATCCTCGACTCTTTCTGCTGCCGTTGAAACTTCGGCCGTGAGCTTGAGCGCTTCGGCGTGCTCGCTACTGGTATTCCTCCTCCTGCGCCTTAGTGCGCTGGATGGGAGCCCAAGAGTCGCGGGTTCTGGTCGAGTTGGCCAGTGCGCCATGTTGCACTCACGAGAGTGCGTCTGCGGCGGTTTGCTTCGTGTCGGAGTGGAGTCGTGGTGGAAGAATCTTCCGGCTCGTGGACGAGGCCGGCATATAGCCGACCATAGCCATGAGCTGTGAGCTCGTGGGAGGCGGCGTGGTCGTCCTCCCGAGCCCTCGAGTACTCTCGCCAAAGACGGCGGCGCTCGTTGGGCTCGGCACGGGGCCTCTGAGGGCCTCAAGCGGAGGCCGGCGAGGTTGTCGGAGATGGAGCCACGGCTTCCAGGCGAGCCACGGTCTCGATGGCGACGGGTCGGCGTGAGCTCACCGTTGGAGTGGCGATGAAGTCGAGGGAGCCGGCGGATTCGGCCCCCAACGTGAACGCCGTCGCCGGTGAAGAAAGCCATCGGGGAGATGAATGGGAATCGGAGATGTCGATGAAGACGCGAAGCCCCTACAGCGCGTCGTATCCGGCGTTTCGAGCCGGCAAAGTAAATTTGTAAGTCGGAAGGGCCACGCGTTCCTGTCCCCTGAATGGTTAGACTCGAGAGCCCAAGGTGTATCTTGGTTCGGTAGAAAGTCCCTACTCCATTCGTTCGGTGGTCTTTGTATTGCCTTAGGTGCGATGATGCACAACGTTTACAAGTGAGGTTGAGGCTTGAACACAAAAGTGTTTGTAAAGACCTAGCGAGAAGAGGAGATCTCAAAGGCGTGCGCGCACATACTCTCACGCCGCTTCTTCGCTCGCCCCCTTTCCCCAGAGGCCCTGCCTCCTTTATCTGATTGGAGGGGCATGTTACAGGAAGTTGGGAGAGGAAAGGATGAGAAAACCTATGCCGGAGCATTAGTCCTTCGCCGGTGATTGGTCGTCGCCGGTTTGCCCACGCCGGTCGGTAGTCCCGTGGCGAGGCGATTAGGCTATTGCGTCGGAAATGGCGCCGCCTTACCGTGAGCTGACGATAGTTTGTGTTGCGATGTATGGCGTTGGTGATACCTCGGGAGGAGCGTGCCTTCGTATTGTCGTGGTCGTTGATGGGACCGGAAGCTTGATTTGGCAGCCATTATACCATCTCGGAAAGAGCCACCGCTCGTCTGATCCTTGATCGATCCTTCCAGTGGGGCATGTGGCCAATGGTGGTGGAGGCTCGTCGTCGGCGGCTTTTGGTCGGGATTGGGGATCCCGACCACTGCTGTGGTCGAAAGTCCTACTTGGTCGGGAATGCTTGTCCCGACGGTCGGGACAAAGGCCTTAGTGGCCCCGCAGTACTTTGGTCGATGAGGGGCACAGTGAAGCTCGCTAGATCGGAGTGGGCTTGAGGCAGACCGCTTATCACCACTGGGCCGTTAGGGTACCCTAGTATGAGTATTCACAATTACTATAGTTGAAAAATCTCATTGCCTCAAATCCGCATCGCTCAAATTAAGGAAAAGGACATATACTTCTTTGAATCAATTCTTTATAATTTTTATCTCTTGCCAAACACATGATGAACCGTTCGCCAAAAGATCGGCTTGCTTGATATTGAGGAATGGCATTCTCGGGGTTGTCTTCTCTTGGGAAGGTTGTATCTTCGGTAGGTTCTAAGTCAAAAGGTCGGCTAAAGAAGCAACATAGCTAGACCTGAATAAACCATAGGGGACCTCCTATGTTACCCACGGTGAAGTCAGCAAAAACCGTGTAAAGCCGACTCCTAATAACATGCATCATCTGATATACTGCTCCTAGGAATGTTTTTCCAAGTGCAAACCGACGGCCCTTTACTAATCCTTCTGCAATTGTCTGATATACTTGGGTTGGCCCTAATGAAGCACCGCAGAACAGAAATCGATAAGTCACAGGTCAAGGAAAGCAATATGCTCTTCGTCCGATACCAATCCATTTACTTTATTGTTATTTGCAATATACTTGGACCAGCCTTCACCTTTTGATCGGATAAGCTTATGTTTGGGTTTGGCACTAAAGGCCGACACTTGTTCCCCATCCGGTCTCAGGCAGTAGAGTTGAGCGACGTCCAGCAAGGTTGGGCCGATCATACCAGTGCGAAACATAAAAGCATTGAAAGAATCCGACCAGAAATAACAAGCCGTGGCCACTAAAGGCTCATTGGCCTCTGGATCGGCTAAACTCAAGGGAATGCATTCTGCTATGCCCATTCTCTCCCAAGACTCTCTTTTCTAGGCTGCTACTCGATTATACCAATTCTTTCAACCTTTAAGTGCAGTCGGCCAAGCCCTAAAACTCTTACTCCAACCCTCAATATTATATCCTCTAGCCGATAAGGGGAGACGAGTTACTTCTTGATCAATAACTGTAGCTGCGTCTAAGTTTCCTAATGGGCCAAGGAAAAACTGATCAACAATGTTGGGGATTAGGATGAGTACCTGAGAGGGACCCATTCAGCCAATCTTGATGCAAAAGCCGATTGGTTCAGCAGGAAGGCGTGCCGATGGGAGATTGACAGGAAGCAGAAAGAAGAAGCCGATTACGAGTGATGCGAAAGCCCGAGCGCATGAAGAATGACCGAGTGGGGCTGCATTTTATAGCGAGGTGAAAATTTGAAGCGGCGGAAGGTGAATCTCAAAAGACGTGAGTAATTAAAACGCACCATCTGTGTGTCATAAAATTACGGCGCAAATAAAGCGGCAGTTATTGGGCGAAGTTCAACAGTTAGCCGATTGAAAAAGCCGATTATTGTGATTTTTGACAGATGACAAGTCATCTTTCAAAAATGGAGGGCATATGTTTGCACCAGAATTTGGCAAGTCAAGTCAAAATCCGCAATAAAGTCAAAGACACGGAAACTAATAGATAGTTTGGTAAGATTTGAAAGTATTTGGTAACGGCAAAATCTTTAGGAAAGGCTATCCAAACAAGGCCGATACGGATCAAGTTACAAAACGTGTTGTACTGGGACACGATCGGCCGAGGGGTATAAAAGAAAGGCCCAAGCAAGCTGCAAAGGGAATCCAACAACACAATACAATCAACTAGCTTTTACTTTCTTCCTTCCTGTCGACTAGGAGTAGCTTTTGTAATTTAGTCTCTGTAATCGATCTTGATCAATAAAGTTACGCATCGCCGATTGTTGATCTTCGTCAATTACACCCCAGGTTTGGTTTATTCTGATTTTGTTGCGCATCGCCTTCTTCAGAATCGATCTACCTTTACCCTCTGATTAGCCTTAATCGGCTAATTAGACTTACCTTGTTACCACGATCTTGATCGGCTTTAAGCTGATTAAGTCTAAGTCGATTGATCTCCACGATCGGCTTTGTGTGAATTTTATATTTTTTACCTTGTCGGCTACAGGTCAAACCAGGTGTTCGTCTAGTGTGCTGCTGTTAGAAACCCTACATCAAGTTTTTGACGCCAACAACCCTAAATAACTATTCTAAACATAAATAAAACTTACAAATTACATATGGTTTGTCGAAAAGAGCGGTTTAGCTTGAGAACATTCTTCAAAAAAACACAGATGCAATTGAACCACCGCCAATATTCAAACTACACCGAAAGAGCTGGAGAACGGAGTTCACCAATAATCAAATTCATCCCCCACCCCCACCCCCCACCACCAAAAGAAAAAAAAACCCGCAGGATAATCTCGCCGTCTGGATTGGATATAACTTCACGCGCAAGCAAAGTAAATTCCATTCCCATGGATGCACATGCACCTCGCCGCATCCTCGTTGTTGGTACACCGCCCAGATGCAAAGAGAAAGGTAAAGGGGAGAGAGAAAAGACGCCGATCTCGCCTTCCTTCGCCACATCCACCTGTCTCGTGCTTTTCCATTCCCGTCTTACCCCTGCCCTCGCTGCACCCGCGCCGCGCTTTCCCACTCCCCGCTACGAAAAAAGGGAGAAAAAATTCCCCACATCTTCCGGAAATCTCTCTCCCCCCACCGCCCCACAAAACGCCAATTCCCCGTAGCCGCAAACGGACGCGTCACACCAATCTCCTCTCACTCACCTCCAAAACCTTGGCGTGCTCTCCCTCTCGCGGGCGCGCCCGCTCGAGGTAGGGTTCGGCGCGGCGGTCTGGGCCGTCCGATCTGGGGTTTGGGCGCGCGATGCTCTCGCTGCAGAGCGACGCGCGCCAGCCGCCGCCGCCTCTCGCGGCGGCGCCGGCGGCCCTCGGCGGCGGGAATGGTGTCTGGCTCGGGTTCGGCGGCGGGGCGGGGGTGGCTCCCCAGGGGTCTGCGCCGGCGGCGTTCCTGCTGCCCCTAGTGTCCGTGGACGCGACGGCGGATGCGAAGCCCAATCAGGTCGCGGGTGAGCAGCTCCGCTGGTTTCAATTTTGGGATGTGTGGAATATGTGCCGATGCTGAGCTGGTGGAGATTTGGGGGCATGGAAGTCCACTTATGTGTGTTGATTGCCAATTCGCCAGGAACTCCTCATTTTCCCCATCTGTTAGGGCGGGACGGATCATAGCACGGTTTGGTTTGTGAAGAATTGATGCTCTGGTAGGGATTGGGAAGCTAGGTGGAGATTTTGGGACAACTGCTGTACTATTACCCACTTTTACTGAAAATATTGTTATTGAGATCTGTACGTGTTCTGGTGATTTATTTATTCGTGGATTGCAAGTCCTTCACCCCCCATTTCGAGTGGGAAATTGACTTTTTTTTTCTGTAGGAGTGTTTAAGTGTTTTGGTAGTTTGCGTGATCTGTGGAACTGATGTGATTGTTCGGGTTTCCAAGGTTTGGGGAACTATTATAAGTCAATAAATAACCTTAAGTACTACTACTAGTTTTCTCAGGCTCTGTTTGGGATTACTTTTTTCTTTAATTAAGTAGGATCACAAAATCATTTTTGGGTGTATTAAGTTTGTTTGTGCACCACACTAAAATCATGAACTTAATTTGAAACTATATTAAAATTGATTTTTAACAAAAAAATAACTTCATCTAGTTTTTTTTTGTGGAAACCAAAAAGTTGAACCTACTTAATTAAAGAACAAAAAGTACCTAATATACCTCTCAGGCAGGACTTAGAGAAAACTGTAATGCTTTATTCAGTTCAGTCAGATCAACATTAGAGCTGAATCAATCATACTAGGACTAGTTGTACTTCGAATATTGTTAACTGAATTGCTATATTATTTTTTAAAAGAAATCTTAAGTATCAATATGCATTACAATCTGCCCCTGAGTTTCCAGCATTAAATGTATATATTTTCTGTAACCATCTGCATGAAAATCCAGAATGGAGCTTAAGTTTGATAACTTCCTGCAAATACTTGGGCTTTTCATGTTACTTGGCTGTTCGATTCATGAATGGAGCAATTGACTGCTAGGTGATAATTTGTCAACAATTAGTCAGCATATTACTCCCTCTTTTGTTCAAACCATCATCTTTTTTGGTTTTATGTTATCTTTTAGTTTTGATTTGTGAACTATGCAACTTACGTCTCATTGTATGGTAGTTTACTTGGCAATAAGGTAAGCTTTGTCAATAACCTTGTCAGATTTAGTATAGTGGTAATAGTTTGAGATTTGTAAAGCACCTATGTATTAATCCTTCAGGGCTGGGAGATGAATGAATTTTTTTGGAATGTTTTGTTAGTACTAGATTTTGATTTTCTTTAAGTGCATTCAATGAGACATCTCTCTTTCCACTGCTTGTAATATTTAGACGCATACACCGTTTGCTATAGGGAATTGTGGACATGTGGACAGTTGCTGATTTTGTGTTAGATTTGTATATGCATTTTGTTTGTGTTATGTTGTAAGTAATGGAGATTGTTAAAAAAACCTAATTATTCTATTTATTGTTCTATCCTATTGCTCGGTAAGTTGTATTGGTCAATATATTTACAAGCTTGAATATACTCATGATGTTTGCAGCACTGTTTTTATTTATAAAAGAACTATAATCTAATCTTACATGAGATTGTATTAGAGTATCTCAGAGCTTCCTCTGGTTTGCCTTTTACCACATTGCCTTCTGTAAGCCACAAAAAGCTGTATCTTTGATGCTTCTTTTCAGTGCATGCATGAGCACATTGTGCTGGTAGAGGCAACTTGGTGCACCCCATTACAAATTTTAAGCTACTGGAATATACCTGTTGTATTGTCCGAAATTAAGTGGTGCAGTTATTGAAATCATAGATAAAGGCTGCACGTGGCCTGTACATTTTAAATTTAATTTTTAGTTGATATCCTAATTGCCACTTCTTGATTCTTCAAATGATTTAGTTGATGAAGAGGGGCACTTGGCTCTTGCACATCAGAGCTACAGATCTGGAAAATATAGCCAGGCACTGGAGCATGGAAATGTTGTTTACGAGAAGAATCCACGCCGCACTGATAACCTACTTCTCCTTGGGGCTATTTATTACCAGGTTGTTAATATTTTGATGCTGAAACATTTTTTTTCTGTCCAAATCTATCACTCAAATTCTTGTCTCTTCTGTAGCTTCGTGATTATGATATGTGCATTGCAAAGAATGAAGAGGCCCTTGCTATTGATCCACAATTTGCAGAGTGCTATGGCAACATGGCAAATGCTTGGAAGGTAATTCATTGAGCAATTAAGAAAAATCTTACGAGAAATGAACACATGTTTTTGGATGGTCCCTGAAATTCCTGGACCAATGCATTTTATTTTGTCATGCAGGAGAAGGGCGATGTTGATCTTGCCATTCGTTACTATCTAACGGCTATTCAGGTGTGTTTTTGCTATATTTTTCTGACTTTTAATGTTCTTTTGTGCTTCCTGTGCCCTTAAAGAGCCTTGCTTAATATCTAAATGTGTCTGATGCCCCGGTTATATTGTTGTATTGGGTCTAACCACCAAATCATTTGATCACTATGCAATGTTCACTTTATTTCTGCAAAAAATGTTCCTTTTTATCTTCGCTTGTAGAGTTTAGTTAACTTTGAATTCGGTATAAGAATTGTTGCTGCAATCGTACAGGGAATCAGGGATTAATATTGGTCAAGGAAAGAATAAGATATCTGTACCATGTGTTTAAAATCAGTTGAAATTTGTTATCCTTTATGTAAATATCAGTTGTTTAACTTCCTATTATTATTATTACATCATTGAGAAGTCTGCAATGTAGACTGCAGTCTCCTTTTGATTCAAGTTATATTCTTATGATAAATGTCCATTTCTATCATGTTGAGTGCATCTCATCTTTACATGGTTCATCATTTATTCTATTGGATCTGAGTGCCCTTTGCCCTTTCAGTTCACTAAAATCTTAAAATTTTGACTGTTTTTAAGATAAATATGCAAACGTGCAATTGTAAAGATGCAAGAGAGATGAAATATGTTCTCATCGTGAACTTTTCTCTTCTTATAGCTTCGTCCAAATTTTTGTGATGCATGGTCAAATCTTGCAAGTGCATATACACGCAAAGGAAGATTGAATGATGCAGCACAATGCTGTAGACAAGCGCTTGCTCTGAACCCACGTTTGGTATGTATATTTAATGTTTCCAGTAATTCTACTTATTTATTCTGTGAGCTGATATTGTTTATGCTATGATTTAGGTTGATGCACATAGTAATCTGGGGAATCTAATGAAAGCCCAGGGTTTTGTGCAAGAGGTAAGCAACTTGTGTTCTAGGCTTCAACTACAACTGGTACCATTGAGGCATTGACTGATCCTTTCCATTTCATTCTGATTGCATCTTCAGGCATATACCTGCTACCTTGAAGCATTACACATAAATCCACACTTTGCAATTGCATGGTCAAATCTTGCTGGCCTGTTAATGGAGGCTGGGGACCTTAATAGGGCTCTGCTATATTATAAGGTAAATGACACAATGGTGAATGATGGGATATTTTGGTGGAAAAGAGAAGTATCTACTACTATGTGTATTAAGCATGCTTCAACTTGAACCTACATACGTCAATTCAATGTATGTAACAGAAAAGGATGCTGCTACCTTGTTTGGTTAAGAAAGTTTGGAGTGTTAGTAGATTTAAACGTGTTATGAGTTGTTATGGCGCCTAGTTCATTACTACAAATGTGAAAAATGCTATGTAGAGCATGTTAATTCATCAGTCCAGGAGTAGGAAGAGCTGAAGAGGAGTATATCATGTACACATTATCTAGTTAATGGGTTCCTGTGCTCTGTGCATTTGGTTGAACTTGACAATCTGGGTGTTTTAAATTTGTGAAAAAAAAATCTGTAGGTATGTACTGACATTTGATCCTGTGAGTAACCTAACATACAAATGGACTTCTCTCTTCTTAATTCTGGTTCAGCTGCTTGCTTTTCCTTGACAAGTTATATTCAGGCTCTTATGAAAGTCCTGAAAAATAAATTAGAGGCTCTTATGAAGTTCCCAGTTGCTATTGAAACCTTTAGTGAGGAGGTGAAATGAAAGAAAGGCAAGCTTAGTATATTTTTCTTGGTCTTATATTGTGCATGATTATGGTTACAACTGTAAAACCCTTTTGGTGCTTCTTTAATACCCATTATGTAGAATTCTTTTGTATTGCCCCCTATGAAGCACTGTTACAGGATACAGGCACAACAATATGGCATTTTTCAAGAAACAATGCTAAGGTGATACAGTTACATATACATAAAATAATAAAAATTAGAATCTATTTTACAGAAATATGATCCCATCGATTCCAAATATAACTCGTGCTAAAACCTATGCTGGTCAAACATTTTAGGTTTGCGCATCGATATATAGACAGTATGTAGATTGACCACGTGAAACTGGTATACTAGGTTCATCTTGCAATATGCTTTCATGGTATATATGTTTTATCATTTGTAACAACATACTATGGTAGGATTTAGCAGTCAAAGTACTGACGTGGAGACTGTGAAATGCCAAAAATGCCGTATTAATATGATTTGAATAAATACCCTACAGGGCCAAGCCCATTCTCTTTTGTCCTTTTTTCATCTTTTATTTATCTCCTTTTCTCCTTAACCAGGATAGACCCGTTTTGAGCCCACATGCTAACTTCCCTTTCCTTCCCTTTTTCTTGCTTCGAACAACCATACCAAAATGATCCCACTTTCCTCGCACTTCAATTTCATGAACACACGACCATCCTGATTCCCGAGTACCAATCCTCTGGTCCCTCTTTCCACTCCGTATCCTCCGATCTCCGGCTGCCAGTAAAGGTCGAAGGGGAAGTGCTGGTGCATGGCGTTGGTTAGTACTAAGGAAGCAGATCAGTGATGGCAGTCTACATTGAGGAAGTAGATCTGACCTGACGGACAGATGCAGCTCGTTGGTGGCAACAGCAATGTTCTTTGAGGCATCATCGCTAGGTGCTGCTGATCTGCTGCCGTATTATAGATGTATTTCACTGTATCAGATATTTTATTTTATTTTTTTCTAAACATGAATAAATGGATATGGTCCCGATACGTATTGAGGCTGTATCGATGGTGTTCCCGTACCATGTTATGTATCGTGGTACTAGTACTCCAATTCTGTGACGAGATGGCCGCTCGAGTTTTTTGCTTATTTTAAGATAGTCTTATATGTATATAGCTTCATATAGTGATTGCTTGTTGTATTCTCACAAAGAGGATGCTTGATTTGCTTTAAACTTCCTGACAATCAGGCTGATGGCAAATGATTTGAGTGGTACCATTGCTATATTTTTATTTCTTATAAAAAATCTTGCAGGAAGCTGTTAAACTTAAGCCATCTTTTGCTGATGCACATCTTAATCAAGGGAATGTGTACAAGGTAAGTTTTATGAACTGTGGTAGTAGCATATGACCTGGGAAGTTGTCAACAACTCCGGTTTGGAGCAAACACGGATGTTTTTTTGGCTTGTACAGGCTATGGGAATGCCTCAGGAGGCTATTGTTTGTTATCAGCGTGCTTTGCAGGCACGCCCTGACTGTGCAATGGCTTATGGTATGCAATCTTGCTTTACTCTCTTTGTTTAAGGATGTATGTTAGGTTTGGTTTGTGTCCAACAACCACCATGCCGATTGTTGGCAACTTGGCATTGCCAACTTTTGCAAGAAATTATAGTTCCACTTGCCAGAGAGATGTTGGGGGTGGCTGCCAATTGTTGGCGCCGATAAACGGTGCCTACAACTTTGACTAGCAGACATGTGGCCAAAAATTGGTATGGCACCCATTGGATACTGACCAAACCTACCGCCAGTCCTTTTTCTTTCAGAAGAAAAGTGTAAATGCTAATTGAGTGATATTTGTCCTCTCGAGTCCATTTTTTAGATGTTCATCATGGGTGAGATATGTTCAAGCTTACAAGAGAGTGTTCCTTTCTTTATCTTCAAAATAGAGCCTTAGTATACCTCGTAATAGAAAGGATGGGGGAACATTTTCATGCAGGTAATCTTGCCACTATTTACTATGAACAACGACAGCTTGATATGGCAATTCATTGTTACAATCAAGCTATAATATGTGACCCTCGGTTTGTGGAAGCATACAATAACATGGTAAGCTCTGGGACCACTTACTGTTCATAACTGACTGCAGGACAATAGTTATGTTGATTACTTGGCTGAACATCTTCTATCTTACAGGGTAATGCACTTAAAGATGCTGGAAGAGTAGACGATGCAATTAATTGCTTCCGAGTATGTTATAATTCTTTGCTGTAACTTTTTATACTTTGTTCCAGTTCTAATCTATCCACTTGTCTTGGTGCAGTCATGCCTTGTATTGCAGGCAAACCATCCTCAAGCTCTTACAAACCTAGGAAACATCTACATGGAATTGTAGGTTTCTCGTACTTTTTTTAATGTTTAATACCTGTCAACTTTGAGGTATAGCTTTTTCATATGTAAACCAAAATAAAATCACAGGAACATGATAAGTGCTGCTGCTTCATTTTACAAGGCAGCAATTGCTGTTACATCTGGGTTGTCTTCTCCGCTCAACAATTTGGCAGTGATATACAAGCAACAGGTACTGGCTTGAAAATTTTATTATTTATATAATTTTGTATAGGATTGTGCTTATTGCTTTTGTTGTTTGGGCTCTCCTTCCCGTGCATAATTTTCTACTCATGGTTTAGTTAGAATTTGCACAGCCATATATACCCTGTTTTTGCTAATATTGTTCTTTGTGTGCATCAGGGAAATTATGCTGATGCTGTTGCATGTTACACTGAAGTACTTCGTATAGATCCTACTGCAGCTGATGCTCTAGTTAATAGAGGAAACACATTCAAGGAGATTGGTAGAGTCGCTGAGGCAATTCAGGATTACATACAGGCTGCGACAATCAGGCCAACTTTGCCGGAAGCCCATGCCAACTTAGCCTCAGCTTATAAAGATAGGTACCGTTTAGCAATCTAGCTAATATTATGGTTTGGGTTTTGTCATCTTATTACGTACTTCTATTTCTAGTTGAATTTGTGAAATGTGATCTCTCCCCCTCTGTAGTGGACATCAAGAAGCAGCTATAGTTAGCTATAAACAAGCTCTTTGTCTGCGTCCTGATTTTCCAGAAGCAACGTGCAACCTTCTGCATACTTTACAGGTAAGATTCCACATAATTGTCTATTTGTGCAATCGCAACATATATAAATAACTTATACACTCTCCACTTGTTATTCTGAAGTATGGATCATGAGAGTCCTTACTCCTTAGTTTATTTGTCGGAATTAACATACACTATACTTTTTTACTATGTGCTTATTTTTGTCATGTAAAAGTTGGCATGAAAATCCATGTTAGTTTTTGCATATTTCATATTTGATGTGCCCGGGCCTGCCAGCTACTGCAACGTTCTATTCATGTACAATTACAGCTATGTACAATGACATGAAGAAACACTTAAGGGTTTCCCTGTTTTTCAGTATCCTTTTTTTAGGGCCTGTTTGGGGGAGTTGTGGCTGGGCTGAAAAGCTGCTTTTGGTTTGCTGGGCTGTAAAGCAGTTGTAGCTGGCGGCTGTGGCTTTTCTTGTTATGCTGTTTGGCAAACTGCTTGCTGCAGCTATAGCTTTTGAGGGCTAACCAAAATGGAAGGTAGCAACATAGTGAAGTACAGCGACATCCGAGTGGAGAGGTGACGTGGAGGCGGCGAGGCGGGGTGGCAAAGGTTGGGAAGGCGGAGTGAGCGAGTTAGGAGGAGTTCAAGTGAAGCCACAGCTGAAAAGCTCCTCCTCAGCAGCTGCAGCTTTTGGGGGTGCTTCTGCTGTGGCTTAGCTTCCCAGCTGCTTTGCAGCCATAATGTTTGGGGGAGCTTTTAGCCCAAAGCTGAAGCAAAGCTGAAGCACAGCTCCCCCAAACAGGCCCTTAGATTGCACTTGCTGTAACCTAGATCTAGATTGTAACCTGCTCAATAGAATATCATGTCTCTAGAGGTGAAAATCATGACTCACCAGGCACATCAAATAGCACCTATAACTTTCAGGCTAGTTTTTGGAAACCCCTGGCCTGCAAATCTTGCAACCATGAGTCTTTCCCCCAATTATTGCTTGTTCAGTTTCGTGGTCACTGTTGTCATGGTGGTGATCAATGGCCTTTTTTTTTCAAGTCATCGACTGATTTAGCTCAATAACCTGATCTTTCTGAAGAACAAGACAGTAATTAATACTTGCTAACTTGTTTCTTTGATTGTTCCACTGCAGAGTGTTTGTGACTGGGAAAACAGAGATACCATGTTCCATGAAGTTGAAGAGATAATCAAACAGCAAATAAAGGTGACTCTTTCTGATCAAATTTCATTTCCTAAAATATGGAAGGAATAGGATAAATTTGAACAACGAAAATATCATTACCAAGCTCTTGTTTTTTCCCCAATAGATGTCAGTTCTGCCAAGTGTGCAGCCATTCCATGCTATTGCTTATCCTATTGATCCAATGCTTGCCTTGGAAATCAGGTATCTATCCTCCTATTGTGCTGCTCTTTGCACCATCTATTATATTTTGTACTTTGATTTTTTACATTATAGTTTGTTTGCTTGGCAGCCGTAAATATGCCATCCAGTGCTCATTGATTGCTTCTCGCTTTGGGTTGCCACCGTTTGTCCATCCACCCCCTTTACCTGTGAGAGGAGAGGGTACACATGGTCGACTCAGGGTTGGGTACGTACCTGAAGACACTGTTATCATATATGTTGGGCTCCTGCAATCACTGAATAATATGCATCTCTTGTGAATATTACAGATATGTAAGTAGTGATTTTGGTAATCATCCGCTTTCCCATCTCATGGGTTCAGTATTTGGAATGCATGACCCTGACAACATTGAGGTCGTTCAGCTTTTCTATTTTACTTCTCTACACTGTTTTGTTTTATTCTGTCAACAACTTATAAATTGGCATGACAGGTTTTCTGCTACGCGTTGAGTCAAAATGATGGTACAGAATGGAGACAGCGTATCCAGTCTGAGGCAGAGCATTTCATTGATGTGTCTGCCATGACATCTGATTTGATTGCCAAAATGATAAATGAAGACAAAATACAAATTTTAATCAATCTTAATGGCTACACAAAGGTAATGGTTACACTTTTCCTTTCAATAACACTTCATTTTTTTTGTCTGTTCATTTCTGTCCAATGACAACCTCCTGCTATTGCTCTGATTTTTGTCCATTCCATTTTCTGCAATGGCATTTTCCTGTACGTATCATGTAGTCATATTGGTGGAGCATCTTCTATACTAGAAGTTGCTAGGCGCTAGCATCAAGTATCTTCTTGAAATAGACAGTAAAGTATGCTTTTAATTAGAAAGCGGCTCGACAGCTAAGTAGGAGCTCAAGCAGCTCTTTGTTGGGTGTTATTGACTTATTGTCATTCTGCTTCACTGTGTGCATTCAACTTTTACAGGGTGCAAGGAATGAAATTTTTGCGATGCAACCAGCACCTATTCAAGTTTCATACATGGGGTTCCCAGGGACAGTGGGTGCTTCTTACATAGACTACTTAGTTACAGACGAGGTTGAGTGTTCGAGAATAATTTGACTTTTGATACTGAAAATAGTTTCTTGGCTTTGTGTGCATTCAATTGACTTGTCTTTCTTGTTTTGTAACACCCTTGCAGTTTGTTTCTCCAACTCGCTATGCACATATATATTCTGAAAAGCTTGTCCATCTCCCACACTGCTATTTCGTCAATGACTACAAACAGGCACTCTTTATGTTGCATTATGTTATTTTTGCTCTTGTTCGTTCATGTTATTTCTAACTATGGCTACTATACCAGAAAAATTGTGACGTCTTTAGTCCTGTGTGCCCGCATAAAAGATCAGATTATGGGTTACCTGAGGATAAGTTCCTCTTCGCATGCTTTAATCAGCTTTACAAGATGGATCCAGAAATATTTGATACATGGTAACTGTATTTTATCTGTACCTCCTTAAAACTTCAAACTTTTTTTGTACATTTGTTTTCTTAAAGAATAGATAGACTCATAGTGGCATTTTTTAGGGACGCTGCTAATCTTGATTGGCTTATCTTTTGAAGGTGTAATATCCTAAAACGTGTTCCAAACAGTGTCTTATGGCTCTTAAGGTTTCCAGCCGCTGGCGAAATGAGAGTAAAAGCACGTAAGTAGATTAATTTCTAACTGAACTTTTCGGCCATCTATACAATTCATATGGAAAAAGAAGAATCACATGAACCAACTGAATTTAGCATTTACAATACTGGAATGCTATTATATACAGATGCTGTTGCAAGAGGAGTGAGGCCTGACCAGATCGTATTCACAGATGTTGCCATGAAACATGAGCATATCCGACGAAGTGAATTAGCAGACCTTTTCCTTGACACGTATGCACTTAACTAGCCGTTTGATTTGTTTTGCGTGATAAGCCCAGCCCTTCATACTGATACTTGGTCTGTATTTTGGATCTTTGTGAACTTCCTGGATTGCAGCCCCCTTTGCAATGCACACACCACTGGTACTGACATTCTATGGGCTGGCTTGCCAATGATCACACTTCCACTAGAGAAAATGGCAACCAGAGTAGCTGGTTCCCTCTGTTTAGCGACTGGGCTTGGGGATGAGATGATTGTTAGCAGGTAAGCATTAGTCAGAACCTGATTCATTTATAAGCTGTCTGGGACAACGTGATACATAATTTACCCTTTTTCGGTTGTAGCATGAAGGAGTACGAAGATAGAGCAGTTGAGCTGGCAACAAATCCAGCGAAACTCCAAGCACTGACCAATAAGCTTAAAGAAGTTCGTTTGACCTGCCCATTATTTGATACAGCCCGATGGGTAAGTTATTCATGTATGACAGTCATAATGTTGCTGTGATTACTGATAACCCCTTTCTTATTTCATCTAGGCAGCAATTCTGATCAGTTTTGCTTGCAAACTGTTTCAGGTTCGAAACCTTGAGAGGGCATACTTCAAGATGTGGAATCTTTACTGCTCTGGCCGTCATTCAGAGCCGTTTAAGGTAAAAGAAGACAATGAGTTCCCATATGACCGATGAGCTTGAAAGCCCGGCTGCGTAGATAAAGCAGAGTTGTAGCGTAGTAGCATTAACTGTTGCGGTGTTTTGGTACATACATATCCCTTTGTGTAGTTTAACTTATGCACCCAACGAAGGAGCATGTAGGTTGGTCTATTTATGTGTGCCTAAAAGAAGATTATAGCGTTGTCGGTTCCTGGTTGTCGTACCATTTAACCCCAACTCCCCTGTTTCAGAATGTTGAAACCGAGCTGCATCGGTAAAATGTCGATTTTTAAAAATCAAATTTCACATTTGTTGCGGCTTTGGTCATTGATGGCTGGTAGTGTTCAATTTGTGCTCATTATTATGAAACTCTTGATGATATAATTAAGGCAGTAACACCAAGGTGTTGGAAGGGATGATGGTCTGCACGGGAGACGAAAGTAAGCAGGGATCAGGAGTCGTTCGCCTAGGCTACTCCTAGCTTATGTGGGAGCTGGGAGGTGAGGGCTTGGATTGGGGCGACCCTTGATTAGATCTTTTGGAGGTTTAGCATGGCATAGGGGCCGAGAAGCTATGGGGAACAATGATCTTTGTCTGGCTTAGAGTTCAAAAACTTCCAGATCCAACTCGTGCCAGCTCTCTATAGGTGCTGCATAGGTTGCTCCTGAGGCTGAAGCTGAACCACAATCCACAAAGGGCGGCTGCTGCTGCTGCTGCTAGGGTCCCCGTTCCCAAACGATATATTGTTCCCATACGGAGGAGCAGCAATTCACTTGCAGGACGCGACAACTGGGAACCGTACATTGCATCTCATTTCTCTTTTTACAAATATTTTCTAGCCCTACCATTATTATTTCCCTCTCGGTGGTACATACATCTATACCCCTTGATAATACATCTAAGCATTCTTTTCTACGTCCACCCCAAATAATGCACCCTACTAGAGATGGCCCAACCTTCATGCACCCAGCGAAACGTCCCCAGAAACTTGCCTCCATCAAAATTAACCCCTTAGATCTTTCCTCAGTTTACTCACCCACATCTGATGGCTATTGTTTAATGTGTCTAACTCATCCCTATATGGCCTATAACAGATCTCCTCCTACCTCAAGCATCATCTTAAGGAAAAGGAAACAAATATCCTGGAATTAAAGAAAAAGAAACAAACATTCTAGAAAAGGAAAAGACCATATATTACGTGCTGGAAAAAGAAAACCGAAAAACAGAGCACTATACTAGTTTAGAATATGCGCCGTACCTTTTGAACACTATTCTATCTTTAATGGACATGCAAGAATCAGCGAAGATAGAGCAAAATACTGCTGCTCGTGATCAGCTTGCACAATTAGCGAAGCGTACAAAGCATTGTGTCGTGTGGCACCTACTTGCGTGGAGCAAATTCTTGCTACTCATAGTCTTCATCAATTTTGACCCTCTCCAACCGAGTCCCATCGGTCGTCCCGATCCCGTCCGTATGGGAAAGCGCCGGAGAGAGAGGGTTCTCAGCTCCTCCAACGGCTTCCTTCCCGGTGACGTAGCACGATAGGAGAGAGATCCGTCCCGAGGGTCGCTCCCCATTCCCTTCACGCTGCCTCGTTGCTGTGGTCGTCAACTGTCGAGGCTTCGCGCGGCGGCAAGGACAGGGCGGCAGTCGGCAAGTGCGTTGCGGGCGAGGAGCTAAGGTGCTCCGCCTCACCGGCCGGAGAGGAGGACGAGCAGACGGAAATCGAGACCTTCAGGTACGCATCGAGGACCACCATATTTGCCGATTTGAAATGGATTTAGGTTGTGGGATCTTCGATTCAGTAGGGGGGGAACTTGGATGGGGTAAAATCGCCGTTAGGGACAAGTAATTTGGTCCTCACCGAAATGGCAGTCCAGAACATAGATAGGGAAAATTGGGGAAACTTGCGTTGGGTGATGGTGACCGATTGGTGTAGAAGATTGATTGAATGAGCACTAGTTCGAATTAGTGAACCTGACAGTTCATATGTGTTGTCCTGCTGGGTTTAGGGAAATTTAGTTCATGGGTGCTCTCCTCATTGTTTTTTGCTGCAATGAAATTCTAGCACAAATTCATATAGTTGCAAGTTGTCAACCTGAAGCATTGGTTTCAATTTGCACAGATCAAATGGTCAGGTCCACTAGTAGTTATTCGGGAACCTGAAATGGATGAGTTGATTCATTTTTGTGCTGATGCTGCGCAATGATTTATTGTCATGGTGTGACCTTCAGTTCAATAAAGCTAATCCTGAAACACACACCAATGTGGCAGCTTGTATTTAATTGGTTCGCACGTAGTATGATTCAATATTGCCATAACTCGTATGGCGTATTGTCATTACGTCTTTGTTTTAGATGGATTCGAGACCCTTCGAGACGCCATCTCCAAGCTGCGAGATATCTTTGGAGGATAAGGCCGAGCACCTCGAAGCTCGCCGACAACTTCACCCAAGTGATGAAATTTGGGCCATTGACATTAACAGCGCACTTCTTTAGGTCGAGTCCATAGCCGAGAGCATGGAGAAGATGTCGTTCGACACGATAGAATTTAGCACTGCACCTCCTCCGACTGTGATGGATGACATTGCATCTGTCGAGGGTGTTCATCCGGACGACATAGTGCCTGCGGACTACGAGAGCTCGAACGATTCCCTGCTGAGCGACTACTCCACGGATTGTCTACGTAGCGATTGGTCCTTCGAGTCCGATCGTTTGGGCCACCTTGTTTATATCTACATGTCTGTTCCATGCTCAGTCATATTGTTATTTTGGACCATGTGGCTTTGAACTGCTCAGTGAGCTTTATTGTATTTTGCACCATCTGGCTATGAACTTGTAATCCTTACCGTAATTTACATCCATGTGGCTTTGAAATATGCTGGGTATCTCAATCAGACCGACGGTTTACATCAGAGTGGGAGCACCGAGCGTGATAGGGTAAGGACATGTCCTCGTCTTCAGTCGGCACTTGTAGTCACTTCATAATTAACTGTGTTTCCCGAGTCTTATAATTGTTATCTCATTTTGCAGATGGCCCATGCTGCTAGGATGTATCAGGACATTGAGGGCAAGCCATTCGTGTTCCACCATTGTTGGGTACTACTGGCGGATCATCCGAAGTGGTCTTCGCACTTGTCCCACAAGAAGCAAAAGACGGTACGATATGGTGCAACGCATGAAGGGTCCAATGACATTCCTATCGACCTGGCCTCCCAAGCATCCTCTGAGGAGGGGGAAAGGCCACCAGGCCGGGACGCTGCAAAGGTCGTGAGGAAGCGTGCTAGTTCGTCTAGTATGTCATCTGTGGGTGTGTACTCCGACCATTTCGACAAGATGAATGAGTCCAAAGCTGCTATGGTAGAAATACAGCGTGAAAAATCGGCCATGTCCAAGGAAGCGGAGAATGAAAGGATTATGAAGGTCCACTTGAACCCGTGTACCGGATTGCTTCGCGAGTACTACGAGAGTCGACAGATTGAGATTGTGATGAATCGTCGTCAAATGAATAAATAACTGTTGCCTTATGTCATCCATGTTTGAGTGAGGGCCTTTAATACTATTGTTGTATTGTTGTGTTAATGTTTGAACCATCGAGTTTTATTCCAGACTTGTCGGATTTGTACTGTCCGTATTGTCGGTTTGCCGGACCAAATCCCCGTTAGATTGACATGAAATTTTAACTGTAGAAACTAGATTCAATTATGAATCTAACCCAATAAAAATCAACTCGATCAGATCTAGGGATCAAAAGATATTACCTTCGCAAGATGACTGAATAAGGTGATGACGGAAACTGATTTCCAAGGCTACGCCGGACCAATCTTCAGAACATCAAAGGCTACGACGGACCTATCTTAAAAAACAAGATTACCGAAGAACCAACCGTTAGATTGACTTGAAATTTTAACTGTAGAAACTAGATTCAATTATGAATCTAACCCAATAAAAATCAACTTGATCGGATCTACGGATCAAAAGATATTATCTTTGCAAGATAACTGAATCACGTGATGACAGAAACTGATTTCCAAGGCTACGCCGGACCAATCTTCAGAACATCAAAGGCTACGACGGACCTATCTTAAAAAACAAGATTACCGAAGATCCAACCGTTAGATTGACATGAAATTTTAACTGTAGAAACTAGATTCAATTATGAATCTAACCCAATAAAAATAAACTCGATCGGATCTACGGATCAACAGATATTACCTTTGCAAGATGACTGAATCAGGTGATGACGAAAATTGATTTCCAAGGCTACGTCGGACCAATCTTCAGAACTTCAGACTTGGCGCTAGGGAGAAAACTTCTAGTTACTGGATGTTATCTTCTAGTTACTGGATGTTATCTTTGCATGCATACACCTCTAAACATGCATGCATCAATCGATGCAACTTCTAGTCGCCAACACCAACGAGCGCATTGCATCAAGCAAAACCAATATCATGCTATCACCAGCATATCAAATAATCATCAGACATAGCACATGCACAAGCACCACACATGCCATAATCACAACCACTTTGCAATGCCAATTTCATTACTCAGCCAATTTTTCAGCATATGATTTCACACTCACACCGAAACATAGCTTACACTTGCATTATCCCCCGTGCCGTGACCAAAGGTGTTCGACCAGATCCGCCTACAACCGATGGTGAAGTTGGCGATCCCTCCGCCTTTGAGTTGCTTGTATGCAGTGCAAGACCGACCCGTTGGGTGACGTCCCTGTAACGACGGGAGTTTCCATAAAATCGAAGTTATTAATGTCCTGTGATGCCCCATTCCTCTCATCCTCCACGATCATGTTATGAAGAATGATGCATGCAGTCATTATATTCCTTAACGTACTCTGGTGCCAACATCGGTCGGGGCCCCGTACAATGGCAAACCTAGCTTGGAGCACTCCAAACGCTCTCTCAACACCCTTCCTTGCAGCGGACTGCATCTGCGAGAAGTAGACCCTCCTGTTTCCCATCGGCGCTGCAATCCCCTTAACGAAGGTAGCCCACTCTGGGTAAATGCCATCCGCAAGGTAGTAGCCCATGTCATACTGATTGCCATTGATGATGTAGTTTACCTCCGGAGCTGCACCATTATTTTCTCTAGAAAAATATGTTAGAACGATGCAACACATTAATATCGTTCATGCTTCCTGGCATCTCGAAAAAAGCATGCCAAATCCACAGGTCATACGAAGCAACCGCCTCGAGGACTATGGAAGGCTTGCGAGTATGCCCTGTGAAAGCCCCTTGCCATGCTTTCGGGCAATTTTTGCAGGTCCAATGCATGCAATCGATGCTACCAAGCATTCCAGGGAAACCCCTGTGCTCACCAACAACTAGGAGTCTACCAATGTCTTCTGCATTAGGAGATCGAAGATATTCCTCCCTGAAAACCTGGACCACCGCCTTCACGAAATTCTTGAGAGCTACAATGGCCGTACTTTCCCCAATACGGAGGTACTCGTCCACAGCGTCAGCAGGAACATCGTAAGCTAGTTGACGGAGAGTCATTGTTACTTTCAAGAGGTGCCAAACCAAGCTTCCGGTTGCATCCCTACTTTGTCGAACCAAACGTCGTGTCCTTCGACGAGATTCGTTATGCGCAAAAATAGGAGCTTTTCATCCAAACTGCGTGTAAACGACTTATAGACATAATGAAACCTTACAAGTACATCATTCATATTTGTTAGGACTATTGGTTTGTTACCTCCGCCTGAAAAATACGTCGCCGTACACGGGGGAGGAAGCGAAGTAATCACCATAAAGCCGAGCCGCCCCTTCAACGTGACCTCAGTTGATCACCGCATGGCCTCGAACCGATCCCCGTCGACGGTTGTTACCTTGCGCTTCTATCTCCTCCTCCTCTGCGATTGCTAAGAGAAGGGAGTCCTCATCATCAGTAAAGGATTGTTCATCACTTGAGGAAGAAATGAACTGACTCATTGTGAGGTTGGCAATGGGTTGTGAGTGACTACCTGATGAATGCAACCCCTCAATATATAGAATTGCTGGGTTGGATGAGAGGGAATGAGGAAAAGTTAGGTATTTCTGGGAAGAGAAGGGAATGGGAAAGGGAATCTGTTGGAGTGCATTGCTGGGAAGGGAATGGAATCTGGGAAGGGATTCCCTTCAGGGGCTAGGAAGGGAATGAAACTCTTGGAAACGGTTGGAGATGGTCTTACAACGCTCTCTTTCCCTGGGGGGGAGAGAGAGAACATCTGTTGTTATTTCTTTTGAGGTGAAACCATGTATATTATTATATGAGGATGAGAGATCATAGTTTCCGGATAGCTCTATTAATCTACGTTGAAAACTCCCAAATATAGAACTATCCATCAGCTCAGAACCAGAGAAGATCTTCCATTCCGGACTCTTTTTTTTTTGATAGAGCAAGAGTGCATCTGATTATCATCAGCCAGGATATATGAGGCGATGAGCAACTCGATCCTCGCGAAGCAAGGAGGAGCGAACTTTCTTTTTCAGCGCGTACAGATGAGAATAGGATTCAAGCAAGCATTTGGATCGCCCGTGACGCATAATTCTACTACACAGGGACCGCCCCACTTCGAGAATAATAATGCAATGCACTCCTCAGAAACAGGGATTGGGCACATGCAGACGGATGGGCCAGCCAAGATCATCATCGCACTCGCTCGACTCCTACGTCTCCTCCTGGATTTAGCATTGTAGCCATTTAATGGGGGGGTGGTGGTGCCGACTGTTTGGCCTTGCTCTCCTAGGGGTAGCTTGCAAGTAACCCCTATCACTGATGCCCATCCTTAGCCATCAGCACACCTAATTGGATTACTAAATTTTAGGCTAGATTGGTAAAATTTAGGGATCGATAAGCTCGCAAATGCATCCTATCCGACGCCTCTGAAGCAAAGGCAGAGGGATACCGTGCACAAACAGTGAAAGCCAAGAGAGGAGAACGGCACAGTAGCTGTATCAGGAACTGTAGCATTTCGCTGTTTAGATGCATTTGTTATTGTAGCCTTTTCTGCAGCAGTTCGTCTGGACTGCCCACATCGTATCCGACGGTTGAGATCAGGCATAAGGCACAGGCACTGAGCGCTGTATCCCTCTGGTACGCCTCCGATAGCTCTGTAACAGTGTTCTATACCACGGAATTTTAGGGATAGATAAGCTTTAGAGCGTGCACAATAGTACGACATTAGTTGGCTGTGGCTGTAAGCTTTGCCACATAGGATACGAGATGATCTAGAAGAGAAAGAGGAGCATACAGAATTGGGTTGTCTCTTATGTGGTAGTTGACTGTACCATGAGAAGCAAAATATGTTGTACATAGAGGAGCGGTTTATAAAGTTATGTGAAAAGACAATCCGTTATAGGGATTTTCTTTAGTGCGATCTATAGATGATATAGAGTGTCATAGACAATACATAACCTTATCCTTCAACACGATTGTCCAATTGCTATTTCAGTAGCTGCTTGTCAAGTGGAATTTCGTTGGCAAATTAATTGGCATGCATCATACACCATCCAGGTTTTGGTACGCTTGAAATCAAACTTTTGTAAAAAATGATTACTACGAAACTACATGAGAAGCACGTGAAGCATTAGATTCATCGTGGAAAGTACTTGCATGATTGCTCGCCCAAAAGTCGGACTAATTCTTCTTGCTCATACATAGAACTAGATTTCACGGAAGCCAACACAGTTCATTCCAACGAACTTTCTTTGCCAACTTAACCATTACGAAGTGCTTAAATCGTTCTAAGCCAAGTAGCTAACGTCAAATAGACTGAGGGCTGAAAGGACGAATAAAAAACCAAACTTTTTACGGCTGATCTTATATGATCTTATCTGACCGGGGATCGATTAACTCTGCCTGAGCCAAGCCATTTGCACACTCACTCTCTTTTTCCTTTCTTTTTTGTAAATATAAAAATTCTGTATATGCATATATATCATCGCAAGTTAGGGAGTAGAGACTGGATTTTCGCCAGAATTTACGCACACCGAAGCGCTGCCTCTTGTCGTCATTGGTCACGGAGACGAGCTAGCGGCCTATCATTCTACGCATGGCCGATGTTTTTCCATTTTTTTTCATGGTTTTTATTACTGCGATATCTTCTCCCCCGTAATAATCAGTTAATCACGGTCGGTTCGGCACCATGCATATATATATATATATATAGGCACCAAGCCTGTCCTTCACAACACACAATTGCAAGAATGGCTACCTCCTTCGCCTCCGCCGCTGCCACCTTCGTCGTCCTCCTCTCCCTCCTCGCCGCCTCAGCTGCCGAAACAGCGCGCGCCCCGGCGGCCGCGGTGGGCGGCCGGACGGAGATCAAGGACGTGGGCACCAACAAGGAGGTGCAGTCCCTGGGCCGGTTCGCGGTGGACGAGCACAACCGACGCCTCAGCAACGGCGGCGCGGCCAGCGACCCCGTCCCGCTTCGGCTCGCCTTCACCCGCGTGGCCGCGGCGCAGAAGCAGGTCGTCTCCGGGGTGGCGTACTACCTGAAGGTCATCGCCCGGGACCACGCTGGCGGCGGCGACAGGCCGTTCGACGCCGTCGTGGTCGTCAAGGCGTGGCTCAAGTCTAAGGAGCTTGTCTCCTTCACACCTTCACCGCAATAATAAGCTAGCTGACACATGTGCGTTGTTGGTTCTTTGGGTTCGGATGCAGTGGTGACTGGTGAATGACTGAATGGTGACATGTACTGCTAGTACTATCAAAATAAACAACTTGGTTCATACTTGATAGATGCATGGCTTCTCTTATTTTTCTTGTAGTATGGTTCTGTTTAGGATAACTTTTGATTGGGTAGATTTTGAGTTTTTTAAAAATTGAGTGGTGGTAGATTTTGATTTTGTGTATAAATCTGCTTTTGATTATAGAAGAAGCTTCTTGAAGTATCCAGAATCTGAATTCTTAGAAAATCAGAAGATATCACTCACTTGATTCTTGAAGAATCCAGAATCTACACAATCAAAAACTGTCCCAAACAAGACCTATAGCGTAAGGTTTTTAAATCGAGAAATTTCAAGAGTTTTCTTTAAAACGCGATCAAGTGATTCAATTTTAAAGCTTGATGTGGTCATAGAACATTTATATATCTATCCCTTCACATCAAGCAATTTTTCGAGAACTTTTAACATGAGTTTCCACATAAATACTCTCTCACACGCAAATTTTTTTTAAAAAAATGTGAGAAGCCTGTTACAATCCTGATTTGCGACTAGGTTAAGCCGCACTGCTGACGAAAACCCTATTATATTAAGTAAATGGATTTTTCTACATTACATTGTAGTCGTTCGTTAGTTGGCTGTCGTGTGGTTACTTGAGCATTAGTTTGACTAATTGACGAATAATAATTTCAGAACACCCTGAATTAGAGACTATTTTCTCATGTAGTTATCAACTGCATTGTAATTGCATAGCATCAGCCCTTTCTCAGAGGAACCAAGTTCTGAAAATAGTTTTAAAAAGAAATGTCAGTCTACTCTGTGAGCACACCATTTTACTGTAGGAAGCCAGACACATGATTTATTTTAGAAAATTATAAATACTAGACTAGAAAACTAGCTTTTCTTTGAATTCCTGCAGACTTCTACAATTGTGCCAACACACTAGGGCATAATTGTAGTAGAAAGAACAATTCAGAGAAGAGCCAAAATATTTAATTGGAAGGTAGAAACAAATCTCCGCAAAGTAATTTCTCAAAAAAAAAATCCAATTATGCCACATTATGGAAAAAGACCTAATATTTTAGGAAATTACATACAGGTTGAAACTTGATGGTAAAAGTGTTGGATTTAATGTTGAATCAATTTAATGGAAGAAGTCAAAGGGGTGTTGAGTTGAGGTATGATTTTTAGTATCATATTGCTTAGCTAGGTGGAGTGCAACCAATTTATAAGGGGAGTTCATGCATGAACTCTAGTATGGGTTGGTGGCAAGGTTAGAGGTACATATGGTTGGCTATGTTAGGCTATGTACACGCGCGCGCGTATATCGCGTGGCTTGTGACTTGTGATAAGTGTACTTAACCTTTTGCCACGTGTACCTGCTATGCCACATCACCTTACACCACGACTGCTGATGTGACGACGCAGACTCAGGTAGACGCATGTTTTCATGCAGTTAGTTCGTTCGCCCATATTACGAGATTCCAAGGGACGGTTCCTGGAATCATGGCAGTTCAGCTGTTTTTTCACGAGGTAGTTTTCGGTACACGTTTTCTTAAGGGATACGTCCCTATTTGTGAGAGAGACGCGACATAAAATCAATCTCGTTCTCTTCGACGATCTCTGCTTCCTCCTTGCTTGCTGCCTTTGGAGCCATTCCATCCCTTCGTCCGTCGTGCAACGGGCGTAAGGGAGAGCAGCGTCTCTGATCCGACGCCGGCCACTTGACGCCCTGCACGGGAGACCGACGATCAGGTTTCTGGGAAGCGACGCACCGCACGACTGCTGTCTTCATCTTCGATCGTCGCATCGCTTCTGTGCGGCTTCCCGTTCTTCATCAAGCCCTCAGTGAGTGCGCTGGACTAAGTAGTTCTTGGTCCAAGTAATTCATTCTGTGATCAGATCTGTTGAGAATGCATGTTACTTTGATAGTTTTGTTTACATCTATGTATCTTTTGGGCTATCTAGCATGTGTAGGCATGTTTTTTTTACTAGCATGTTCTGTAAATCTGCTGGCTGCTAGTAACCATGTTGTAGACGCAATGTTTAACTTCATGTTCTTATTGCGTATCTTTGGAATTAAATTAATGTTATGCCATGTTAATTTTTCAACAGAAGGATGACCAAACTTAATGGTGAAGCATGCCCATAGTAAAAATACTGGAGTATAAATAGTCACCATGAACATTACTTCAATGTACGTACTAGGGCAAACCTACCATTTTAACCTAAAATTACAATTCATGCCATCAATTGTGAAATGCCCAAAATACCCAAAATGCTTAGTCATGCAAGACTATATTTTCCAAGAATTACCAATAACTAAGAAAATTATTTTTCCTAACCAGTTTGGAGAAACCATCATCCATGCCATGAATTGTGCAAAGATCATAATGTCCAAAGGGCTAGGTGTCCCATGAGGTGGCAAGGCCATATTTAACCAAGCCTTTTATTACACAAAACAAATTCAATCGTTTCATATTTTCGTGCACTAAATGACCACCAAGTTCTAATGTTTTACCCAAACATCATGTTGGTGAAGTTACCATTTTACCCTAAGTGATTGGGTGTTCACATAGGTGGCATATGCATGCCATGAGTTGTCAGGTAGAGAGGATTGTCACCCCTTTTCCAAAGTAAAGACAATTCATAAACCAATTGGTAATTTTGCCATGAGGTTTCATATATAAACAAGGCAACATGAGCATTGTAGAGTTGGCATTCTTGCAAGGGTGAGCTCATCCCTCATCTCTTCTTTATCCCTTCTTTCTTTGTTGCAAACCCTAATTCCATGGCTGCATAGGAGGGGATCGGCCAAAGCAAGAGAAGGCAAGGAACAAGGGAGAGGAGGAAGGAGCTCAAGCATCATCATTTAGGCATCAAACATCATAGGCATGCCCAAGTTTTGGAAGAATTGATTGGAACCAAGATTTGGAAAGCAAGAACCACAAGGCTACACCATTCTGGCCATTCGGCCAAACTCAAGGGGTCAAGGTGGTCATCATGCCCATAGTTACAATAGTCTTGTTTGCATTTTTCATACGAATGCCATGATATATATGATGATTGATGTGTGCATAAGTGTGATGCTACATTTTCATATGTGAGCTATTTCTAATAAACTGTCATTAGTCATTTCTTTAGAGCACTCTTGCTAGTATAGGACAAGTAAAAATGAAATAATTGACATGCATGAAGAATATGACATGGAAAATAACATGCTACATGTATATTGCTATTTTGTCATACATGAGGATCATATGAAATGGGCAAATCACTACCATGAGTAATTAATTCTCAGTTGTAGAATTTTTATTAGGGTATTGTATCTTAAATTTGGCAATAAGTTAGTGTAACATCTATAGGTTAAAGGGAACGACTAGGAATCGGACGTCCTATGGGAAGCTTCCCATCGTATGCGTCAGCGCAACATCTCTAAATAATACATGCAACAATTATAATCAACATGTGCAGCAAAATACAAAAAAATAAGTGTAATATCCTAAAAAAAATCAAGAAACTATAAAAAATCTTACTGGAAATTGGATGAAAACCACAAGTCTGCTGATAGTGAGGTCTCATCATCGGTGGGAGGGATAGATTTGCACGGGCAAGGCCAACATGGTGCGCCTTCTGGCCACCGCCACTATGATGTCCCCTCTACTTGCAGCCATGGGAGAAGCAAGAAAAAGATGAGCTGGCTGATGGTGGCCATGGATCTCAAACAATGTTGCCATGGCCTCAAGCAACAACTACTCCATGTGCTTAACATGAAACAAAACCAATGGCATATAACTCTTTTTGTAACAAACAAATGCTCAAGTGCAACAAAATCATAACTCAATTGCAACATAAAAACAACTTACTATAACATTTCGAGATAATACATTGCAATAGTCCATAGCAACAACATGTTGCAATAAAATGTAACTTGTTACAACAAAAAAAACTGGTCAAGTGCAACAAATCATCACTTGCAACATAAACACAACTTACCACAATATTTTGAGAGAACACACCGCAACAAAGCTAAATACTTTGTACAACAATTAAGAAAAGAGGGCAACAAATTAAGAAAACACATGCAACAACTTAGATGGATGGGCGTGACATGTGCCAATGACATGAGCTCGAAGCAGGAGGTCGTAGCTGCTGATCCTAGTTTCTTTGCGTTGGGTGGAATGGATAGATCTAGCAGAGCAAGGCTATCTTGGTGACCTTTTTGATCACTGCTTTGTGAGTGGTTGCCAGAGAAGGAAGGGATGGAGGAGCATGATGAGTTGGTTGATGGAGACCTAGGGGCTCAGAAGTCGTCACCATGGTCTCAGGATGCGTCGACACTGTTCATCGCTCCACCATGCGATTTGGGAAGCCTCCTTGCCTCCATCGCGGGTTAGAGCAAAAGCTAATGTTAGGGCCTGTTTGGTATAGCTCCAGATCCCAGCTTCACCTGAGATCTGAAATTTGTATACTAAAATAAAGTGAATTAAGTTTATATTTTTGGTCTAAAATTTAAACAAGATGATCCATCTAAACACTCTTAATGTACTCACAGCTCCAGCTCCACAGATCTGGTGGAGCTAAGAATACCCAGCTCCACTAGATCCACAGATCTGGTGGAGCTGGAGGCCTACCAAACACACCCTTAGTCACTTGCACGTATGGGTCCAGAGAGAAGAAAAGAGCCAGCGATGGAGGCAAATTCATGGAAGAAGGGAGAGTTTTGGAGTATATGTCAGTGTGTGTTGAGGTAAGAAATTTGTAACACCCTAAAATTTGCCATATTTTAAATTTTGGAGTTATTTTATTTTTTGAGAATTTATGGAAATTTATTGGAATTTATTCTGATTTATTCAAATATGACCCTTCTTGAAACCAATTAAAATAATACAAAAGTTTATGCAAAGTATTATTGGAAATATTTTATTTGAGTTCAGAATGTCTCAAAATATTTTCTAGAATTTTTATGGAATTTTTCCGAGTATATTGCTATTTATTTTGGCTTTATCCATTTATCTGATTTATTTTAATTCGAAAATGATTTAAAATCGCCTGAACAGTGTTTGGGCCGAAACCCTTCAGTCCGGCCCAAGTCAGTCCGCGTCGCCGGCCCGCGCAGCCCGCCTCGCCGCAAACCCTAGCCACCGCGTGCTCGAACCGTCGGATCGAGATCCAACGGTTGTCATTGCGCCGCGTTGCCCGCATGCGTGCGCCATCGGATCATCGTTACGTGGACGTCCAGGATAGCGCCGCGTCCCTTCACCGCGTAATCGCTGGAGTTAACGCCGTCGAGTGTTTCCGCTTGTTTCGTCGCCTGCAGCGCGCACGTCGAGGCAACTTTTAAGTCTCCGTTGAGTGCGTCGTGCAGAGCTCCTCCCGCCGCGCTATTTGACTCCTTTCACGCTCGTCGAGACGCTCCAAAGACCCCGTGCTAGCTCGCCGTAGTTGCTCTTGTGCGCCGCCGTCATTTTTGCTTCGCCCCGCCGTCGTCCGAGCCCTTCCGCCGTGCCCCGGCCCCGTTTCGAGTTCACCGAAGGGAGCCGCGTCGATCCCGTCAGTTCTTCTCGCCGGAATTGCCCTCTAGCGCCGCCGACCGCGTCGTCTTCCCCAGCTCCGGTAGCCTCTTTCTTCTCGCCGTCGCCGACCTTCGCGAGCTTCATCCGCCGTCCGATCTTCATCGCACCGCTCCGGTACATCCACGTTGCTGCCCTTTTCGTTTGCCTAGCGTTGATCGTGGCCGTAGATGCGTAGATGAACGGTTTAGATTAGTTCTAGTGTTTGTGCTTTAGTTAGATCTGGACCGTTGGATCGTTTTTGAACGCTTGAGATGATGCTGCGTCGCTAGGGTGAACAGTAAACCGCTCGGGTATCGTGGCCGTCCGATCGGAGTCGTGTGGCTGTGATGCATCCACGCGTCTTTAGTTAGCCGCGTTGCCGCTGAATCGGCGCCATTCATTTTTTGAACTTGCGGCACGGATGACGCCGCGTCCTCGCCGAATCGCGTGCTGACGCGTGTGCGATTGACCGAGACAATGATCGGGTCTTGGCCGTTGATTTCAACGGACCGTCCAGATTGCGCCGCGTGTCTGCACAGATATCGAAGCGTCGCCGAGGATAGCGTGCGCGTGGATCTGACCGTTGGTTGAGGGAACGGTCCGGATCTTGCCACGTGTGTGCATGAGAACCGAGGGGAGCCGAGCTGTGCATGTGACGTCTGCAATGACGTCCGTGCCGACGTCATCAATGGGACCCACTTGTCAGCGTCGGCACTGTTCTGTGGACCGAGTCCACCGTGGACCAGAGCCGGGCCGTGGACCCAGTCCATGGATCGAGGTGACGTGGCAACACCAGGAAGCGCCACATGTCAGATGATGTCATGCTGACGTAATAAAACGAGTTTTCAATAGAAAAATAAATAATTTAATTCGGGATTTTTCTATTTTCTGATTTATATTTTATTCAAAACTTTGAAAGGTTATAACTTTTGCATTTGAACTCCGATTGAGGTGATTTCAGTTTCTAAAATTTTTTAAAATTGTGCTCTTTCTAATGGTGAATTTTATTTGAATTTTTGAGGTTATCTAGTCTACTATTTTGGTTATTTATTGCATATATAATTTTTACGCGTAGAGGCAAATCTGCCGGAAAGTTTCGAGGAAGAGTTCGTCGCCCAAGATCAAGCTTCGGAGCATGACCAGCAACTCTTTGAAGGCAAGTGATGCTTTGACCATTTTGATCCCAGTTTTTAAATGTATTTTATTTTGAAATTATGCATGCTAAGTTAATTTAAAACGGATTTAAATTAATTTGAGTAAAGTAGCTAATCAACCCATATTGTTATTACCACCTTGAAATTACTATTTGTATGCCTTGAAATCATTGTCACCCTAAGATTATTTATACCTGTTGGATATTAATATGATGCCAACACGGGAGGCTAGACCGTGAATAACTTAGCCTTGCAATGGGTCATCGAAGATTTTCTAAAAAATGTAACAATGCTGATTAATGACATATGGAATGTATTTGAAAATGGTGTGGTGATGCCACGTGATGAAATTGAGGTACAGAGACCTGTGTGGTTCCGTATCGATGTTGAGTTATTGCTGGCATGTGTTGCACAATAATCAACCAGGTGGGAAATGATTTAGACTGGGGCAAGTGGTAAGAGGCTTTGTGCTAGGTGGGCCTGTGTGACAATGGGCTAATGAGTGATGTGAGTCTGTGTGCCACATTGGGCTGTGTGCCACTGTTGAGTGATGAAAGTCTTGCCTTGGTCAGCTAAGGACTCCACCTTCCAAGTCTTTGAACTGAGTCACCCGTACAACCACATGTCTGGTATGGGACAGACCTAGTTGATTAGGGTTCTGATATCTTTCCTCTGAAACCTCGGGGTGACAGTACACGGGAGTGTATCTGTGTGGGGGAGCGTACCTGTGCTACGGCTTGGTGCCCATCCAACGGTGTTGGCACGTCCTATACTTCGGCTCTGTGTGAGGGAAGTGATAGTGAAGGCAATACCGGAGAGGTTCATTGGGTAAGGTAGAGGTTCCTGAAATGCTTTGTTGCGGACAATCACCTGTGTGGTGAGCGGCTGTATCTTGTGGGTAAAGTGTACAACCTCTGCAGAGTGTTAAATCTATTCGAATAGCCGTGTCCGCGGTATTGGACATTACTCGGGGATTACAATCAAGGGTTAGATCTTCAAAAATAAAATGGAGAAAGGGTGGCTGTGTGCCAGTGTGAAAATAAATTGATTAAGGCTGTGTGCCAAGTTTACGGAGAAAAACTGTTCAAAGAACTTAGTATTATTATTAACTGTTTCACTGCTTTTAATTCAAGTAAGATATGGGTTTAAAAATGCTGTTTGATGCAAATGAGCCAAGTAAGCTAATTCTTTGGAATAAGTCTTGCATATAGTAATAGCAATGCATTCTGTGCATTATTTGTTGAGTGCCTTGAGTACTCACCCCTCCTTGCTTATCAACCCAACATCAGTGGAGGAGTCTACGCCAGTTTGGAAGGAGTACATTGAAGATCCGGACAATTAGGGGGCAAGCGCAGTCGGTTGCCTGTGGCAAGATGAAGGCTTCCACGAAATTTATTTGCTTTCCGCTGTTATCTTTTAATACTTTGATAAAGTAAGCCCTGCGTGACTAATCTTATGTAAGGAGACCATAAGGTCGTACAATTCAGTTTATATAAATGTTTGCACTAATTATAATGGTATCGTTGTGAATGTCTGTGATGTTCTACCCTGTAAAGACTGTGTGTGCTAGCGTGATCCTGGACTAGCACAGAATACATAGAGGGTCCAGATTCTCAGAATCGGGTCACGACAAAATTGAAGCAATAGGTAGGAAGATGAAGAGCTGTGTCGGTGAATTCAGTTTAATGGATGGTGTGGATGAATAAGTTTGTGGACACGAGAAAGACATGAGGGCTGAGTGTGAATTTTTTTAGTTGCATCGGACGCTTGAGCACAAGCAATTCCGTAGGTTAAATTGTCGAGAATCATTGTCTGCAGCATGTCAAGAATTAGAATCATGAGTGCTCAGTTATGTTCCTCAAGTAAGCATACAGTCTAAGGATCATTAATGCTAGTATGTGTTCTAAAGATAAATAATTTGGTATATTTTCACGAAGGAACAATAGAAGCGATCCTTAAGGCTGAATCTTTATCTAGACCTTTACATGTTCACCAACTATTTTATTGTTCTATTGCTCAATTTGCATCTTTTGCCCTCTCTTTCCCTTGAAAGATAGCCTTTTATTTTATTTTATTTTATTTTATTTTATTTTCATGTAACAGTATATTTAATTATTTGGTCTTTGTTGCGATTTGGTTTATGCTTATTCGTCGTACATCCATGAGAAGATTTTTCTCTTAAAATCTAAGCGCTTGTGTATCTTGTTCACCGTAATCATGGATTTTTTTTCTGTATTATCTTGCTAAAATGCGGAATTGAAGTTTTCAGTTGTTGTCACCACCATGTATTGTTTCATTTGCCACTGATGTAAGGCAGTATCGACATGTTGATACCAGTATGCTGTGTACTACTGAGGCAGGGTTATCTATACGTTACTTGAATAACGCATGAGATTGTGATTCTTGTCCAATATTTTGCTACAAACTTTTGTATTTGTTCAGTGAGGCTTTTTTTTGGTTGATTTATCAATGTCTAAATATTTGAACATCTCATCCGTTTACTTTTTGAGAACAAAATAAACTTGTCTCCTGCGAATCGGGTGGCCATGGGTATACAGTAAGAGAGGTGTTTCTATACTTTTCTTTTTGAAAATTGTACAAATATTAAAGCATGAATTAAAAGTAGATGATGATTACTTACCTTTTCGTTTGTTTTATGATTTATTCAACTTGTTTTGGAAGAGAAAGTATAGAAACACTCCCCGATAATTGTGCAATATACACCTCAAGAGGCGGTTGTAGTTGGTGAATACAGTGTAACAAAAGCTTATTTCAACAACGAATCCAAGTAGGGTTTGCAAGGTCACTAGGTCAGGCCATTCACCATAACGTCTATAATAATATTTCGATACTCTCTTGATTACTTTTTCTCGATGACCTCCAGGTTGATGAGAGGGGAGTTCTCTGGTTTTGCATTGGAGATATTGGATAGTTCCATCCTGATGTGCGCCTTCAAAATCGTCAACAGGAAACGGACATGGTGAAACTTCAGCATGGAGAGTACGTATTCTTGGCAAGGTGTGGTCTTTCTCCCTCCCTCTCAGGTTGACTTGGCTCTAGGCCTATAAACGAGTCAAGCACGAGCAAGCTTGGGCTTCTAAGCTCGAGCCGAGCTTGAGTTAGGGTTTTAGTCTGAATCTAGACTCGAGCTCGATTCGGTTCAAGCTTAAGTAGGCTCAAGCTCGATAATAACAAACAATTCAATATGGACTATTATTCAACAATAACAAATGCTCGAGCTTAGTTCGAGTAAGCTCGATAAAAGTTAATATATAGTAATATTTAATAAATAATTTATAAATTTATTAAACTCGCGAGCTATTCGAGCTCGGTTCGGTGAAGCTCGCGAGCTCGGGATCAACCTCGAGTTCGCTTGTTTGGAGCTCAAACCGAGCTAAACTCGAGTAGCTCATGAGCTTGAGCTTTTCTTTACCGCCCTACTTGGCTCTGACAACAAGCAATTATGTGGAGAAGTGCAACTGCAAGTACATGCCATGCAAACAGAAGCAGTTGTTTTTCTAGCCCCTAATATCCGTTTTTGGCAAATTTAGCTTCTTTTTGTTTGAATTTATAAACTAGCCCCCTTAATGAGTTCGGAAGACGCGGCAGGCAACCCCACACCAAGAGAGCTCGACAGCTTTCTCGGTAGGCAGGTTCCGTGCTAGGGTGATGTGGAAGGAATCAGCAGGCAGGTTTCGCGCTCCAATGGTGCGAAAGGAATTCCATTCAGCAGCTACCGTGCCTGGCTGTCGTGGAAGGACAGATTACGTGTAGCTTCGGCGCTTGCATGCCGCGAAAGGACGGAATTAATTAGCGATTTAATTAAGTGATTAATTAAGGAGTATAATTAAATTAGTTATTAATTAGTGGAGTTGATTCCTGTCAAGGAAGGGGAGTTCGGCAGGAATCTTGGCTCGGTAGGTCGGTTGCCGAGCTCCTCGAGTGTGGGAGCTGACTCGTGAGGACTAAATCTGCAAATGACTTCAGAGGGGTTATTTTTGAAAAAACATTCGCAGGGGCCTAAACAAGCACAAAAAAAAACGGTGCAAACATTAATTCAAGATCTTTGTGCCTATGCTACAAAATGACCAAGTCATCAATGGTATGGCGGCCTAGCGAAGGTTATTCTGAATTGTGAATGGAGCACTTGTTTTCTCCATTAGTCTCAATTGCGAATGGAGTGCTTCTCTTTCTCATTATCTTCCTGATTACTTTAATGTCTTACAATAACAACGTTTTGCTAATCCTTGTTGTACCAATAAAGCAATACACGTGGCAAGGTGGCACAAGTATGGGTGTTAGAGCATGTACAATGGTATACGTTATTTGTCTGTAAGTCAATACCACGTAAGATTTTAGGTGATGTAAAAGAAAAAAGAGGAGAGATAAAAATGTTGTCTGTTATTTAACAAAGGCCTTATAGAGGGTTTTAGACTGTTTGTACTACTGTATATACAGTCTATTAATTATTTGAGAGATCATTACGGACGACTATATAGACAATTTATTGTATGAGCTATCTTTAAGCCTGTCTACAGATGATATGGAGGTATATTACAGATAGCTACGTACTATCTATACCACCATACAGACGACAACACCTCAAGGATTCAAGTAAGTGACAATCTGTGTAAGAGCATCAAGGATGTGGAATTTAGTCAAATGAGGCAGTTCAGCAAATTGCATATGCTGACAAAATTATAGTCAAGAAGGTAATGGTCCTGTAGCCAATACTTGCTTGTCTGTATATACAAGGTGGCGTGGTGCGGCAGGGAAGAGGCCAAGGGAGGGAGCTCGGAGGCAACGCTGGCGAAGCTTGCATGGCAGGGCGGCAAGGCGGTCGACGAAAGGGGAGGCGGCGGAGCGATCAATAAAAGGGGAGGCGGGCGGAGTGCACATGGAATCTAAAGAGAACAAGGAGGTAGGCGAAGGGCGCGAGGGTTTGGGAGAGAACACAAGGAGCGGAGGCGGAGACAGGAAGCCACGGCTGGCAAAGAGCAATCGGGAACCGGGCGGTGGGCAGGACGTGCTGGGCAGGCGAGAGGGGGAGGGGGGCCATAGCCAGACAGCGACAGTGGAGGGCGCACAGCGATTGGTCCAAACAGGGGCTGGACAGACGTCGCACGTCTGAGCACTCGCCGATCCCACCGGCTATATGATAGGTAATATTAGTGGTCGGGATACATCTAACCTACGTATTTGGTACTGTCCGTCACGTGGCAAGAAGCTACAATGACATGAATCTACGCTGGTCGTTTTCTTGTTCATCCGAAAACGCCGCCGCCTTGGCCTTCGCGCGCAGCGGTCGCCAACCGCCGGCTTCTCGGCGCCACGCACGCACGGCGTCGCCGCGGCGCCGCCGCCGGCCGCGACCATCGCGCCTCGTCGCCCGACCGACCGCCTCGGCCAGCGCCGGCGCGCGCGCCACCACCTCGGTTCCGCCGCTCGCCGGCGAAGCCCGGCCACCACCGATCGCCACCTCGGTTCGCGCGCGACGACACGGTCGCCGGCGCCGCGTAACCTCTCTGGCTGCCTCGGTTCCGCGCCGCCCGGCTTGAAGCCCGCCACCGCCGACCGCCACTGGTTCTTGCGCTCGGCACCGCCATGCCGCCGCCGCCACTCCGTGGCTCAAACTGCGCTCCACCGGCCGCCGTGCTCGCCACGCCGCCGGCCGCCGCCTCAATTTCCCACGACGCGCCACCGCTTGGCGCCAGCCAGCCACAACGGCTTCCTCCGGCCGCCGTCGTCTCGGCTTCCTCCGGCCGCCGTCATCCGGCTTCTGCGACGCCTTTGCTCGGTCCCGCACTGCGCCAAGGCGTCGCGGCTCGCCGCACCGCCACCGAAGGCCGCGCCATGGCCGATGCTCCCGAGACCGCTGAGCCCGAGATGGTGGCACCACGCCCGAGAGAAGAAACGACGCACGCGTGGAAGAAGGCGCGAGGGGCGGTGGCGGGTGTGTGCATGGGAAGGTTGGCGGCTAGGGTTTCCAACCCTAGCCGCCGTATTTATGGGCTGGAAGGCCCAAGAGGCCAAAACGAAAAAAAGGGCGCAGCCCAAAGGCCATTCGGCAGGGAAAGAAAGAAAAAAAAGGAAAAAAAGAAAAGAAAAGAAAAAAAGGGGGAAATATAGCAGATTTTTTTTTGGAAAATTGCTAGAAAAATCCAGAAAATTAAATGGCTCTGTTTTTAATTTTTCTAGCTTTATTCTCTGCATTTATGAATATTCTTTATGGATTTTGAATTCATTGTTTTATTTAGTATACTGGAAATGCATGGAAATTTATTTTCTGCACTTCATGTTTTTGCAACCATTTTTCTATTAGATTACACGCAGTAATCTAATGTCAAAATTTTGAAATCATGCAGATGTCCGGCATCGTGAATCGTGAGTTTGAAGAACTGGCCCCGCACGGTCAGAACTACCTCACTTGGGCATCGGACGTGAAGATCGTTCTTAGGGGCAAGAAGCTCCGTGCTGCGATTGGTTTACGGTCCTCGCAGGACACACAACCTACCGCCGAGCAGAACGATCAAGCCTTGCACTTCCTCAGGCACCACATCTCAGCCACTCTGAAGAATGAATACATGGCTGAGGAGAGTGCACTTGAGCTTTGGACTGCACTTCAGAAGCGGTTCGAGAAGCTCAAGTACACCATCTTGCCCCAAGCACAGTAAGATTAGGTCCGCCTGAGGTTTGCAGACTACAGAACAGTGGCCGAGTACAAATACAATTCTGCCTTGCACAGAATTTGTACCAATCTCTCCCTATGTGGCAAGAAGATCACTGACGAGGAGAAGATTGAAAAGACTCTCTCCACCTTCCACCCAAATGCTATCCATAGTGCACGCAGCTATCGTCAGGATGCATACAAGGAGTATAGCGAGCTGATTGATGTCATGCAAGTTGCGGAGTCACAAGATGATGTTCTACGCAAGAACTTCGTCTCACAGCCATCTGGAAGAGGCATTGGCACAGAAGTCAATGCCAATAGCTATAAGGTGAAAAAGCCCACTCATAAAGAAGGGCAAGCAGGGTGGAAAAGAGAGGTTTGTGCCAAGGAAAGTCCAAAGCCCGGTGAAGAAGGATGATAAGGAAAAGGCGCATGCTAAGTCGTATGGACAATGAACCAAACGTGCTTCTGTGTGGCACTTGGGGACACGGTCAAAGATATGTCGGAATCCAAGGAAGTGATCAACGATATCGTGCTAAGAAGAAGGCAAAAAAAACGCCCCAGCAGAGACGCACTTCGCCAAGGTTGGTGATAATTATGCCATGGATGAAGATACCCCACTTGTCTCATCCTCACAGAATAGCGTGGACATCGATGCTGCAGCCAATCTTATGGTAAATGAAGAGAAAACTTCTGTTGATGACATAGAAGCAGAAATTAATGTATATTTTACAGATTCCGTTTAATGCATGAATCACATTTTTTCTTTTAGATTATGGTTGTTAGCAATTTCTTTTGAATAATGAATTGTAAGCTCTAGAAGAGCATACTTCTCTCATGAATAAATATGCAATTTTTTCTTTATTCCATTATTTTTTAATTTACAAGCAATGTTTGAATTATTTTGCCACTGTTTGATTGGAATTATTTTCCTTTTTAGAAATCGTGTAGCGTCTAAATGGAAGAGATATGCATTGTTGATAGTGGCACAATAAATACCATCTTAAGAGAGTCCAAATACTTCCAATCGATCACGAAGAACGCTGGAAAGATTACTACGATCACAAGAAGCGATTCATATGTAATAGGCTCAGGAAGAGCCACTATTATATTGCCTATGGGTACAACTTTGGTAATTGAAGAAGCTCTTTTGTACCCTGAATCAACGCGCACTTTCTTAAGTTTCAAAGACATCCGCGCCAATGGTTTTCACGTAGAAACCAATGAAGAAAATGTCAAAGAATACTTGTGCATTGTGAAGCACGCGGTATGTGAAAAATGGTATTAGAAAAATGTCCCTCATATGAATTTGGGTTGTACTACACGAATATTCATGCACCCGAAGTGTATACTTCCTTGAAGACTGTCTTTAGAAGCTCTAAGTTATTTTCTTTATGGCATTGTAGATTAGGTCATCCTGGTCTTAGAATGATGAGAAATATAGTGAATAACTCACAAGGTCATGGCATTAATGTTAAAAATTTCCCGAATCATGAAGTTTTGTGTGCCCTGCATGTGCCACCGGGAAATTAATAACTAGATCCTCTGTTATGAAAGTGCAAAGTGAAATCCCTGCATTCCTGGAACGCATTCAGGGGATATTTGCGGCCCGATTCAGCCCTTGTCAGGGCCATTTCGGTACTTTATGGTGCTCATCGATGCTTCCTCGAAATAGTCGCATGTATGCTTATTGTCAACAACAAACCATGCTTTTGCAAAGCTGATCTCACAGATCATAAGAATTAAGAATGCTTTCCCTGATCATCGCGTGAAGTCCATTAGAATGGACAATGTCGGAGAATTTACTTCAAAGACATTTGATGATTATTGCACTGCAACAGGGATAGCAGTTGAGCACTCTGTACCGCATGTCCATGCGCAGATGGACTAGCTAAAGCACTAATAAAGAAGATTAAATTCATTACCAGACCGCTTTTGCAGAGTTGTAACTTGCCCAACACTTATTGGGGACATGCAATCCTGTACGCAACAACTCTCATCAATTTCACACCTTCGGCCTACAACATCCCATTTCCCTATGCAACTGGTGCACGGGGTCATCCCGAAAATCTCCTATCTAAGAAAATTTGGTTGTATGGTATATGTTCCTATACCACCCCCACAGCGGACTACAATGGGCCCTCTCTGTAAGTCTGGGATATACGTTGGTTATGAGAGTGCATCAATAATCAGGTATTTGGAACCCATAACTGGAGACTTGCATATAGCCTGATTCGCTGATTGCATTTTTGACGAGGATCGTTTCCCGTCATTAGGGGGAGGAAATCAACCTTTGGATGAAAAATTCCAGGAAATCATATGGCATTCCACTGGAATCCCCGCGCATGACCCCCGCACTAATGAAGCAAATCAAGAAGTCCAGAAGATAATTGATTTGCAGAATTTAGCAAATGAACTGCCTGATCATTTTTGTGATCTGAAGGGCGTGGTTAAGTCGCATGTACCCACAAGAAATGCACCAAAGAGGGTGGAAATACCAAAGAAAGCGATGTATCCTCATCCTGCTCGTGAGGCCTCAAAGAAAAAGAACAGGAAATCTGGCTCCTCAAACCCAAAGCACCCGGAGACGTCTGGAGAAACCGGGCGAAAGGACTTACCACAACCAATCACGAAAATACCCTAAGGAAAGAAGGGGAGTCAGTTGAGACCTGGCACTGGAAAGAAGCCGGCGGAAAAGGCAATTCCAGACTTGAATCTTCCACTGCAGGAAGCCTCTGGAAATAATGTGTGCACACACATAGGCGATGAAAAGCTAAAGGAACTTGCTCCTGCGATAGGAAATAGCAGCGAAGAGTAAGTAGAAGTGCATGAAGCACCCCATGATGAAATGGCTACAAACTTTGTAATAACAGGAGAATCTCTGAATAGAGCAACAGCCAATATCGATGCATACTTTGCAAAGAAGATTGCCTCGATCATTGATCCTGATCCTGAGCCTGAGCCTGCATCTCTCGCAGAGTGCAAGAAAAGGCTAGATTGGAAAGAATGGAAGAAGGCAATCACTGTAGAGTTAGTCTCTTTGAAAAAGAGAGAGGTGTTTGGGCCCGTATGCCGCACTCCTCCCCATATAAACCCTGTAGGTCACAAATGGGTCTTTGTTCGAAAGAGGAATGAAAACAACAAAGTTGTAAAGTACAAGACAAGGCTTGTAGCTCAAGGTTTCACTCAACGTCCTGGAGTTGATTATGAAGAAACCTACTCTCCGGTCATGGGAGGAATTACCTTTAGATATTTGATCTCAATGGCAGTCAACTTGAAGTTGAAAATGAAGCTAATGGATGTTGTCACAGCATATTTGTATTGAAACTTGGATTCGGAGATATACATAAAAGTACCGGAAGGTATTCCTATCCCGAACCAAGACAGAGCAAATAGAAACCTGTACATTGTGAAATTGGAGAAATCACCGTATGGGCTAAAACAATCAGGAAGAATGTGGTACAATCGCTTGAGTGACTTTCTCTGCAAGAAAGGCTACACGAACAGTGAAGATTGTCCATGTGTGTTTATACAGCGATCCCCGAATGGATTCTGTATAATCTCCGTCTATGTAGATGACTTGAACATCATTGGGATGGATGAAGAAATTGAAGAAGCATGCTCATACTTGAAGTCCGAGTTTGAAATGAAGGATTTGGGTAAAACCAAGTTTTGTTTAGGCTTGCGCTTGAGCATGTCCAAGGAGGAATCTTGGTACACCAATCATCCTACACGAGAAAGTGTTGGAAAGATTTGGCTTTGAAAAGGCATATCCTGCAAAGACTCCAATAGTCGGAAGGTCACTCCAAATGCAGACCTAGACCCATACTGCACCTAGAGAAGAGGGAGGAAGTCCCGGGAGCGAAATTCCCATATCCGAGTGCGCTTGGAGCGCTCATGTACCTTGCAAATAGCACCAGTAGGACATTGCGTTACGTGAATTTGCTAGCCCGATCATGTGAGAACCCACCAAAAGGCATTGGAAAGGGATCAAGGACATCTTCCGTTACCTCCAAGGAAGCAAAGATCTCAGTTTGTTCTTTAGAAGAAACAATGAACTAAATTTGGTTGGCTACGCCGATGCTGAGTACTTATCGACCAGATCTTGGCAAGTCCCAAACTGGGTATGTTTTCCTATGTGGAGGAACAACAGTTTCCTGGAAGTCGTCTAAGCAGACTCTCGTCTCGACGTCGACAAACCACTCGTAAATCATTGCTTTGTATGAAACTTCTCGTGAATGTGCATTGCTCAGAAGAATGGTTCACCACATCCAGAAGTCATGTGGCTTAAACATTGAGCAAACTCCCACGATCATCTATGAAGATAATGCAGCTTGTGTTGCTCAAACACAGATGGGTTATGTGAAGAGCAATCTCACGAAGCACATCAACCCCAAGTTCTTCTATGCTCACGAATTGCATAAGATGAACGAGATCAAGATATTGCATACTAAGTCATGTGAAAATCTTGCAGATTTGTTCACTAAATCACTCCCAGCATCTACCTTTGAAAGGTGCGTAAAAGGGATTGGGATGAGGAGACTTAGAGAAGTGCAGATTTCAAGGGGAGATATTTCACATACTCCTACATAAATCTTGAACATGAGGTTTGAGTACCCAACATGAATCTCGAAGATTAGCAATTGAAGTTTGGGTGAATTGTACTCTTTTTTCTTAGCAAGTTTTTCATGAAGTTTTCTTGCATAAGATTTTAATGAGGCAATTCGTGCAACACAGTAAGCATATGCTATGTACTCTTTCTCCAAGTATTTTTTCCATTGGGTTTTTCTGGAGTTTTAATGAGGCATATGCATCTCGCGGCAAAGGGCCCAAGGGGGAGTGTTGGGTAACCACATGGTCCATGAAGATCCACGATGGTACCTTAGCCGAAACCCTAGGCGACTACTATATAAGGAGGAGGGGGGTCCCCCCTATTGTACAAGAAATCAGAAGCAATAAAGTATTCTCTCGCAGTTTCTCCTAAACCTGTGTCTCTCTTGTCTCTCTTTTCTCCAATTCAGATCTTTTTAAGAAACCCCGGACTATTCGATAGCGAGGTTGCTTAACAATAATGACCAAACCGATGATGCATGAATTCCTTTTCCCGCCGATTCTCCATTGTGTCGGTTAGTTCTTGAGAGAGGAGTTCATATGCATCATGCATGTGTCAATTTCGTATCATACCACTTTTTGCCTGGCAGTAGCTCTTAGAGAGTGCAAGGTCCTTGTTGGTCCAATTAGAAATAAGATTATGCTAGCAAATGAAGAGTGATTAGTCAAAAATGTGATTGAAATACCGAATGGCACTCTGATTTATCAATGCCTTACTTATTATTGCTATTTTCAATTTAATCCTACCTACCATGCTATAAACCAGTAGTAAGCCACTATGACTAAGGGTCTATTGGTAGGGTTTAAAGTCAGCTTTAGTTTTTGAAAAAGCTAGTAAACCCCTTAAATAGCTTAATTTTTAAGCGATTTTTTGTATAAGCTAGAAATCATATATAATTAACAAAAGCCAAAATCTGAAAGTTGGTCGGGAACTGCTTTTGCAGTTTATTGCTGAGAGAAATTAGTTGTTTGTCAAACGACCTTCTATAAAAAAACTACAGTCACTTTTTAGCTAAAAAACAAAAAAAAACAGTTTTTTTTTTAGAAAAACTACCGCCACTCGCTATCTATGCCGAGATTTAAAATCGTTGCAACCAATGGGCACTCGACTGATTAATAATAATCACTCACGATGGTTCGGCCCAAGACGTCACCTTTTTCTTTATTTCTTTCAGATGATGCCGAAAACATCACTTGCCGCATGTAAGCTACGCATATTGGGCCTGCTCAAGTGTCACGGGCCTACTGGGCCGCATCGTCTAAGGAATGGCGGTAGCTCATCGCCTACCGTTGGATCATCCGATCCCCACCTGTAGGTAAACCCTAAGGCGCGGCCGCCACCCTATTTAAGCCCAGGCCCTAGGATTTCGTCCGCCTCTCCCTGCGAGATCGAACCAGAGCTTCCGGCGGCGCGGGCAGACGAGGAGGCAGCAGAGCAGGAGCCGAGCCGAGCCACCGCCGCCAGCATGGGTAAGCCCCCGGCATTCACCTCTCCTCCACGTGCCTCTCTCTCCGCTCCTGGTGCTCTCGTGGGTGCCCTGGTGATTGCTGGGTTTGGGCGACGTTAATGGCGGCGGCCGTGGTTGTGTCTGTGCAGGTATCTCGCGCGACTCGATGCACAAGCGCCGGGCCACCGGTGGCAAGCAAAAGGCGTGGCGCAAGAAACGAAAGTAAGGGCGATTACTCTCCCTTTTCCTTTCGATTCGTGTAGATGTGTAGAGGTTTCTCGGTAGATTAGATGGGTGTTCACTTGGGTCAGTCGTGGATGGATTGTTCTCTGCGTTTGGACCTATCTGCTGAATCATTTATCTGTTGTGCTTGTAGTAAGTGATCTGAGTGGTAACTAACATGGTTTGTTCTGCCTGTATGTTATTAGGCTAGGAGTGCGGGGTATGCTATTCGCAGATAACTTGATAACCTGCTGTAATTTACGCTTTTTCATGTTTCTACATGGTTCGGGTTACATTTGAAATTGCTAGGGCTTCGCTAATTTTGTTAGTTTCTAGGGAAATAACTCGGCTGTGATAGTTGAATTATGAACTTTGATGTTAGCAACGAAATTCGGCCCTAAAGCAGTAATTGTTGAGATTTAATTGATTTTTTGTTGTTGTTTCGTGTTTAAAGTTTTGTTAGCTTGTTGATAATGTACTGGCTTGGAGAGTTGCTTTGGTGTATATAATTATTCTATGTTTTCAATAGTCAATAGTGTATTTAAATACGGTGGTTCGCTATGTAAGGTATAATTATCTTTCATATTCTGTGTGGACATTCATTTAGTAGTCAGTACCCAATTTATCCTGCACATTTGAATGTTTTGTCTCATTCAGGATTATTTTTTGATAAGGTTTTGATGATGTGAATAGATGGTATCATCTCTTTGTAAGAAGTACTAGCTTTGGATGGTTGTAATTTGCAAGGATGTTGGTGTGGCTTTCATTATTATAGACATTGTTCCAGATGTTAATTTGTCCTCTCATTTGTCTTGAAGGTATGAGCTTGGCCGCCAGCCTGCCAACACCAAATTATCAAGCAATAAGACAGTGAGGAGGGTCCGTGTTCGCGGAGGTAATGTGAAGTGGAGGGCACTTCGTCTGGATACCGGTAACTACTCATGGGGAAGTGAGGCTGTAACCCGCAAGACCCGTATCCTGGATGTGGTCTACAATGCGTCAAACAATGAGCTTGTGAGGACTCAGACCCTTGTCAAGAGTGCCATTGTGCAAGTTGATGCTGCCCCGTTTAAGCAGTGGTACCTCACTCACTATGGAGTTGACATCGGTAGGAAAAAGAAAGCTCCTGCTGCCAAGAAGGATGCTGCTGAGGTATTATACTTTAGTACCCATGTTTTACTGCTGCTTATGTCCTTCAGAGGCCCAAACTGGATATTATTTTATCCATGTTGGTTTGTGGTTGAGAAGTATCGCAAGTCATTTTGTTGTTTTTTTGTGTGAAGTAGTATTATAATTCATTCTTGTAAACATGCACTAAATTCTCTAAACACTGCGCTTATGATTATGGGATTGCAATAGTCCCCATTTTCATCATCAACATTTAAGAATGTGATTAGCTTGTTTCTCCACCTCTTTGCTTATATTGGATATCATTGAATGATGCAATTAAATTCAATAAAGAACCCTTTGTTAGTTCTAAACTACCATTTTAGTTTTCATGGGACAGGTTTATATTTACATTAATGTTTTTTCTGACCCATCTTTTTGCAGAAAACCAAGATTCATGGGACAGGTTTATATTTACATTAATGTTTTTTCTGACCCATCTTTTTGCAGAAAACCAAGACATGTATAATTAACTTCTTTTTCCTTTGATTCTCTCTAATCTCTACTGAAGTGTTTGTATATGGTTCTCACTGTTTGCAATGAAACTTTTTATTTATTGTTTGATGTTTATGTGTTTAGGGTCAAGAGGGCGAGGCTGCAGCAGAGGAAACGAAGAAGAGCAACCATGTCCTGAGGAAGCTTGAAAAGCGTCAACAGGGACGCACACTTGACCCACACATTGAAGAGCAATTTGGCAGTGGAAGGTTATTGGCCTGCATTTCTTCCCGGCCTGGGCAATGTGGCCGAGCTGATGGGTAAGGAATACTGAACACTCCAAACGCTTTTGTTCGTTTCCCTTCTTTAATGTGAATATTGAAGGGCTGTAAGTAGGTCAAGTCATCAGTTTGTTTTGCTTCCCTTGAGTTTAAGGGTTTAGATCTCGATATTTTTGTGGAAATTATGTAGTTTGTGAAGAATTCCTTAATTTGTTTTATGATAGAAGTGCATAAACTGCAGTTCAAATATTAATTAAACTTTATAGTTTGAGCAACGGCTGTTGTTTGGCTCGAAGCTTGAGAACAAAATTGTGAAGTTGCCACCTTAATTCATGTAGTTGACTATTCACTGTTAGCAGCTATTGGATTGTTTACGATGGGTTTTTCGAATGATAGGTACATCCTGGAGGGCAAGGAACTCGAGTTCTACATGAAGAAGCTCCAGCGGAAGAAGGGCAAGGGTGCTGCAGCTTAGAACATTCTCTTGAGTTTGTTTAGCGCTGGAAGTGTCGCCTATTTATTTTTACTGGTTGCGGGCCTACTGAACACCTATTTTCAAAAAATGAATCTACTCTAGCTTTGAAGAACCGAGTATTTTTACCTGCTCTTATTGTATTCTCTTGATATTTAGGTGCCATGTGTATTCCAGCTACAGCATTTTGTTATGCTTAGCAAGTTTTCATTGCTTTTTTTTCCCTAGATGTGGAATTGGTCTTTTTCCTTATGATTGTTTTCCTAAATGGCACTGAAAACATCTTGACTACAGGACGAATGGTTGGAAGTTGCCTATGCCTTGAGTTTTGGCGCTTGAGGCAAATTTTTTTTTTGTCTAAATCATACCGGACCGGTGATCGACTGGTAAGGCTCCAGTACACCTACTGGTTCATATTAGTTTTATTCCGAAATATTATGAATTCCAACAGAGAAACGCAAGGTCAGTTAAACAATCGGAGGAATAGGAGGCTGCGTACATGAGAAAACATATCGAGATAAACAAACACTATTTCCTACTTGGATTTAGCTATGGCTTTCCGGACCCAAACACAATGCAACTCCAAGAAAGACCAAGATGTGCATGTTTCGTCCAAGCAAAGACTCCAATCCCCACCAATCCAGCATGAGATCCAAAAGAAATCAGTGATCTCCATCCATATGCTCGTGGCCATTCCAGCAAGCCGTCTTGGTCCCCCGATTTGATTCTATCAAAGCAGCTCCAACGGCAGTGGAACAACCATGGTGTTTGGATTGAAGCACGATAAGTGCATGTACCATTGAATGACGTTAGCCATGTGCAATTCTTGTCATGTAATTTTTTTGATGTTTTGATGATGTGGATAAGAGAACAGAGAGGAACAAGCCGTCTCCCGTCTGGTATGTAACATATGGTTTGTAAGGCCCTTATAGATAGCACAAAACAACAGCGGAAATGCTGATTTGCGGACGTCTGCAAATTTCTCTCCGTGCGGACAAGCTATAGTCGTGACGGGTGGTATTCGTAGCTCACATCTGTTCCCATTTCCGACTGAGAGAAGGGGGGGAGGGCAGGGTAGGCAATTGGTTAATCCGGTTTTTTCGGTTCGGTTTTTTCGATTTTTGAATATTTCTGTTTTTGGATTTTGAAAACCGAACCGATGTAAAAATCGAACCAAATCAGTTCGGTTAATTCGGTTTTCGGTTTAACCGAATTAACCTGAAGAGTGGGTACTCGCCAGACGCCAACGTCGCCAGGTCAGACACAGAAAGATTTGTTGTCTTATTGATACATAGTTGACGCCAAGTATTCGCCAGACGCACTGAAAACTAAAGGTGATGTAACCCATTTGCATACAAGAATACAAGATACATAGTTAACCGAATTTTTAGCACCCATCCTCTCCTAGCAATCGGATATGGACACGAACTAAAAATCAAAGTGCAAACTTGGCCTGCATGGTGTGAACAATCCAATCTCCAAAATCGCATAGCGCTTACTCTCGAGCACGCAGACATCTAATCCACCGGCCATTTCTCCACCCAAAATCCCCCTGAGTCGCATACACTCCAACAAGTTGGGACTAGAGCATCCATCCATTTCCCACATAGGGTAGAGCGGACAGTAGGACATGAACGGATAGAGGAGGTGAAGTAGGTGGCCTACCTTGTTGAAGAAGATCTGGCCGCCGGAGATGGCGATGTACAAGAGGAGGTGGGAGTAGGTGACAGTACCGTCCCGTGCTCCCGCTTCCCCTCCATCTCCCTCGTCTCTGATCGCCTCCCCGCCGACCCCCTGACGACGTCGAGCCTCTTCCCTCCTTTGCGCACAGCTCCCTCCCTGCCGTCGCGCATCATAGCTTGGTTCTCACCGACCCGGAGTGGGTGGAGTTTGTGAGGGAGGCGGCGCGCTGCTTGGATCTGCAGGAGTGCAGGTGGTCGGGTGGGACCGTCAGCCGTGGATGCCAGGTGGTCGGGAGGCTGCGTGCCTACAGCCGAGGAAGTGGAGGACTGGAGGAATGAGGATGGGGAATATTTGCGAATGGGGAACGCCGAAATGGCCGAACGGGTGAATGGGAAATGCCGAAAGCCCCAGTTAATTGGTTTTACGGTGAATTCGGTTTCCAAAATACAAAAACCGAGCCAAAAATCGTAAACTGAATTACATTGAAATTAAAATCGAACCGAAAACCAAAAACCGAATTTTTCGGTTAATTCGGTTCAGTTCGGTTTGATTTTTCGATTTCGGTTAAAAAATGCCCACCCCTAGGTGGGGGGACACACTCGAGGGTTGATGCGTCCTATTTTTGTGTTCCCGACCGACACACTTGCACACATAGAGAGAGTACCGAGGGCCGCTAACACCGCTAACACAATTTGGAATTTTTGGAGTTGAAAATTTTTATTTGAATTTTTCCTGTTTTGAAATTTTGCTGGAATGAAAGTTTCCAATGAATATTCACGATTTAAAAGTTTTTAACCCATCCCCCTTCCATTCCTTACAAAACACAAAAATTTCAACCAAACTTGGGGAAATCCAATTCAGAAAGTTTCTAACTTGAAAAAAAATTAAATTTAGGAAGTTTCAATATGAAAAAATTCAAATCGGACCACAAAAATTTTCAAATGAGGAATTTCAACTCGTTTTCTTTTGTAAAGAAACCATCTCCATTCAAAGAAGAAACAGAATCAAACCAGACTTAAAAACATCAAACATGGAAGTGACACTTGGGTGTCGTTTGGTTAGGTGGATGAGATATGGCCATCCATGGATTTGGAGTCAATCATTTGTTTGGATGAGTGGATGGATGGAATATGGTCATCCAGTTTTTTGGAATATTCCCTCAAGATGTTGAATAGAGCTATCCCAAAAAAAGGCCAAACGGGCTCATCCAGTTTGTTGCATGAAGAGGTATACCCGGTCAAATCCAAATTTTGCCAAAGTTTACTCGGTCAAATTGTGGTTAAATTTTGTTCGAAAATTCAAATTTTGTTTATAAATTCAAATTTTATCTGAAAATGCGAATTTCGGTCGAATTTGTCCAAAAGTCAAAATATGTCCAAAAATTCAAATTTCAGTCAAATTTTGTGTGAAAATTCAAATTCTGATCAAATTTTGTCTGAAAATTCCAATTTTATCAAAAAAATCAAACCGAAATTCAAAACCTTTATTACAACTAGCCCATTCATCCAAGCAAATAAAAAATTGACTCATCCTATCATTCTCATCTATCCAACCAAACAAAAAATTAGCTTACCCCTATCCACTCAATCAAACAGCCACCTGGATAGCTTCATCCTATCTAGGCTGGATGGCCATATCCCATCCAACCTCATCCAGGCAACCAAACGCACCCTTGAGCTCCGGTGGCAGTGCTGGCTCCTGGCCGGGCTAGTGCATTCCCAGCGGCAGCATAAGGAGGGAAGACGGTGAGGCATCGGCGCATGGACGGGCGGCGGTGTATGGCTCGTGGACAACGGTGGTGACACGTGACAACTGGACGATGGCTGCGGTAGCCTCGAGCTTGCGAAGACAACATCACTGTGGCCACATAGACAGTGACGCTTTCACTGCTTTTGAGCTTTCCGCTGCCTTCTAGTCGGCTGCTTCAGAGTTGAGACGGGACGAAGAGATAAGGTTGCTTGTACTTGAGGAATTTTTTTAAATAATATTATTTTTATCTAATTTTACAAAAATAATACGCTGATAATTTTTTTTACAAATCTACACACCTGTCGCCAACTCAATTGGCGACAGAGAGCGTGTCACCATTTGAATTGGCGACAGAGAGCCTGTCACCATTTGAAGTGGCGACAGAGATGAAACGTCGCCTCTGTCGCCAATTGAAATTGCGACAGAGCTCTCTGTCGCCATTTCAATTGGCTACAGAGCGCGACTATATAACACCCCACGCGGCCTATCGCTAGTCGACCGAGCAAGCCAGAGAGAACGATGAGAGAAGAAAGAAGAGAGGAGAGGAAGAGAGGAGGAGGAGAAGAGAGGAGGAGGAGATCTGCATTTTGTTAGGTATTTTTTTTCCTGTGTTTGTATTTAAATGTTAAATGTATAATGTAGTGATCAGATTAAATAGAGTAGTAATCTATACCCCTTTATAATGCACCTAAGCATTCTTTTCTACGTCCACCTCAAATAATGCACCCCACTAGAGATGACCCAACCTTCATGCACTCAGCGAAACGTCCCCAGAAACTTACCTCCATCAAAATTAACCTCTCAGATCTTTCCTCAGCTTTACTCACCCACATCCGATGGCCATTGTTTAATGTGTCTAACTCATCCCTGTGGCCCACAACAGATCTCCCCCCACCTCCGGCATCATCTCAAGGAAAAGGAAACAAATATCCTGGAATTAAGGAAAAGGAAACAAACGTTCTAGAAAATGAAAAGACCATATATTACGTGTTGGGAAAAGGAAACCGGAAGACAGGACACTATACTAGTAGTTGTTTGGTTAGATGACTTAGGTAGGGATTAAAATATCGTAGATGAGTTAGGTAAGGATTGTAATAATAGTTATTTGGTTAGATGACTTAGGTAGTGATTAAAATGTCGTACATGACTTAGGTAGGGATTATACTAATAGTTATTTGATTAGAGATTCTGCATAAATTTCGGACGAACTAGAAAATGTGGGATCCAAATCTGGTTATTTTTGTTCCGAGAAAACCGAGATGTCGTATAGAGCTCGGTAAAAATGTAAGGAGCGAAAAATAACTCAAAGAACATCGAAATTTTTTGAAATTTTTCGTGAAGGTTCCTGACATATCAGTGATGTTCTCGTAAAAATTTTAAAAGATTACGAAATATGAGGAATTTATAAGAATTCAAATATTGCAATTGTACTAATGAAATGCTGACCGGCAAGTCTGAACCCAACGAAAAATGAATTGAATGACATGTTAAGAATTCAAATTTTGGATCATTATTAGTCATGCAATGTAGTGTTAAATTGTGCACGTGTTAAGAATTTGATGAAATACTTGATAGGTATGGATGACAGAGTGAAATTTGAAATATACTACGGAGAAGGGGTTCCGCACATGGGTGTTGAAGGGGTAGATCTAAGCCATTTCGCAAGTGTGGAGGCTAGCCTGTCACGTGTAGAGGAGCGTTTATGGGTCACGGTTATGAGATGGTTGTATCACATGTTCTCTTTGGACCGTGAATTGCATGATCTGAAGTTGCACGGAGTAGGTTGCCGGAGAATGGATTGCACGTACTGGGAGTTAATCGAACTGAGGGGGCCGAAATCTTGGAGTTCGTATATAAGAATTGCAATTGAGAAAGGATGGCCATTAGTTTTATTGGCCCAAGCATTTGAAAAAGACAATACCGGCCATGCGACTCAGCAGGAGGATGTTGGTGAAGAACCAGAGGAAGTTGGGGAGAGCAGCAGAAGTAGAGAAGGCTTAGTAAAGCAGGATGTAGGTTCGAGGCAACACGAAGTGCAAGGTGAGAGAGCTGATGTTGCAATGGGAGAGGTTCAGGAAGCAATGGGTATGTTAGACGAGGGAGAAAACATTGAATCAGTGGTCCAAGCGATAGACACAGAGATTCAGGACTACGAGGCTTTAACTAATGATGAAGACGATGAAGGGCTATTCCCTGTGGAGTGGGACGAGTGTCAGTTCGACAGGCTGGTGGTCAACGATGGCGAACACTTCGCTTCGGAGTATGATCAGAGTGAGGTGAGACAAGGTGCAATTTACAAGAATAAGAGTGAGGTTCAGGAAGTAGTAACATCATGGGCAGTGTCGTTGTGCAGAACCTTTAAGGTTGTAAAGTCCGATCAGCGGGTGTATGATGTCAGATGCCAGATGGAGGGTTGCCCGTGGCGTGTCCATGCGTACCAGCCTATGTGGGACACCTTTTGGAGGTGTTCTATAGTTGTTCCACATACATGCATACTAACGGAGTCTACGCAGTCACACCGAAACATATCATCAGGCTTTGTTGCCAATTCAATGTACGGAGAGATTGTAGGCAACTTGGATTTAGAGCCTCGGGCTATCATACTCGCAATAGAGCAGAGGTTCCAGTACACCACAAGCTACGCGAAGGCATGGAGAGAAAAGCAGAAGGTATTGGAAGCACGGTTCGGCACGTACGAAGACTCCTACCAGAACTTGCCAGGTTTGCTTCAGGTGATAAAGGACAGAAATCTTGGAACTTATATGGACATTTGTGAGCATCTGTCGCAGCGCTTCCCTGGGTAGATGGTTTTGAAGCAGGCATTCTTTGCTTTCGGTGCATGCATCAACGTGTTTAGGCATTGCTGTCCGTTGTTATGTCTGGACGGGACATTTTTGACTGGTAAATACAAAGGGCAGATATTGACTGCATAGGAGTGGACGGCAATAATCAGGTTCTTCCCGTAGAGCTCGCATTCGTGGAGGGTGAAAACATAGATAGTTGGCACTGGTTCCTACGGAATGTCAAAGCCGGTATCGTTGAGCAGTGGCTTGGAGTGTGTATCGTACACAATCGGCATACCGGGCTTTTGAGGGCAATCATTCAGTTGCAGCAAGGTGTGGATGAGACTCATCCATGGCCTGATCTGCGTAGTAGGTCGTGCAAGCGCCATATGGGTGCCAACTTCTACAAGCAGTTCAGGAACAAGGAGTTGACAAAGCTTTTCAAGAGGCTGTGTGATCAGAACCAGCAGAGAAAGTTCGATGCACTCTGAAAGAAGTTGGATGAGCTGACATCGAGGCACACAGCGGAGGCAACGAAGAGGGCAGCCCCGTCCATAGGGGAGGCCCCAGTCGCACTGGAGGAGTTACCCACTGACCCTCCCCACCTTTTTCGAAGGAATGGAAGGGCCCTGAAATGCTTCTCCGAATGGATAGAGCATGAGCCTAGGGAGAAATGGACTCTACTTTACGACACCGATTGTGCGAGGTATGGGTCATGACAACAAACCTTGCAGAGGTTTACAATTGGGTGATGCGAGGGTTGAGACCCCTTCCCTTGGTTGCTATAGTGGAGGGTGTTCTTCGTGGCATCACGAAGTACTTCGTCAATCGCTATGCAAGGGCGATCGCGCGTATGAATGATCCTGCTGTGAAGTACTCAGAGATGATTTCTGCATATATGGAGGACAAAGGCAAGAAGGGGGAGATGTACGAAGCAATGAAGATGGGCACGAGGGAGCTCCGTTTCGAGGTGTTGTGCAAGGAAAAGGCTGGTCATGGGATGAACCGATGAAAGGTTGCTCATGAATGCATCATACACAGCCAAACTTGTGTCTGCACCTGCAACAAGCCTCGTCTATTACATAGGCCTTGCTCCCATGTCATGGCTGCCTGCTCGACGATTCGTATGGATCCAGGTATATTCCTGTCCCAATTCTTTAGTAAGGAAGCTGTGGCTGCAACTTGGAGTGCGAAAATGTACGGTTTTCGAGTGGTGGGTTTATTCACGAAGCACAAAAGATGGGAGGATACACGTTGGGTCCCATATATGAGTAGGCTAAAGGGAGTAGGAAGAAGGCAATCCAAGCGTATAAGGAATGATATGGACGCTGCTGAAAGTGGCCGCCGCGTAAAGAAATGTTCTGTTTGTAAGGAGACAGGGCACACTTTCAAGTGTTGCCCGAAGATTCAGATGCCGTGAAGTGTTGTATGGCCTTTCTGTACTGAAATGTGGTTTACTTCACTCTGGTGTCAATGTACTAGAATTTCAGTTGCTTTTATGGAATTCGTATGTGTAGTGAAAACATGTATTTTACACTTTGCACAAACATGAACATTTTTATTTGCATATACTATGTGTGTTCTAAATTTTGTGTGTACTTGTTGCGTTCATATTCTATTTGTAATTGTTGTATTCATTTTATACCTTTTTTACACTTTGCACTAACATAAACATTTTTATTTGTAGGTATGGCAGGCGTGCATTTGTACGAGTTGCTTGACCCGTTGGTCGACGTGACTCACCAGAGCCGTTTAGCGACCTTGCCCCCGCAGGATGGGGAGGCGGCGTTGGAGCTTGGGGCCCTGCATTTGCGCACTCCATGAGGGCATGGCGTATCAATCCACGATGGATCCTGAGGTTAGTTCAGTTCCGTTGCAATGTTGTACCCAAGTCTTGGACATACGCCACAATAATAATTGTCATTTTCATTTGCAGGTTGAGAGCGGCTGGCCTACTCCCTGTTGCCCGGATGGTGGAGGCAACCGTCACGGACGCGAAGGACTGACGGGGTGCCTCTAGTAGGCTCCCTTACGACAGGAGCTTGCTGACTGCTCTAGTGGACTGGTGGCGGCCTGAGACCCACACTTTTCACCTATCGTGCAGTGAGATGGCCCCGACACTAGAGGACGTCAGTTATCTCTTGGGCCTGCCCTGCTCAGGGGATGTGGTGGTTCCTGTAGACGTCGACCCAGAGTGGTGGACAGATATCCTTCACCGGTTTGAGGGCGTGCTACCCCAGGCGGCAGGGTACACGCCTTTCACGTCTGCACAAGGTCCGACGCAGCGCTGGCTTGTGCAGTTCTACGTAAGTGTGATTTCCCTTTTGGTATGTGATTTTATTGCAGATAACGACCTAACCATTACTTTCTACAGCATGAGAGGATGGCAGCCAGAGCTGGGGAGCACTCCGTCACCCGACACTTTGAGGCGTACCTTTTGTGGCTGTTCGGGTGGGTCTTGTTCTGCTCATCGCACGGGGATACCGTCGACAGGCACCTGATCCAGTTTACGAGGACAATCGTCGACGCCGACTTGGAGGAGATCCCACAGCTGGCTTGGGGACCTGTGCCGCGACGTATTGGTCCCTGTGCGATGGGTGTCGTTTGCTACTACAGCTGTGGTCGTTCGAGAGGTTCCAGATTGGACGACTACAGATGGACCTGTCCTCTTACGGTGCAGGCTTCTACAGGGCCCCCGGGGATGAGGTTGTTTGTCTGATGATGGGGACCGGTTAGTAAAATCTGTCTTAGCCTTCTGTTTTTTTTAAATTTCCATGTGTTCAACTAACGTTCGTCTCTGTTGCTTTTTTTGTAGTCAACGTTCACCCCGGTTACGACGCATGCTTCGTACCCTTAGTACGTAGCGATGTTCGACCAGCTCACGGACGATCGCGTCATGTGGTGCCCCTACGTTCCTGAGCTCATCGAGGCACGTGCGCCACACGGCCTATCGCTGCAGTGCATTGCTTACGCCGCGTACTGGTTGACACGACGTCACCTGGTGTTCTACGTGTTCGTCGAGACGTACGCCTCCCACCGCATCATGAGGCAGTTCGGGCTGCAACAGGCGTTCCCATTACCCACAGGTGACATCGTCCCGGCGGTCGTGCACTCGTTTGTATTTCTACATTTTTCGTACTTCCATTAGTATTTATGATCTCGGTGGCTTGAGAAGTTATGTTGCGTTTTTGTTTTTGCAGGCACACACGAAAAGGCTTCGTCGGCACGCAGAGCTGGGCAGCTGAAAGACCGAGATGGCAATCAGAGGGGGGTGAATGATTCCAAATTAAAATATGTTCTCTAAAGAAGATCACAAATGCAGATTTTCACCCAAAGAAACCAAGCCAAAACCCTTAGATATCAAATGGAAGCGAAAGAGTCAATTTTCACAAAAATCAGCTTGATGCCAGTGCTATCGCACTCTAGGGGCGACACTATCGGGTTCTTGTAGCTACAAAGTGAAATCGGGCATATGAATGACATTTTCAAAGACAAAGTTCAAATAAGAAAATTGATGTATCTTTTGATCCGTTGATCCAAACTCAACCAAACTTGGTAGATAAGGTCCTTGGGATGTCAGGAACTTATTTCAACCTTAAATCACAAGGATTGATGTCAAAGTTCCAACCTTTATGCCCGGGAAGGAAGAACGCACCAAGTTTCGACAAATATCGAAAGAACTTCGATCAAGGCTTGCTCGTGGGGTTTTGATGATCAAAGTGATCTTGAATGACTTCCCACACGTCCCAGAAAGCAAGAGAACACAAAGAAACTCAAGGATACACAATCTAAAAGATCAAGCATTCAAGAATGCAAAAGATCAACTTCTTGCAACAAGAACGCATAGATAGCCTAGATGATTGAAATAGGATTTCAAGAAAGAATCAATCATAAACCTCAGCAAAAGATTCGTAAGGAATTAGAAGGAGGGTAGGCAAATCCAAATTGCGTAAATGTAATTGCAAGAAAGTAAATGCGGAATTTAAATTGCGTAATTTAAATGCGTAATATAAATGCGTAAAGGAAATGAAACATGAACATAAATGAAGAACATTTCATTTCTGGAAGGAGATGTTACAAAGCCTCACATTCATGTGGGCAAAGCTCAAAGGAGCATCAAAAACCTCAAAACCTTCACTACAGGGGAGCCTGCCCCTTCCCCTCTATTTATAGTGCTCTTGGGTCACCTACCACCCTTGGATGAGCCTCTAAACCTTAGAGCATCCATCAAGGGCTAGGATTAACCCACTCAACCAGCCATGCAAGGGCTAACCCAAAACTCACCATAACATGGGTTTTCTTGCACGGATCTCAAAGCAAGCTACACTTATCCACTACTCTATCTTCCAGAACTGCAACCCAACAGCTCTCCTTGATCCAAGTAGTGATAAGCTAGCTTCTCCACTGATCTCTTGTCTCTTGGGACTGCACCGACTTCATCTCCGGCCATCTTTCGGCGAACATCCGGTCAACTTGAACCTCCGACCATCCCATGCCTAGTTCCAGTCTCCCTTCGCCTCACCATGCCCACCAAATGAAGTCCTACATCTACAAAGACAAAAAAACCCTTCTTGGTTCCACCATGAACCCAGCGCATCAATTCTATCACGAATTGGGGTTAGAACAAACCAAAACGGACCAAAACACTTCAACAAAATGCAAACATCCTGTTTTCAATACAGCAGTAATCTTCTCAATTTCTTTATAATTTTTTATGTTGCTCAGATGAAAAAGTTGTCAACATGAAAAAGTTGCATTTCGAAATTCTCTACAACTTTCACGTAGAACACATAATTTTTTGAGCACAGGAAGACCTTAAAAAAGGCATATTACTGCACGCTGTCAAAATCGGTCCGGCGTACACATGAAACTCACTGTGACTTGGTCCGGCGCGAACGTGAAATTCTTTGTTAACCTTCCCGATTTTCTATGATTTTTCTATTGCTCAAATGAAAAACTTGTCATCATGAAAAAGATACGTCTTGAAATTCTCTACAACTTTCATGTAGACCAAATAATTTTTTTGAGCAAGGGAAGACCGTCAAAAATGCTAATTACTGCTGTCTGTCAAAACTGGTCCGGCGTACACGTGAAACTCACTGTGACTTGGTCCGGCGCGAAAAAATCAGTCCGACGCAAATGGGAAACTCTCTGTTTCCCTCTTCCCTTGGTCCGGCGTGAATGGGAAACTCTCTGTTTCTCATTTCCCTTGGTCCGGTGCAAACGTGAAGTCTATCCTAAATCGGTCCGGCGCAAAAGCACTTTCTACTTGAAATCCATTTTAAATCCAAACTCAAATCTAAGCTATCTTAGATCACATAAAGTCAAATACTCATCATAAACATGGATGAACCTCCACATGGTCCTTCAGCAGCACTCATGGTACCTCATGCGCAGTAGTGGGCACAGGCTCTTGTGGACGTGATAGATGAGACTGCCCCCTACGACCACGGCATGTATGATACGTACATCCAGTGGTACATCACGCGCACTCGCGTTCGAGTCGTACGTGTCGTAGAGTCACCACCCAGGCACGAGCCCTCCACTGCAGACACGTACCCCACGCAGGCAGACTCTGCTTTACACCACGCGGTTCGTACACTTTCTATTTGTCATTCAATGTAACGTCTTCAAAATTGTGCTAACTAACTAGCCACCTAACGTTTGCGCAGAGCGACCTCGCCAGGGAGGCACACGAGGTGACGTTCGCCCTGATAGAGGTGGTCGGTACCACCCAGAGGATAGGGGTCACAGCGGACGACCTTCGAGGGGCGTTGCACCGTATTCGGGACTTGACCTACCGCGTCATCCATCTTACGTCGTTTAGGCGACCCAGGGTGGACGACGTGGTACAGGTCCCCCTCGTTCATCCGTAGACGAGGTCGACAGCGTCGCCGCAGTAGACCGCCCTCGTCGGGCGTGGTGGGGGCTCCAATGTCACCGACCCCAGCGCCTGTCCCTATGACCGCAGGTACATCACGTGGTCTCCTTTCATATATTACGTTGTTCATATTACATGTTGTTCTAATGTGAAAAATTTGTCAACAGCGACCGATCCAGCACCTGACCAGAGTGCGAGCACCTCTGGTGACTTCAGTAAAGAAACTCTGTTATAGCCATTTCTATACATTCAATGTACTTTAAGCTCCAGGACGAGGACTTCGACTTTCTCGTTGAGCCTTACCAACAGTCCACGGGTGTGGTCTTTGGTCCGTCATAGCTCGCATCGGCGCCCGACCCGTCTCAGCCGACACAGGACGCCTTTGCTACGCAGAGCATATTAAGGTTAGTTATTTCATATTTATTCACCTTACTATTCATTTTAGCATTATACATAAATTCACTACTTTGTATGCTCGTCTTGTGTGTTAGTCATTCCAGAGGATGAAGAGTTGCTGAATAAAGATATCCCAGAATTCTTAGCAATGTATATGCTCTTCGACAGGGGTGTGATGTTTAGTTTGTGCGAGAAGATCTTTGAGCGGATCTAATCGGAGGGTAGAGATCGACACGATCTTGCTGCGTGACAAGTTCAAGAGGACGTTCAACCACCACCGGAGGGGGGATTGCTCCTAACTATGCAAATGACGATGATGATGACGATTTCGTATCAACTAGACCTCGACGTTCAAGCACTACCACAACAGGCCGTTCAAGCACTACTACACCAGGCTATTCAAGAAACAATGCAAGAGGACGTTCAACCGACACTAGAGGCGGGCTAGCTCCTAACCATACAAATGACGATGATGATTTCATATCACCTAGACCTCGATGTTCAAGCACTACCACAACAGGCCGTTCAAGCACTACTACAGCAGGCCATTCAAGAAACAATGCAAGAGGACGTTCAACCAGCACTGATGGAGGGCTAGCTCCCAACCATACCCCATCAGCCACCAATAGATGACTTTTATCTTTATGACCATGCCCTATACCGAAGACTATGGTGATAGAATGTATGGTTTTGTGACTTATGTTGTATCTCAGTTTTATCAATTCTCTAAGGCATGTATATATCTATGTTGTGCCCCAGTTTTATGATTTCCTTAAGGTATGTACCTATGTTGTATCCCACTTTATGACTTAGCTCTGAACTTTGAAACGACAGAAATGCCACATCACCGCTGACTCACGTTTTTCTGCATTTTGCGTTATTGTCGCCCAACCACATGGTGTCATATTTAGTTAAAATTGCAAATGGTATATTTTTGCAATTTGAATAGAATTGTCTAGTGCTTTACAATTTTATCATTGCCTGCAAATCATAACGCATATAAGTTATACATTTTAAATAAATATGTAGAACTTTTGTTGACTGTCGCTGTTTGAAATGGCGACAGGCTCTTTGTCGCCAATTCAAATGGCGACAGTCTCTTTGTCGCCAATTGAGATGGCGACAAACTCTCTGTCGCCATTTCAAATGGCGACAGGTGTGTAGATTTTTAAATTTTTGTTTCGGCGTATTATTTTCGTAAAATTAGATAAAAATAATATTATTTTAAAGAAATCCTGTACTTGAGAGTGGTTGCTCCATGTGCACGGCGTGCACACAAAGGCAAGAAAACAGCTCGTGCCACGAGGGGGAGCTATTCCACACAGAATCGCTCCTAGGGCCGGCCATCAAATAGCAATTATTTTATACAAAAAAATTAAATATTGTGGGGTCTTGTATAGACAAATTAAGAGATTGTCTATTATAAGAGCTATTTTTGTACTGTCTATAGATAATATGAAAGGGTGCTATAGACAACAGTTGTCTATACTATTGGATAGAGCTCTTTTACACTGGATTAAAATCAATATAAGCCTTCCATTCCTTTGAATCCAATGGTTGAAATCAATTTAAATCTAGTATTGGTAGTAAAATTTAGAGAGGGGTAAAAGGGTAAAAAATTCCGTCGTACTATTTATCCTCTACGGTAAAACACATCCTGTGATCCTGATGAATGGCAGATGAATGGATAAGAAGCCTCCGAAGATCACCAGGTATTCGGTGAATCCAAAACTGTGAACGAATTAGGAAAAGTCTAAAATACCCCTGATGAATGGATAGGAAAAAGTCTAAAATACCCTTGAGGAATGGATGGTTAGATTTTATTTCTACTGCCACTACTTACTACCTATGTTATCCAATGTAAAATTTATCATTGGACAAGCTCTAAGAGCATGCACAATGTGTAGGAACAAGAGGGGATAACAACATAATTCTTGCACAGAACCACGCCATATGTTTAAGTATCAAGACAACCGTTCCCACCTGAGGTACTAGTGCCACGAAAAAAATAGCTAGGCTCACCTGTTAGGTGGCACGTGCCGGTCTCCCTCACCCATTCTGTGACATTGGTGTACCAAAGTAAGGATGTATTGCGGTAGCCTCTGCTGACTCGATCGTGGTTGTGGGCAACACAACCTAGCGCCGTGGACATCGCGGCCTCTAAATCTAGTAGTCACCATCACCATGGAAGCCATGTCGCCTCTAGATCCGACGGATACCCACTGTCGTCACGACATCCAAATCTAGTTGTCTTCCTCGTCGTGGCTGTTGTTGGATTGAGGGGAGGTGTCACGTGTCCTTGAATCCTAGATGCCCATCGCTGCCTCGAGTCCCTTCACCATTATGGAGAAGGAAATAGGGAGAAAAGAAAAGAGAAGGGGAGAGAAGAAAAAGGGAAAAGAATGGAAACGAGGAAGCATTAAAGGGAAATAAGAGGAGAGAGAGATGAGCAAGGGGAGGTAGGGATGACATGTGGATTAGAGATAATGATATGGCAACCGACATAGCAAAAATCACCCATGATACCTGTCTAGGGACATGATTTGTGTGGTTTTGATATTTGAGGGACATATTCTAAATGGTATCGTAGATGTGGGACAAAAAAAGGACTACAAGAAGAGTTAAGAGACCACATATGGACTTTCTCCAACTTGTTGAAACCCATAAGAAACTTTCTTTCTGAAGCTTGAATCTTGCTTTCGAAATTTGATGCTTGTCTGAAGCTTCGTTTGAATTTTGAATCTCGCCTAAAACTAAGGCAAAGCTTCCCACTACCATAGGAATATACATCACAATCGATTCTTTCTCATCATTACAATCGGTTTTGGTGGCGATACAAAGTCATTAGACAGTGGTGAGGATGTGCTATCACAGTCGGTTTTTGACCAATTGTGATAAATTATCATCACAATCGGTTCTTGCTCAGAATCGATTGTGATGAGGGGCTGATTACACACAAATTATACTATATATATAACACAAACATTTTACAATATACATCACATCCACAATATATATCACAAATTACACACAATATGCACATCACATTCACAATACACACACACATATATAACACAAATATTTTTCAATATACGTCACATTCGTTCACAATATAGAATGTAAACATGTTTAACAGTCAGTACACATATCACATTCACATGATATAATATTGTTTACATATGGACTAGTAGGAGCCTGTCGGGTTTCTAAACCTAATGTCCTCCGTTATAACTTCTGTCTTGTACCACTGGCATATGTGGTCTCGTAATTTGTTGAGTTTTTTGCTTTGTAAGCTCTTGAGGGAGATATTGTTCTTCTGCAAAATAGAAATGAGTGCACTAATTTAAGTTTTAAAATTTGTATGTAAAAGGCTAAGTGTATTATTATGCATGCACATATACCTTAGAGAAAAGGTGTGCGCTGTCGACCACGACCAGCATGTGATGCATGACGTAGAAGCCGTACAGGTCACCGTTGCCTTGTTGATGACACTGTGAATAAAGAAAATAAAATTAATAGATGAAGAATAGATGTCAGAAAAAATTAATCCTATGCTAGGCATTTGTACCTTAAAGTGCTTCCACTCGAGATGGTCGCCTCGTTTGTCATCGTGTCGCCCTTCTTCAGCGACATAAGATGAGAAACCCCTACATACATTGGAGAGATGCCATTGAGGCAAAAAAATGAACGTGGTTAAATACAGAAAATTTTAGGTTAGACAAATGTACTTATGCAAAACAGGCTTGATCGCGTAGGCCGTTGGTCTCTTCTCGAGCGAGTTACATGTGTACACATTGTTTTCACTCGAAGCGAGCACGAGTAGAACCCAATGGTTGCTTATTAAATGGTATGCAGTGCAATTAAATAAGTTAATATACGATTGAAGTACGTACAAGTAATTGAAGGGTAAAGTACTACTTACTCCTCGTGGTATGGGAATAGAATGAAGTCCTTTTTCGACTCAGCCTGCAATGTCCGCTTGAGGTAGTCGGCAAGGAACTCCGATTGAAGCCTAGCCATGGTCGCAAACACAAGCTCGGGGTCGACAAACCCAACTAGGTGTTGACCTGTCACGTCTCGCTGCCTCATTATCCTGTAACTCGTGTTAAATGTTAAAAAATATAATACAAAATCCTATAAAAGTCATAGGCTCATGCTGTATGGTGCGATACTCACAACGTCCATGATCGTAGAGTAGAAATATCGATGGCTATCAGTTGGTACAAACAATACCGATCCTCAAAACTGACTAGGAATGTCCTATGCTTCTTGCGATAGAAATGTCCCCCTCTATACCTCATATTGAAATCGAAATGACGCTCAGCCTCATTCACCTTATCAATGTACTATCCATAGAGCTAGCGAGTCCACTTTCCTAGAGCATTCAATTCGTTTGCAAGAAAAAGGGACTTTCCATGTACGTACCCCTTAAAATCTTGAGGGTGCTCTGTGGGCTCTGCCAACTTTCTTTTCTGGATAGAAGAAGTCTCTGAGGTCAGGACAAGGGGATTTCCTTATATTTGATGGGGCGTTGTGGCCTCTGTCAACTTTTGCCTTCTTGATAGGAGTCTCCGAGGCCTCCTGTGGTTTTTTGGCTGTCGTGCTAGTCCTTTTGCGCACCAGCTCTGCACTCTCGATAGGATTCGTTGTGGGAGCAAGAATAGGAGCAGGCGCAGACGCAAGTACGATATGAACCTACAAAGCACATGCATATGTAATGTGTTGCAGCACTAGAATGATCGAGAAGACGCGGGGGATTTTTACCTTGAGTAGTACGACACTTGTCATGGGCCACTTGATGAACGATATCCGTGCTTGCTCGAGAGTGGTTATATCTTTGTTCGGGGGGAACTCCAGCACATGAGATAGGAAGTCTTCGTAGACATAGTCGACCTGCACCATCATGTAGCCCTTCCCCAAAGGCTTACTATGCACCGTCTTCCGTCATGGTGAGTTGGCACTTGGTAGGCACCTATGTACCTTTAAGTCAGAAAAAATTATTACCTTCAGCTGGGGATCGGACTGATCATTTTTAGAACTGCAGGTGCTGGGGCAGGGCACAGGCCTTTCTACGAGAGGCGAGACCATCTGACTCTAACTCTGGGAGATCATCGCTATCATCTCGGCCCTTAGGTGCTCCTCACGTGCCATCATCTCCTCCTTAATCTCCTCCCTCAGCGTGTCCTTGAGGTACTCCGCATGTGCCTTCCATGATCTTGATCTGGCACTAGCAACGTCCTCGTGAAAGAAGGACCTCTTCGTATGCCCCGCCCCTATAGCAAGCACCCGGGCCCCTAGGGTGAAGTGTTCTCTTTTGTATGCATCCCACACCGTCACCCCCTCGTTCTATAATTTTACCAAATCCTCGATCAGTGGTGCAAGGTACACATCAATATCATTTTTTGGCTGTTTGGGTCCTGAGATTAGCAACAATATCATGATATACTTCCGCTTCATGCACAACCAAGGTGGGAGATTGTAGATACACAACAGAACTGGTCAAGTGCTGTAACGACTGTTCATATTACCAAACGGATTCATTCCACGGTACTCAATCCAAATCTTATATTCCTCATCTCAACACCAAACTCCTCATATTTTCAATCGATGTTTCTCTATTGAGCTGAATTAGCGGGGTGTCTCAGCTTGCCATCTCCTTTTCGAGATTCATAATACCAACGCAACAATTTTATCTCTCTGGGATTTGCAAACCACTGCTCCAAACAGGGAATGATGGGAAAGTACCACAATACCTTGGCCGGTGCCCCTTTAAAAACGTGTTGTCCCGGCTGTTACGCTTTCTATTATTACGCTTCTCCTTTTGTTTGTACTGGGGTACACCATAAACTAGACAAATGTGTAGTTCCTTATGTGCGTTACGGTACAAGATGCAATCATTTGGACATGCATTTATCCTTTCTATTTCCATTTTCATGGAACATAATAGCTTCTTCGCTTCATAAATACTTGTTGGCAACTCGTTTCCCTATGAAAACACATCCGATAGAAGAAATAAAAGTGCATTGAAACTTGTATTGGTCCAATGGTGTTTTGCCTTCAGTTCAAACAATGCAAGGACCGAACCCAATTTGGTGTATTTGTAAGGTCGAGGATGCCAACCAGAGGGGGGTGAATAGGCGGCTTTTAAAAATTTCTTCTACGAATTTCTACAAAGCAATTCCCCTATTTACCCTAATGCAAAACCTTATAATTATTAATGCGGAAGCGATAAACTAAGGTTTTGACAAATAAAGCCTAAATCAACTAGGCTCACTAAGTGCACTAATTAATTATGTCTCTGACAATAATTTGCAATCCTAAAGACAAGCAAGCAATTTAATTCTAGAAATGTAAATTGCAACAATGTAAGGAATTGCAAGCATACACAAGGAGACACAATATTTCTTTACCGTGGTGTTCGGAGATTTGCTGGTCTCCCGTAATCCACGTTGAGGCTAGCCCAAACCACTTTGGACTGGTTTCACGAATTGAGCACCCACCTCGAATCCACTAGTGGTAACTTTTTCCCCCTCCGGGTTGGCGAGCTCTAACCTTCACAACTTTGCCGGGCTTCTCACAATCTCCGTTGAGAAGCTCACCGTGCACGATGCCTCCACACGCCGTCTAGGTGTCGGCAAACACCAATGGTAACAAATTAAGCCCTCTAGCTTGAACTCCACCAAGTACAACATATGTACTCCGGTGACCTCCTAAGTGCAACACATGCACTAGGATCCTCCTCAAGTGCAACACATGCACAAGAGGCTCTCAATCCACTTCCTAATTGCAACACATGCAATTAGGGCTCACTTTCAGCTCAAAAACCAAATTGGAGAGTGCAACACACAACCCCTCCAAAATTTCAGCAGCATCTCCCTGCTGTTCTCCAAATATACGTCTTGACAACAAGTCAAGAGGGGTGTGTATCTGGAGAACACTAGGAGATGGTATCGAAACTTTCTCTGGAGTTGTACAACAGCTTAGGAACTTACCCGGACCACATTTGCTCGAACTGTCCAAGAAAACGTGGACAATTCGATAGTTCTTGCTTATAAATATGCCATTTCAGTATATTTATAAACAAGTACCCTCTAACGGGAGACGTAGGTTACGCAACCTAAACTCTAACATTCATCATATTACAGCAACAATAATTTCATATTAACATGAGAGTACTACAAAGATAATTAAATGGATGTGTGCTTGTAAAATAAAGGGTGTCAAATCTGATAGGATACACGCAATTCTAGTGCAAACTGAACTCTCTTTGTGACAAATTGAAATTACCTAGTGCAAGAATTGAAGGGGTTTGAAGGAATACTCACCTTTTGAAGAAAACCACAAATGAGAAAAAATTTAGGGGAAATCTCCTCTAGCTAGGGCTTCAACTATACCCTCTTAGCATCCAACCTCTAGGATTTCATAATCTATCATCCAAGGATTGCTTCCAACCAGAGTATGTGGTGTTTTTTAGGGAGGCGATGGTTTTTTTGGCCTCTCGAACAACAACAGAGGAGAATTCAGCCCGAGGGTATAAATAACCTAGCGAGGAATATCACAATCGGTTATGAGAAAAGAACTGATTGTGATGTACGTACACATCACAATCGGTTCTCATGTTAGAACCGATTGTGATGTGCCCAGTGCTACATCACAATCGGTTCTAACATGAGAACCGGTTGTGATTATTATTACCACCCTCTCCGAAATCATCTATCATAATCGATATTTCCTAAAAATTTAAGAACTGACCTAGATGAAGCGATAGTGTTGTACCATTCTGTACTAGTGTCCTTTCGAAGCTTGTATGAACTTTTCTTTCCAAACCTAAAACTCACATGAAACCTTTTTTCCCAAACCGGGAATTTGCGTGAAACTTTCTTTTGAAAATTGAAGTTTGCCTCAAATTCTATTTTTTTCAAACATGAAACTGGCTTGGAACTTGCTTTCGTTACTTGAAACATGCTTGAAAATTGCTTTCAAAATTTCAAACCGTAAACCTCACTGAAACTTGGCATATAAAATCTAAAACTTTGCTATCCCGTTGGAAAGGCTCCCAACGGTATAATGTGCTATAGTAGTACTCAAAGTGTTCGTTTGGATCTCTGAATTAAATTGGGTCATCACAGTTGAAGCTTCCATTCCAATTTAAGTTGAATTGGAATTTGTGCATGATTGCAATTTTAATGTTTGGATAACATATGACTTTGTAAAGTAGAATTGAATCAAACTCAAATCCAAATGTTGTTTGGTTGTTGTTCTTAGGAATCGCCCATAATACTAGACCAAGGTGGATGTGGCAGGTTGGTTGTAGTCGATGTCGGGACCCGGATTTGCAAATCCGAAACCCTCTGTGTATACTGCACTAGTCCAGGATCACGCTAGTACACACAGTGAAAACATAGATGAAATACCATTCCATACAACGAATGAACTAAGAAGAAGCAATTTATTATTGAATAAAGCAAACGACCTTATGGTCAATGTTTACACCATTACGCCTTAAGGGCTTAAGAAACAAATACTATTGCAGCGGAAAAGATAACTTGAGCCATTCGACATGCCACAGGCAATCGTCTGGGGAAACACCTTCCTAATCCACGTAGTCTTCATAGAATTCCTCCTCATGAGATTCATTATCTCCTTCAGCAACTGATCAACAAGGGCATAAAGCCGTGAGTACAAAGGTACTCAATAAGCCGTAGGGAATTGATGCAATATATTTATGCACGGCTTGACAAGGATGGCTATATAGTTCATTTGCAGAAAGCAGTAACTTGAATTGAAATACAATAAATAGATTGAAAGCATATTTATGAAAACATAAATAAATAACTGGTAGATCAATGATAGACAATAAAACAACAGTGAACTCCTTGTTCACATCCCAACAATTCCACAATTCATAATTTATGAAACACTCTATACTCCGTGTGAAATTCCCGGGCTTTGTCCATGACCGCGGACGCGGCTATTCGAATAGTTTTACACTCTGCAGAGGTTGTACAACTTTACCCACAAGACATGATCATCTCTTTGTGCAATCGATCTTAACACACTTCCTTCGGTGTGTCGCAGAGATATCATGACAAAGCTTTTACAATGCAATTATCTAAACTCAGATCGCCCGCTAAGGTTTCGCCCTTTAGGGCCCCCTCTTGCGCCTTGCGAACCTACCCGTCTATCCCGGAACCCACACCACCAACTGGCAGTACTCAAGACTAGACATTGCAAATTAATCAGCTAAGTCTGTCCCATTCCAGACATGTGGTAATACGATTAGGCCCAGTTCAATGGCGCACAAGATTAAGTCCTTAAGTTGTCTCAAGCAAGACATCCACATCCCAATGTGCTAGAAAGCACCCCCTTTACTTCACGATCACTTGCCTGAGGGAAAACAATTCATTCAACCAAGACCAATGGCAAACCCCGCCATGGTACAACAAATTTTACAACAGTGGCTACCGGCCACGATTCAATATCTCATTAAGCCAATATTAACATTATTCACATGTGACATGAATCCCAACGTATATGTAAGCATGTCTAAGCATAGCTACGATAACCCAATGTTGGTATAATGATTATGTCCAACTAGTAATGTCCCAACCTAGGTTTAACAATGGATACATGGCATACAACCAATCAAGGTGGCATAATATCAACTAGGTATACATCTACTCCCATTAAATAAACATTGATACGTAAATAGCATGCAGTTGTATAAAAGTAAATTACTTTTGCAAACATAGGATCAACATGATCAAAGGATTACGACTTGCCTTGCTGATCTAGTGCTGAATCTTGGTCTTCGAAGTCTTTGTCCGCTCCCTCGGAATTAGCGTCTACCGGAAAAGAAGCAACGAGACCAAATAAATACAAAACAGAGACTCAAACAAGCTCAAAACTGAAAATAAATGGCTCTGGAAGATAGGTCTTGAATTTAGAAAAATTTAGAGACTTGAATCGCCTCAATCGGAGTTCGTATGAGGGATAACGAGCTTCTGGAAAATTAAATCAGAGAAAAAGACTGAAAATCAGAAATCAGAATTTCTGGATTTATTTTTATACAGAAAAAGCAATTTATTGCGCAACGCTGACGTCAGCCGGCTCACGGAGGACTCGGTCCACGGCGCGGCTCGATTCACCGTGCACCCGGTGCACGACTGACGTCGGCGCTTGCGTCGGCTTTAGGGCTGACCGGCAGAGGTGGCGCTGACGCTGGCGCACATGCGGGCAGGCCACGCGTCAAGCATCCGATCGACGGTGCGAGATCGGATGGCCGAAGACGAGGGCACGGCAGAGGTGACGCGGCCAGATCTGGGACGATGGAGCGGAATCCGACGGCCAAGGAGAGGGGCTGCGGCGGAGGCGACGCGGCGTAATCTGTAGCAGACGCCATCCATCGGACGGGTGAGGTTCGCGGCGAGAAACAACGGCGAGGCGGCGGCGTGGGGCTTACCGAAGGCGGGGAAGAAGACGAGGCCAACGGCGAAGACGCGGCAGATCGGACCCGGGACAAGGCGAACCGGGGAGAGGGCGATGCGACGAACTCGGGGAGAGCAACGGCGACAGCGGAGAGGCACCGGCGGCGAAGAAAAAGGCGGCGGAAGGCGTCGGGCACGGCGAGAAACTTCGGCGAGGGTGCACGGAGCAACGGCTGCACTACGGACGGCGAGAAAGGGGGCAAAAGAAGCGGCGGCGCGAGGGGATCCTCGGGAGGCGCGCGGCACGGCTTTTATAGCCTCGGGGAACGCGCAAAGGATGCGGCACGGATGCCAAGGCGTGCTGCGGCGGGACTCCGATTCGGCGGCGGCTAGGGTTTCGCGAGGCGCGACGTGGCCGCATCACAACCGTCCACGCGCCGTCCATCCGACGGCGGTGGCGCGAAGTGGGCTGGGGCGGAGCGACTGGGCCGAGCCGAGCGGGAAAAAGAGTGGGCCGTGCAACGGGTTGGAAAGGATTCGGCCCGACAGCGTTTTGAAAATTAAAAACATTTTCCGATTTTAAATAATTTCAGAAATCCGAATAAAACCAAATAAATTCAAATAAATGTCAAATAAATTCAGAAAAATCTCCAAAAATACAGAAAAATTCCTTGGAGTACAAGGAACCCAACTAAAACTGAAATTCTTTAGTTTGATGAATAGTTTAGTCAAATTAAATCCTTTCATTTATGGAAAATTCAAATTAAGCTGGAATTAATTCAAAGAAATGCAAATGGTTCATTTTTGAATTCAAACATTCCAAAGCTCAAATTTTGGGATGTTACAGTTGACAATCTTGAAAGTACCTCAGCAATCGGAGTCAAGGCAAATGGCAGGACTTGAAGTGGTGGCGGTGGGCGGTCCTAGTTGAGGATGGAGGTGGTGGATGGAGTTGAGGTGGTGATGGTGTCCATATTTGAGGATGGTGGTTGTCGATGGATATGACATTGTCAGGGTGGCTATCCTCTAGGATAGAGATGACCATCGGATTAGTGGCTACTAGTGTCGAGGACAAAGGCGGTAGTCGGCATCAAGGAAGAGTCCAGTGCGGGAGATGGTGGTGGCCAGAATCAACCATGGATATGACAGTCGGTGTCAAGGAGGTGATTGCCGGACTCGAGGTGGAATACAACGACGAGGCTACCGAAGCACGAGAAGATGATGGAGAGAAGCTTGAGAAGGACCACAGAGGTTGGTGGCGATAGATCTAGGCACTATATCTCCAGTAGGGGAGCAAATCTACAGTGGGTAGTGCTAGATGGAAACTCTCCGGCTATGGCTTGGGCTCGTGGAAGAACTGCGGCCATGGAATTCGGTGGTTGTGATGGTCGTCACCCATCAAGAGCTCGCTGGTGGTGGCAGAGGTTGACGGTGTTTGCGTTAGAGGAGGTCGATGGGGCTGTCGGTGGTGGAGGTCGATAGGGTCACCAACGATAGAGGTCAGCCTAGTGTTATCAAGAACACATCAAAGCCATGAGAGGAGTTGTGTTCTGGTATGGTTTATGACTCATGAGTGGTCAGAGGTATATTAATTTGAGCTATATCAGAGGGATTAAGGTGTGAATTGTGGTGGTGTAATTTTTAGTTATAACCAATTCCAGTAGAATTTGGGTCAAATTCCAAGTTTCTATTCAAGAGCATCGAAACAACCTTATAAATTCCATGATTCCAAGTCTAATTTAGAGGCCCAATCAGAGTGTAAAGAAAACTGCTCATTAGAACGACTGGCTGCTCTGCACCTATGTCCATACAAACCTTATCCATACCATCTCCAACACCAAGAAAAACACAATCTCTCTCTCTCTCTTGATTCTTCCTCTCCAGTAGCACTAGCAAGCGGCCACACTGGTGAAGGCAACAATAAGTGCGGGCAGTGGCGGGCTTGCCCTTGTGTGTCAGCAAGTAGTGGATTACTGTAGGCTCGACATCGCACAGCTGTAAGCAATGAGCAACAGTTGACTCTAACGATGGCAAAGCAATTGGTGGCCCCAATCTCGCCCACGCTATAGTAAGCGATGAGCAGCGGTGGGCTTGCTCAGCATCCACAGATGAGTGAGGTTGTAGGCTTGCCCGAGTGTCGTGGTGAGCGGTGGTGGGCTATATATTGTCGATGGGTGGCATGCAGCCAATATGTAGTGGGAAGCGAGTCGACGCACAAGAAGGCGAACGACTACATTTGGGAAGGGGGTCATGGAGGTGCGCCGTAAGTGACCGCGAGGGCATGATTAGGTACGACAGTGAATGATTGTGGTCAAGCATTGGCCGGCAAGCGGCGAGTGATCTCAGCTGTTGTTGAGGAGGAGGGGCTAGGACCTCATTAGCATGCTCCCCGATGATCTGCTCCTCCAGGCTCTCCTCTGCCCCTCGTCTTAGGAAGGCCTGATCCAACGGCAGCGCAGCTTGGTATCTCAGTGACATGGCAATGAGCTTAGGCCAGAGCTAATGAAGAGATTGAGATGAATGTTAATGTGGAGCTCAAGCACATATTCCACGATGGTGGTAGCTGGGCAGGAGCTGGAGAAGAGCGTGCGTTGATGGCAAACGATGTTGGGTGGCTCCGCGGTAGCACATTAGCGCCGTTATAGCAGGTGAGCTAAAAAACTAGCCAAAACTCATTTAAACTTACTTGAAACTTGGTTGAAACTTGTTGAAACCAATTGAAACTTATTGAAACTTTTTGGTTGAAGCTTGTTGAAACTTTTGATTGAAACTTGTTGAAACTTGATGAAACTTCTTGAAACTGTTCGGCTAAAACTTACTGAAACTTGAGTTCCAAAATCTAAAACTTGTTGGAACTTTGCCTTTGAATAGTTTTGAAACTTCTAGAAACACGTGAAACTTTGCCTATTGCTATCCTGTTACAATGGTGTACCATTGTCTAGTCGCTCCCTGACCATAAATACCCCCACAAAGATCCCTTATTCCCGAGTTAACCCGTCACCTTCGCCTGCTATTTCTGCAAGATAGCATCCCTAGCGAGAGCTCGCCAATTCTTGTTTCTTCTCACAATAAGAGCTAGCCGACTCCTCCTCCTTTTCTCACCACCTTCCTTCGATGGCCAAGTAGCCAAATCCGAAACATCCTTCCTTCATGCTTCTCGGTTTTTGTAGGGCTAACATTTCATTTGGACACAACAAACAGGATGTCAAGCATCATAGCCACCGGCAGCGCAAGCAGCTGCAATGGCTGTTGTAACATCCTAATTTCTTGCCTCTTTAAAAATATTTTTGTGTAGTTTATTCCATTAAAATGTTTCACCATTTTATTTTCTAATTAAATCATAATATGAGACTTTCATAATTCAAAAATAATTTAATACGACTCATTCTCAAGTGAACAATTGTTAAAATTATTTTATTTGGGTTCCATGTGCTTGGAAGTATTTTTTAGATTTTTATGGAAATTTTTTGAATGTATTTGCTATTTTATTAAAGCTCTTTTGCATTATCTATATATTCTAAAAATAAAACTAACTAAAATGCTAGAAATTCCCTTCGCACAAGAAACCAACCCACTAGCCTAGTTTGATCTCCTCCACACACCACCCTGCCTTGCCTTGGCCCAACTCAGCGACGTAGCCCATCTCATCACGCGCACCACTCAGTGTTGCTAACAGGTAGGACTCATGTATTAGGCCCACCGTTCATCATCTTTAGCTTGGACTCGGTCCGCATCGAGCATGCCGCCAAATCCGCAGTGAATCTCTCGATAAACGAATGCCGAGACCACTATAAAAGACGCACCATCATCGCTAGGAGTTCTTGGTCAAAATCCCCAACCCTAGCTGCCAAGATTCACCACCGTTGAGCCGGATTTTGAAGTTTTCCCGAAGCACCACTACCGAGCTTCTCATCAGATTCTGTCACCCTCAGTGAGTTTGCGTCCTCTTGGTCTACACCCTTAGTTTCATCGTCACATGTTCTACCTGATGTGTGCCCTTTCGTCACTAGTGTCGCCGAAGTGAGCTATCACCATGAAGGCCATCGCTCGTACTGCGCCAGTGCTCACCACTGTTCACCAATTGTCGTGACATCCACGTCATTGTAATCTTCTTGTCGAGCTTGTAGTATTTGTACCACCTAGTGGTCTAGATGTGATGCTGGCGAACTTCGGCATAGTTTGCCGCCTCCTCGGGCCACCATATCTTACTTTGGCGGTGACCCTTGGTTCCTATGCTAGTGTGCATCGTGATTGCTATGCTGTCTGCTGCAGAATGTGCCCTTTTGCAACCTCAGCCATGCCACCATTTGTCGGATCCCTTGGTTCCCGAGCACCGCCGCTCGCAGACGACCACCGTCTTCGCCGTCGCTATGCAGGGAGCTAGCCTAAAAGCCACGCCATTGCCATGTAGATGCCAAGACAGTAGCCACATAAGCAAAAATCTAGATCGAATCTACATAGATTTATTCCACCCGTAAGCTGTGTCTATGACACCAGGGGCCTACATGGCAGAGAGTCAAGCCATGCACCGAGTTCATCGTAGACCATGCACTATGTTCATGGACCCGGTCTATGTACTAAGGGCCTACATGTCAGCCTCTAGTATTTTCTTAAAATCTAAAAATTTAAAATAAATTTGGAATATTCCTTGAGCCCACTTGTCGGTCTCTCAGAAAGGAATATTCTCTTTTCTCTCTCAATTTCTAGAATTTATTTGTCCGATAAATCTTTCGATAGTCCATTTTCCTTCATACGAACTCCGATTGAGCCCATTCAAGTTTTTAAATTTGTCTAAACTTGAGCCCTACACTCCAGTATATTTATTTTGATTTTTGTAGTGTTTTCCTCTATTTTTTATTTATTTTATTTTTACATCAATTGTTTCACTTATATGTTGAAGTGCTAGGAGCTTTCGAAGAAGTGTTGATTCAAGATCAAGACTATAATTTATTTCAAGACAAGTTGTGCTTTGATCATGTTGAATCCAGTTTTATAAAAGTTATTTTGTTTCAAATTATTGAATGCTAGTTCAAATTATCAATTAATTAATTATTTCAAAAATTATTTATGCAACCTATTTAATTATACCAATGTTGTCATTTGCTATACTATTATCATTTGTTACCCTAGGATTGTTAATTATTAGTTGGTTACTAATATATCAGCAACGTGGGTTGATCAGAACGTGTTTAGTATACTTAGTTATGCAACGGGTTATTTATACCATTTTGAAGTTTAAATTTAAACATGACTAATTATCTATGGAATATATTTGTGAAAAGAGTGTCATGTGTCGTCAAATGATGGCATGATGCTTCTGGCATATGTTGCATTATAATCAACTGGGGTAATAAATAATTTAGATTGAGATAAGTAGTAAGAGGCTATGTGCCAGGTGGATCTGTGTGACATTCGATTGAAGATTCTATGTGAATTGATTGATAATGGTTTGATATGAATAAGTAGATTGAAAGTCTTACATCGATCAATTAAGAACTCAACCTTGTAAGCTATTGAACTAGGCTAATCATAAAACCACATGTGTGGAATAGGAAGACCTAACTCAGTAAGTTACCAAGTCTTAACATATGATAACTCAGGAGGTGAATGAAGCTGTGTGTGTGGTCAGGAAAGATGTGTGTTATAGTGGCTTCACATTTTGAACATTTATTGTTCATAGTCCAACAATGAATTCCCTCCATTCTTCTGCTATGTGTGAGGGTGGAATGGTAAGATCCAGCTTATTGGGAGGGTTAATGATTGCATAGAATTTTTGAAAAGTTTTGTTGTGATCTTAGTAGTCGCATGCCTAAGGAAGCTGTCATTGCATGGTACGAGAAGATGATCATATTTTGTGGGTAAATTGTATAACCTTTGTAGAGTATAAAACCTTTCGAATAGTCATGCCCCCGGTTATGAACAATGCTTGGGAATTTCACAAAAGAGCTAGATTTTATAAAATAAAATTTAGAAAAGGAAGGCTGTGTACCAGGAAAAGCAAACGCTGTAGGCCGTGTGCTAGTTGAATTTAAAAATATCTAAATAAATTATTATTATAGTTATCAGTTTTATTTTTGTTTTTAATCTATTATTGTATTCAATTGCAAAAGTAACCATATCAAATATTCTTTAAGTTTTTCATCTAGTTATATTAGACTTTTATTCCATACACTACTTGTTGAATACTCCACGTGTGGACCTTTGCGATAATCAATTAGTTAAAAAAGAAGAGTTAATACCAGCTCTAAAGGAGGTTGTTGATGTCAAAAACTTGAAGTATGGTTTCTAACAACAGCACACCAGATGAACACCTGGTTCAGAGCGTGCCAGTCGATTTAACCTATAATCGACAAGGTAAAAATATGAAATTCACTCAAAGCCGATCGTGAAGATCAATCGGCTTAGACTCAATCAGCTCAAAGCCGATTAAATCAAGATAAAAGGGTAAGTCTAACTAGCCAATCAAGACAAATCAAAGGATAAGGTAGATCGATTCTGAAGAAGGCGATGCGTAGCAAAATCAGAATAAATCGAACATGGGGGCGTAATTGAAGAAGATCAACAATCGGCGATGCGCAACTTTATTGATCAAGATCGAATTACAAAGGCTAAATTACAAGAACTACTCTTAGTCGACAAAAAAAGATAACTATGTAAATTTGTGGGTTTGATTGTGTTGATTTTCTTTCAAGCTCGCCTTGTCCTCCTTTTATATCCATCGGTCGATCGTGTCCTATTACAATACGTTACAAAGCATGATCCGTATCGGCCTCAATCCGGATAGTTTTTTCTAAAAATCTTTATCGTTATCAAATATCTTCAAATCTTTCCAAATCGTCCATTGGTTACTATATGTTGACTTTCTCTTGCCGATTTTGACCATACCTGCCAAATTTTGGTGCAAACATATGCCCCCTATTTTTGAGAGATGGCTTGTTATCTTTCAAAAATTACAACAATCGACTTTTCTCAATTGGCTAACTGCTAATCCTCATACAGTAACTGATGCTTTAATTGCGCCGTAATTTTCTGACATGCATGTAGTGTGTTTTAACTGCTTGTGTCTTTTGATATCCATCTCCCGCCGCTTCAAATTTTCACCGTGCTATAAAATGCGGCCCCCACACAGTAATTCTTCACGCGCTCAAGCTCTCGAATCATCTGCAATCGGCTATAGTCATCAAGTCCTTCAGTGCTTGCTGCCTTCAATCGGCTTCTTGTCAAGATCGTATGAATGGATCCCTCATAGGTATTCATCCCAATCCCAATCAGCAATGACCAATTTTATCTAGGCCCGGTAGGAAACTTAAATACCGATTCAGTTATAAATGAAGAGATTCCTCGCCTTCCCCTATCGGCTGCTGGATATAATATAGAGGGTTTGAGTAAGAGCTTCAGAGCTTGGCCGATAGCGCTTAAAGGATGGAGATCTTGGTACATCCGCGTAGCAGCCCAGAAGAGGGATGAATGGAAAAAAATGGGCATAGCCGAATGTCTCCCCCTCTCTTTAGCCGAACCAGAGGCCAATGAGTTCTTAGTGGCCACGGCTTGCTATTTCTGGTTGGACACTTTTAATGCATTTGTATTCCGTACTGGCCTCGTTGGCCCAACTCACTTGGATGTAGCCCAATTATGTTGCCTAAGACCCGATGGAGAACAAATGTCGGCTTATAGTGCCAAGCCTAGATATAAGCTTAACAAGTCTAAAGGTGAAGGATGGGCTAAGTATATCGGCAATAATAATAAGGTGCATGGGCCAATATTGGATGAAGAACATGTTGCATTCCTCAACCTTTGCACGGGCCTCACCGGGTACACTTTAGGTATCCTAGGAATCCAGAATCCGTCATTATTGGACATCGAGAAAAAACAACCAAGTAAGTATATCACGTCGACTGTCATCTCTTTTTATCCCTTTTGCAACTAATGCTTATCCAATAATAATTTCAGAAAAGAAGAAAATCAAGTACACCAAGGCTCCGACAAAAAGGGGATCCAAGCCCTAGGAGCAGAGTGGCAAGAGCTCGCCACATGCGTCGGCTACTGCAGAGGTAAGCAGTGTACTTTTGATTAACGACTTATGTTTTCAAGACATTGGCTTACCCTTTGCCTTTTTCCTCAGCCGACGCCGTCGGTGCAGGTTGCAAAAATCCTGGCCGACCTTCCCGGGATTTCATCGACGGCCTTTTCTCCTTCGCAACCAATGCCAACGGCTCCGACCACCAAATTGCCAGAATCCTCTGACCCAACAAATCTATTGGGTTTTTCTTTGACCGATCTAGATGACGCTGAGATCTTGGCCACTGATGACTATGACGCAGAGATCAGAAAAATTGTTGAAGTGTCAAAAGAAGCATCGGCTGCAGTAACCTCTGCCCCAGGGATGCAAGAGTGTCTTAACAAGCTCTTTGACCTTGTGATGAAGCCGCAATCGGAGATCTTGGCCAACAACCAGCCGATCCGAGATGCTATGGCAGTAGTTGAAGCTGACCTGCCCTTGGAAGCAATGGAAGCACTCCTTAACGTCTGCCATTTGGATGAGAGGAAATCCCAAGTGGAGGCAGCTCAGGCGAGAATAGCACAATGTGAAGCTCAAGAAGCTGACCATAAACTCTTGGACGAGCTGGTCACTGATGCCAAGGCAAAAAAGCAAAAATTTGATGCCGATACTGAGCTGCTCAAGGCTAAGACAAAAGCAGATCCTAGAAAGCCAACAAACCCTGGAGAAAACTTCATCGGTAATCAAAGATAAAAAACTGGGCATTGCTATGGTCATGGTCGGAGTGAAGAAGCAGATGGCTAAAGTGGTGTTGGTGCCTGCGAATGCCAAAGAAGACGAGCATATAATCGACGAAGTACAATGCATCATAGCCAAAGCTACAGGCGCTCTGTCGGCTTTAGGTGCTCGACTTCCTGGCTCCGGCATTCATTGCTAATCTCTTAAGATGTAAACTTTGTTGAATGTCTTGTCTTTTGGAACACTTGTAACACTTTAATGTTTTATAATCGGCCGTTTAACCGATTTATTTTTGGCTTCATCATGCCTCGATGAAATTTACTTTATTTTTAGCCGATTAAAAACATCGAGTTCACTTGGCTTTTCAGAGCGATTCTTTATAGTCGACTAAGCTCCAATCCAGACGCCAGGATAGTATTTTTTCAAGTACTTACCATTAATCGCTTTAGGTAAAATAGATCCTTCTAATGTCTCGAGCATGTATGAATTTCCATTGACTAGCCGATTGATTTTATACGGTCCTTCCCACGTAGGCGACCATTTTCCAAATCGGTTATCCTCGGAACCAATAGGTAATATAGTTTTCCAAACCAAATCGGCTTCATCAAAAGACTTAGACACTACCTTTTTATTTTATGTCCTTGCAACTCTCATCTTGTTCTTCTTAAGCCGATCCAGTGTAGACAAACGCAATTATGCTAATTCATCCAAGTTATCGATCATTAGATCGTTATAATTTTGAGTCGACAAACCATTCTGTCTGGCTGTTCGTATAGAATCGATCTTAATCTCCACAGGTAAAACGACTTCTTGGCCATACACTAACTGATAAGGCGAAAGCTTTGTTGCTCCGTGATAAGCTAACCGATACGCCCAAAGTGACTCTGATAGCGTTGAGTGCCAATTCCTTGGTTTCTTATCGATTTTTCTTTTAATCAACTTAATCAATGTTTTGTTAGATGACACGGTTTGTCCATTAGCCTGATCGTAATATGGGGATGAATTCAACAACTTGACCCCAAGGCTTTTCGCAAAATTCTGAAATTCATTAAACATAAACACAGTAACTTGATCGGTCGTGATAGTTTGTGGTATTCCAAACCGATGAATAATGTGTTAATTGACAAACCCGATTGCTTCAATGCTCGTAACCTTTTTAAGTGGTATAGCTTCAACCCATTTAGAGAAATAATCGGTCGCGGCCAAAATGAACTTATGGCCTTTACTTGAAGCAGGAAATATTTGGCCGATTACATCTATCCCCCATCCTCTGAACGGCCATGGCTTGATAATCGGATGTAAAGCCGACGCCGATGCTAACTGTATATTGACAAACTTTTGACAAGTCTGACACCCTTTTGTAGTATCTGAAACAATCTTCTAACATTGTCGGCCAAAAATATCCTCTTCGCCTAAGCATCAATTTCATCTTATGAGCCGATTGATGAGATCCGCAAATACCTTCATGTACTTCGCCCATCGCCACTTGCGCTTCTTCGGCTCCAAGGCATCTTAACAGCAAACCTTCTATTGTCCGATAATACAAAATATCATCCAAGACCACATACTTCAATGCTTGCTGCCTCACCTTGCGCTCTGTCGGCTTAGATGGGTCGATCAAGTAATCTCTTATCTGCATTCTCTAGTCTATAGCATCTGCACACATGATAGCTTTGCCCACTAACTCAGTCATCTGATATCGGCTAAAATCCTTGTACCCAAACGCCTGTTGAGCCAGTGCATTTTCTCTATCGTTCAAATTACGAGGGATATGACCGATAGAAAATGATGTAAATGTGCCGATAATTTCAAAGCATTGTTCTAAATATTTAAGTAATACTTGATCATGGCATTGGTATTCACCTTTTACTTGCTGTACAATTAACATAGAATCACCGTATGCCTCAACAGCATCTACTCCAATATTCTAATAATTGTAATCTTTTGAGCAATGCTTCATACTCTGCTTAGTTGTTTGAACATCGGCTATTTAACTGAAATGCGAATTCAAAATTATGACCCTTGGGCGATATGAGTACAATACCAATACCATCACCTTCCCGGCATACTGACCTATCAAAAAATAATTGCCAAGGGGCAACAGATACTAGGTCGGCAGCGGTATCATGTCCTGTAATAAAATCGGCATAACTTGTCCTTTAACTGCCTTAGCCGATTCATATGATAGGTCGAACTCTATTAAGGCATAAGCCCATTTACCAAGTCGACCTCGTAAAATCGGAGCTGATAACATTTACTTTATAACATCGGTTTTGCAGACTACCTTACAAACAATGCTAAAATATAATGCCTTAGCTTTGTACAAGAGAAATATAAGGATAGACATAAATTTTCAACGAAAGGGTAAGTGATCTCAGTATCCAGTAGACGTCGACTTAAATAAAAGATTACCCTTTCCTTACCACCGACTTCCTATGCTAAAACAGCTCCAATAGTTTCCTCCTCAGCCGATATATATAACTTGAAAGGAATTCCTTTCTGTGGTGCGGCCAGAATCGGTGGATTGGCCAGGTATTGTTTGATATCATCAAAAGCCTTTTGTTGGTCAACTCCCCAAAGAAACTCTTAATTATCCTTTAACTTCAGCAAGGGGGTAAACGTACAAATCCGACCAGAAAGATTTGAAATAAATCGTCGAAGATAATTAATCTTACCAATCAACTTTTGCAATTCATTTTTACATGTCGGTGGCTTTATTTTGGCTATAGCTTTGACCCTTTCTTGATTGACTTCGATTCCTCTTTCATGTACCATAAAGCCCAAAAATTGCCCAACCGACATGCCAAACGCGCACTTGAAAGGATTCATTTTCAAACCATGTAATCTTATATTCTGTAAGACCTTTTCTAAATCGGCTAAGTGCTGTACATCCTCTTTAGATTTTACCACAACATCATCAATATATATTTCAACAATATGGCTGATTAAGTCATGAAAAATCAGATTCATGGCTCGCTGATAAGTTGCCCTAGCATTTTTTAAACCGAAATTCATAACCGTCCATTCAAATAGCCCTATTGCACCAGGACACCTGAAGGCCGTCTTAGGTATATCGGCTTCTGCTATGAATATCTGATTATGCCCAGCATTACCGTCTAAAAAACTTATGATCTTATTTCCTGATGCAGCATCGATAAGCATATCGGCTATCGGCATCGGATACACATCTTTCGGTGTGGCTTTATTTAAGTCTCTAAAGTCGATATGCACCATAAGTTTTCCATTTTTCTTCATGACTGGAACGATATTGGAAACCCATTCTGCATATCGGCAAGGCCTAATGAACTTTGCTTCTAATAATCGTTCTATCTCTTCTTTTATAATATTATACAGGGCCAGATTAAAGCGTCTAGGATACTGTTTAAACGGCCGATATCCTGGTTTAATAGGCAACCGATGTTCGACCAGTTGTCGGCTTAAACCAGGCATCTCATGATACTCCCAAGCAAAACAATCTTTATAATTTCTAAGAATTTTGACCAATTTTTCGTTATATTTTACATCTAATTTTGCGTTAATAAAAGTTGGTTTTTTCCTATCACCACTACCTATATCGACTTCTTCAAGCAAATCGGTAGATGTGAAGCCTTGGCCCAACTTCTCGATTTCTTGGAAATCCTCGATGGTCTCATAGCTATCTGTTACTTGTCGATAGCTTTGCATTTTGTCTTGTAAGGCTTTCATTATTTTTCTTGTCCCCATCGGCGTAATACCTCATTTTCTCGATCAAACGTGCCTGGCTTGACACTGATCGGCATAAGTCCTGTCTTACTGAGAGCATCTAGGCCCTCTATTTTTGTCAGTTATGCTTATTTTGTAGGTTTTGGTGTTGATGATCAAGAAGCATACTTAGTATAAGATGACAATAGCTATATTTGAAGAACAAGGCTAAGGTGTTTATTCTTAGTTTTGGCTTGGGAGTTGATTCAAGCCATATAGCTAGAATAACCGTACTATTAAGAGGGATTATATACAAGTAATAATCCTGGTTCATATGCAAAAATCACTAAGATTACTTGGAGCATAGGACATTTCATATCTCTCATTCAAAAATCCAGATCTTCCCTCTCTTAGCCAAAAAGAGTTCTTTTCCGGACCAACTACATTTAGTTCAGCGCTGAAAAATCAAGTTTCAAGTTCTAACCGAGCGCACTCCATTTACGCCGGACCAACTTTTTCAGTCCGGCGCTAAGAGCTCTCTTTTGATTTATTTAACCGAGCGTACACCGTTCACGCCGGACCGATCTGAATTTAGACTTATATTCAGTCCGGCGTATATTGTCTTTTCACTCCGGACCATCATTCTTGTCTGGTGTTAAGAATTTCTTTACTCAAATCTTAACCGAGAACATGCCGTTTACGGCGGACTGAATTCTAAGTCTACGCCGGACCAACTTTTTCGGTCCGGCGCAAACGTGTTTCTCTATGGTAAAACCAGCTGTTTTCCCTTCCACGTAGGACCAACTTTTTCAGTCCGGTGCAAACGTTGTTTTTGCTGGTATCCAAATAGAACAAAGCATGTGTACGCCGGACCAATATTGTCGGTCTGGCACAAACTTAATTTTACCAGTGTTAACCTTCTCTCTGTACATGTATATGACGGACCGATTTTGTCGGTCCGGCGCAAATGACTAGGTACAATACTTCTCCGCACTTGTGTAACCCAGAGTAACATTTTCAGTCCGGCGACAATTACTTCTTCACACGATGGACCAACCTTGATAAATTTATATGTACTCCGGACTAACATTTTCAGTCCGACGCGTGCATAAATTTCATCATATCAGTCTAGTATGACTCATACACCTTAAAATACTTATAAAAAGGGGCAGCCTGTGACTCCATATTTGCCCTATTTTTCCTAACGCACCCAACAGGCAAATGGCAGGAACAACGGCTCTTTTTAAAGCTCTATATATATAGTGCTTGAGTTGACTTAAAAGTGTAGAGACTTTGCATATACACATCTTTGACATTTTGAATATCGTTGACATCTCTCAAATCATTTACATCTCTTTGATCTTTAGCATTTCTGAGCTTTCATTCCATCAAAGAGTTTGAGCATCACTCAGAAACCACAAACACTCATTCTGAACATTTAGAGTTCTTCCTCCAAGCTGAGTCTAGTTAGCATCTAGCTACTGAACCAAGAAGACAGGGCTTGTGGATAGTCTATTACTCTTGGAACTAGCTGTTCTTAGATGGTTGGAGAAGTTGTTGGTGTAACCTATCCAAAAGGGATTGTGGAAGGCCACCATTGCTATGAAAGGTTGAGACTCACCTCACCGAAATGGTGGAAGAGTCAAGATAATGAAAAAACAAAAGCCATTGTGATTGGCTATTTGGTGGAGCAATACTTCTGAAGAAGCGCTCTAACGGAGACGTAGGAGATTGGTCTCTGAACCTCGGTGAAAAATCCTTGAGTCGTCCTGATATTGGTTTATCTTTGTGTATTCATCTTATTGTCAGTTTTCATTCAAGTTCTTACTGCAACTAAGTTGTGCTGAATCCCTATTCTAATTATTTTCTGTTGCTAAGTTTTTATTGAGAAAAGTTTTTAAATTTGCCTATTCACCCCCCTTTAGGCCAACTTGATCCTTTCACTTACTCACGCAAATAAAGTCGCAATCATCCATCGTTTTCCCTGATATACATCCAGCCTCTTCGTGTTGCCAATTCGCATCTAAACTGGCCATAGTGATATGAGCCGATGTATCAGCTGTGACGACCTCAACTTCACCTCCATTCCACTGAACAAGCGCCTAATGCATAGTCGACGGAATGCAGCAATTGGCATGGATCCAATCCCGACCAAGCAGCACACTGTAATTACCTTTGGCATCAATGACAAAAAATGCAGTCGTCAAAGTTTTACTGCCAACAGTCAACTCTTTGACCATAACGCCTTTGGCTTCCGTGGGATCGCTTGTGAAGTCATTCAGAACCATATTAGTCTTGATTAAGTCTTCACCGGACTTACCCAATTTCTTGCAGATGGTGTACAACATCAGATTGACGGTAGCTCCCCAATCCACCAGCATTCTTGATATCAGCTTGCCATTTATATAACCTTTCAAATATAATGGTTTTAGATGCCGATGGTCATCTCGAGATTTTTCAAAGATTGCATTTTGGGCACCTAAACATGATTGAGCAAAAGTTTATTTGGCCAATTCAGTTTTAATTTTGAACTTGGTTGGTAATATAAGTACTATGTTGGTGTCCATCGGAGGCGTATCATCCCTAATCATGGGAGAATCCAAGCCGTTGGCTGAATCAAAATATTCATCAACCTGTTCTTTCTTCCTCCATTCTTTCTTAGTAACTTTGATCGGCCGAAGCTCATTGAAGGTTTGATCCCTCTGCCTCTCTGATTTCCTGAGTTCTTAGCCTTTGCAATCGTCTACGTTGTGATATGCTAAGACCAGGTGGACACCACCTAGGTTTGGGCTCCATTGGCTTACGTATTTTGCCAGCCAAATCTTCCCGATCAGCAGAACCCGATTCTTGTGTCTTAACCTGGTTTGGCACCTGATTTGGCTTGGAGATTCTTTTGTGAATTGGTCTCCTGTAGCTTTTATTAGGACGATCTCGTATTGGCCCAGACAACCTGTCTTTGGCCGATCGGTTAGGCCAATCGTCTTGAGGATAATGTTCCATTGGGCATGTATATGGAGATGGCAATGCTACTCCCCTTTCCCAACAAAATGGCCAAAATGGGCACCTCCGATGCGCTCTCTCTACGTTCTCAGCTTGATATAGGTTATCCGACCGACGAGGAGAGTACTGCGGTCGATTATTCATTCTTTCACACTTCTCCATCAACCGAGAAAACGTCGGCCCCGGCCTTCTTGCCGATTGTTTTAGCTGAGATTTTTATGCTTTATACCATCTGCCAACTTGCGGGTCTCCCTTGGGTTTAATGGTCCTTGAATTTTCACCTTCATGATCGGCCTCTATTTGTAATGAACCGATCGTGATTTTTAATGTCTGATTACCACCCGAAGTTGACTGAATATCAACTCGCCGATCCCTACTTGGCTCCTCGTTCTGCATCGGCTTTTTTCCTTTGCTCGAACATTGAACCATATTTATAGGGAACGGATCAACATCCACTTGCATGGTCGGCTCGTCAGCGAACTTTAGCCGACCATCCTCGATAGCTGATTGGATCTGCTAACGAAAAATATTGCAATCATTAGTATTATGAGAAAAAGAATGATGCCACTTACAATACCTGCGTTTCTTGATTTCATCAGCCGATGGTATAACGTGTCCTTCGGGCAATCGTATTATTTTCTCTTGTAACAATAAATCGATCACACTTAGAGACATCAAAAGCGTATTTAACTTTCGACTTATTTCTAGTCGGCTTAAGCCAGGAACAGACTAAAGACTTCTTAGACCCTTTTATCCATTCGGCTATATTTATTTCTGCTTCATCATCCTCCGAAGACTCGCTAGGGCAATAATCGACCATATTAACTTTGGCTTTATCCTTTTCTTTATTATTTATTTTGAACCTATCCTTGAATTCCCTATTATCTGGGAACCGGCTTTCTTGAGCCGACACACGATGAAGCAGATGACTCAGATCGGTGAACTCCTGTCCTCCAAACTTTTCTCTGAGTGGTGGAATTAGCCCTTGGAAAGCCAAATCAGTGAGTTGGTTATTGGGTAACGTGACATTAAAACACCGATTTCTGATCTCTCTAAATCTTTTAATATAATCAGTTACCGGTTTTCCAAATTTCTGACGAACAGAGCTCAGATCGGAGATTCTGAGTTCTAAACTGTCTGAGAAAAGTACTCATGGAATCGGCTTTCCAAATCGTTATATAAGTGAACCGAATTTATAGGCAGACAAGTAAACCAAGTAAAAGCTGCTCCTGATAATGATAATGGGAACATTCTGATTTTCAGCCTGTCGGACTGAGCTGCTTCGCCGCATTGTGCGATAAAGCGTTCGACGTGTTCTAATGTTGTAATCGAATCGTCACCAGAGAATTTTGCAAAATCTGGGACTTTGAAATTGTGAGGATAAGGCATACGATCTATGTAATCAGGATATGGCTTTCTATAGCCGATAACTTTCCCTTTCGGCTATATGCCGAATTGATCCCTTAATACAGCAGAAATTTGATCGGCCCAATTCACATTATCGGCCACTGGAACAACATGTCCTTGATAATGTCGGTCATAATTGGCATTCTGCCCCCCGAGTGTAAACTCAAGCTTCCGATTAGGTTGAGCCGATGGCAGATGAGTGTATTGGTCGTACCCATTGTTTCTTCTAGTTTGCGATTCTGGTAATGGAACAAAAGGTTCTGAATAGATCACCACCCTATGCGGCACTAGATTTCTAGGTGGGACATGTTCGTGACGTGGGTATCTGTCAGTTTCAATCGGCTGTGGAACCGATTGTGGAAAAGCGTAAAACGGAGCTGACGACGGTAGATTTGCCGATGCATTTAACTTAGCAGTATCGGTGTAAGCCTGATAATGGTTTACTCCACTCGGTCGAGGATCTCTAGGCAGTATAATAGTGGGTTGAGTGGGCATCATGGTTGGGGGTGAGGTTATAGCCGATGGTTTAGGATCGGCTAATGCACTCTGCGTGTTTTATGTTAAACAGGGTAACTTGGCAGAGCTTGCATCCGGTTGAGCAGACTTCCGGATGAGGCCAACTCCTGAGTGATGGTTTTAACACTATTTGCAATCATCGACTTCAGGGTTGTGACAAGAGCCAATGACTGGTTTATCAGAGCATGGTGTACATATTGATTAATCATAGCCGATAGCTCGGCTTGAGCAGGCAGATATCGACTTACCGGTCCTTCTGTAACACCTGCATCTCCCAGGGCATTGACCGTTGGCAAAGCGGTCTTCTGAGTGATGCCACGTCTAATTTTCTGATAACAATTTAGCATCATCTCTTTTAGAGTAGTTTTTCGATCTTCGATTTCTCTACATTGTTCTGGCGTTAAATCGTCCATCGTCAGAACGATTATAGCTTCAGCGTTGAGATCGGATGGTGGAATCGACTTCTCTGATGAAGACATGTTGGTCCCACCGGGCGTGCCAAGAGTGTGTTAATGTCAAAACTTGAAGTAGAGTTTCTGACAACAGCACACCAGACGAACACCTGGTTCAGAGCGTACCAGTCGATTTGACCTATAATCGACAAGGTAAAAATATGAAATTCACTCAAAGCCGATCGTTAAGATCAATCGACTTAGACTCAATCGGCTCAAAGCCGATTAAATCAAAATAAAAGGGTAAGTCTAACTAGCCGATCAAGGCTAATAAGAGGATAAGGTAAATCGATTCTGAAGAAGGCGATGCGCAGCAAAATCAGAATAAATTGAACCTGGGGGCGTAATTGAAGAAGATCAACAATCGGCGATGCACAACTTTATTGATCAAGATCGAATTACAAAGGCTAAATTACAAGAACTACTCCTAGTCAACAGAAAAAAATAACTATGTAAATTTGTGGGTTTGATTGTGTTGATTTTCTTTCGCAGCTCGCCTTTATCCTCCTTTTATATCCATCGATCGATCGTGTGCTATTACAACACGTTACAAAGCATGATCCGTATCGGCCTCAATCCGAAAAGTTTTTCCTAAAAATCTTTATCGTTACCAAATAACTTCAAATCTTTTCAAATCGTTCGTTAGTTACTATATGTTGACTTTCTCTTGTCGATTTTGACTATACCTGCTAAATTTTAGTGCAAACAGATGTGTATTATAAATATGCCGGTTATTAGGATTTAAACCCATTCGATTTCAGTTTTCTTCTCCTCAATAGCAACTGACGTAACTGACGCATCCTAGGCTTTGTTCTTCATAGCATGTACTAGCCTACTAGGAGCAGGGCATCCGTCTCAACAGAGATTGCCAATGCCAAGACCTAACGCAAGATAGAAAGCCTCAGACAGAGCACGGAATTCAGCAGAGAAAGCATCACCAGTATGGTTAGGGGTGGGCATTCGGTTTTTTCGGTTTGATCGGTTTTAAAATAATTCGATTTTTGGAAACTAGCAACCGAATTTCTCAGACCAAAATAAAAAACCGAACCGAATTAACCGAAATATTTCGGTTCTGTTAATTCGGTTTTTCGATTAACCGAAATATGAATAAATACTAGGTAGATTAGATTTAGTCCTTTTCATATCGCAACATAGAGTAGGGTTAAACCTACACAGTATTCATAGATTATTATAATATAAGTATAATAGAACATGTGAATATACCAAACATATACATAAATGTATTAGAATATGAGAATTGTTTAGTAATTTTAGGAAGAATATTATAAAAGTGGTATTGTATGTGGGCTATTCGGTTATTCGGTTATTTTGGTTTTTGAAAGTCAAAAACCGAACCGAACATCGAAAACCGAATTATACCGAAACAAAAACCGAACCGAAAACCAAAAACCGAAATAATCAGTTAATTCGGTTCGGTTCGGTAATTCGGTTTCGGTTTAAAAATGCCCACCCCTAAGTATGGTTAGTTATCCCTACTTTTGCAGCAACAACGCTTCCCCTGCTAACCCGGCCCACAACTCCCCGTCCTCCATAATTCTTCCTCTAGAAAAGCATCATCAATATTTCCATTTTATTTTTGGATGTAACAGTGGAACCAGATTGTACGTTCCAATCGTCGAACCATGTGTCAGGTGCCAAAATAAAAAAAAAGTATCCGGTTGGTGCTTACTTTCGTAATGCGACTGATCCGCATCGTCGATTTTTTATCGAATAGGGTGGCACGACTAGAATTGGCCAAATAAGCCAGGCCAACTGGACCAGCATGTGGTTCGATACTGTGGGCACGACCTTGACACGGCACGGCCCAATATGCCGGGCCGTGTTTGGGCCAAACGAGTGAGCCTCGACCCGGCATGACCTATCGGTCTGCTCGAGCTCGTGCCAGTACGGCATAAACAGTGAGCCACTCAGACCATGCTCGGACTATGTCCCCGACATTTGGGCTATGGGCCGACACGAACCGATTACTAACCGTGTCAGACCATGCTCGGACTATGTCCCCGACATTTGGGCCATGGGCCGACACGAATCGATTACTAACCGGGTCGAGCTTAAACGGCCCGTTTGGCCTTCACTAGGCACGAGCATCCAGCTCGTTCTCGGCCGAACCAGATTCGTCTCCGCTGCCCGACGCGAGCGGGCGCCGGACTGTCACCCCCAAAAGCCTCCTCCGCCGCCGCTCAATCCCTTCCTCCTCCTCCCCTCTCCCATGGAACCACCACCACCACGGCCTCCTCCTCCTCCAGCACCTACCCTCCAATCCGTCCTCGCTCACCTCCGCTCCCTCTTCGCCGCCGCCTCCTCCGCCCTCTCCTCCCTCCCCTCCCCTCTCCTCCCCAACTGCAACACCACCACCACCTCCTCCTCTTCCACTCCCTCGCCTCCGCCCACCACCAACGCACTCCCACCTCTCCCCTCTTCGCCCACCTCCGCCATCCCCATCCTCATCCCCCTACCGTCCGCGCCCGCGCCCTACTACGACTGCCCCGCCGTCGTCCGCACCACCACCACCACCCCACCCCCTGCATCCTCCTCCCTCCCCGCTTTCCTCGCTGCTGAGTGCGCAGACTTCTCCTCTACTACCGTCCCTCTCCTCCCCTCTTCTCCCTGCATCCTTCCGTCGGAGTTTTGTCTCCTGCGCCGGGAGGTCGATTCCTGGGGCAGCCACCACCTCCCGAGTGCCTATTCTTACGCCGCGGCCCGCGTGGCGGCGGCCTTGCGGTCCGGTGTCCCGCAGTGGGAGTCCGAGCTGCGTCGGTGGTTGCTCACGAGCTCATCGAGGTATGGGGTTGTGATTGATGCGATGACTCGGGACCATGTGTTTGTGCTGGTTAGGCTGTGCCTCAAGGTGGCGGCGGCAGAGGCGGGCTGCTTGCTGGATCCGGCGTGGAATGGGGAGCGCGGAGTATCTTGTTTTGATCCGAGGACTATGAGGCTTGAGTGTCCGAGGCTGGTTGGGGGCGTCTTGTGGCTAGGCGCCCAGCTTGGGATTTTGTATGGGGAGGGTAATGGTAGATTCTTCGCGGTTGCGGCCGTGAAGGAGGCAATGCTGCGGATGGGGTCTTGTTTGGCTGTTGGCGTTGGAGATGGTGCTGGCGGCGATAGAGGTGGAGAGGCAGGAGCTAGTGGAGGTGCTGGTGAAAAGGGAAGTGATTTGGGAGATTTTGGGGCAGGCCCTGTTTTTGTTTCCCAGGTTGCTGCAGCCATCGCGAGGTTGCATGAAAGGTTCTCCCTGGAGGAGAGGATCAGGGCTCTGCAAGCACCACGGCCATCAAAATATCAGCTGTATGCTTTCTTGAAACTTTGTGTCTTACTTAATCCATCATTACTTATTATAGTTAGGAAAAAGTCACTTTGCTTAAAAGTCCGTCCAACACCTCAAACTTTGAAACCGGTTATCTAGCACCCCGAACTTTCCAATCCCTTTCATTTAACATCCTAAGTTGGTTTTGTTGGGGAAAAATCCACATAACACCCTGAACTTTACTCAGAAGTCCGTTCGACGCCACGGACTTTGAAACCGGTTATCTACCACCCTAAATTTTCCAATCCCGTTCGTTTAACACCCTAAGCTTTTAACCTGTTTCGGGGTGTTAAACGAATGTGATTGAAAAGTTTAGGGTGCTAGATAACTGGTTTCAAAGTTTGGGGTGTCAGACAGACTTTTAAGCAAATTTAGGGTGTTATATGGACATTTTCCCTACAAAACTAGCTTAGGGTATTAAATGAATGGGATTGGAAAGTTTGGAGTGCTATATAACCGGTTTCAAAGTTTGGAGTATTGGACGGACTTTTGAGCAAAGTTTATGGTGTTATATGGACTTTTTCCTTATAGTTATAATGGACTACACTAGAAAGACTGAAAGAATATGCTCATGCAGCCCTTAACATTGTGAGGATGCTCACTGTTCAATAAAAAGTAATCTCTGACATTGTAGCAATTCTTTGAAGCAGAAATTTAACATCACTAGTGTAACACATGGACCAAAATTCACTCAAAGCTCAGCCCACTGTGGGGTGGACCAATGCACCTATAGCACACCGCTTACACTTTCATATAGCACACCGCTTACACTTTCATCTCCGTTGAGATGCTCTATTTGGACCCAACTTGCATTATATACTATTAAAACTCACTTTAGATAAGCAATATGGGACTAATCCTACTACCACTCTATATGAGTCACATAGGCCTGCATACTAACGGGCCGGGGTATTACATCTAGTTTTCTACTTCTAGCTCTCAGTCCCAAATTCTTAATGGAGGACAAATATGTTTAATTTCCTGTGCTTCTCCTCATTCTGCTTTCATATAATTTTGTTGCTTCTTTACAGAGTTACACATATAAATACGTTACTTCCTTCATACCTGCATACGCTGTGTGGGGTGTGGTGGTGGTGGTGTGTGTGTTTTTGTGTGTGTGTGGGGGGCGTGTTGTGTGGACACACATGAATAGTAATACAAGTATCATTGTTTACACCAGATGGTAAAACATCTATATAGATACTCACCCATTCGCTCAGATACTGTGGAGACTAGATGCATGGTTCTAATCTGTGGTATTCGTTCGGTCACCCACCTAATAGCAATTATACGGCCTAAGTGGCCTGATTATTCGGTGTAACCGGCCATTATGCGGTAACAGGCAGGGCCACCCGTTCCTGGTATACGGGCTAGTATACAGCCTAGTAGACCTGTTTTGATCTTGTTAAAGTAGCATGTTGTACACAGATGTCCATATGCAGGTAAAGCTATTAAGTGCTGGTAATTAGTAGTCATTTACAGTATTTTCCCTGATTATGATTAGTTTTCCATGGTTTGGTAAAACTTTCCAACCCTGACCAATACAGTTGATTCTTCATAGGTTACTTGAATATTCACAAGCACTGAAACAAGGTCATGAGGAGCGGTCAAAGCGACCAAACTACAGAGCTGTTCTGGAGTATGATGGAATTCTATCACGTCGAGTAGAGAGCCAGGTAAAGACATGCAACCACTCTGTTGAAATTAGTTTTCCAGAATCGAGATGCTACACTGATGTTTCTCTGTTTTCCAGTAGCTTCTTGAGCTAACTTACTAACCTATTGTTGTTACAAATATTCAATTCCTCTGGATAGTACTTATTTAAAATTTATATTGGATCATGCTTATTCTCTTTGTTTTACTATTTAGTAAAGCAATGTGCTCATTAGTTATAAAACATAATATATTATCTCAGTGTATTCCTAAAATGTACGTACACGATGGTCTAAAGATATATGTACTGAAAAATTAAGAATGACGTGTTGATAAATGATTGAAATTTAACAAATTGTAACTACTCCTTGATTTACTAGAGTTTGGTCTCTGTACAAGATAGTATAAACATTTACTTACCTGTATTTATCACTTCTAAAAAGGATTCTGGTAGAGCCAAGACAAGGGAGGAGCTCTTAGCTGAAGAACGAGATTACAAGCGAAGAAGAATGTCTTACCGCGGCAAGAAAGTGAAGCGAAATCCAACAGAGGTACATTTGAAATCTGTAAATAGATTCCATCCATCTTCATCATCCTAAAGATATAAATCTTTTAGCAGAATATAGATATTATTTTTTTGACATGGAGCGTTACTCAACATTCCGTTGTGTACAGCATGGTTCCCTGTTTATGCTATTCAGACAGGGAAAGTCACCTCAGAATAATTTCTTATCTAAATTTGGTTAAGTCTCAATTCTTTGTTTGTCCTAAATTTTCAATTTGAAGTTAATTGGACTTTGATTCCTTAAACTTAATCAGTTTGTCGATGCAATCCTTGTGCATGTTGTCCCACCTCTTGTTCAGTTGATTTCTGAGCCTTGCCTTCATCAAGATATGGATCTGATGTTTCTCCTTTTTCTCTTGAAGATATTAAGAGACATTATTGATGAGCACATGGAGGAAATCAAACAGGCAGGAGGGGTTGGTTGTCTTGTGGAAGCTCCTGGTGACATGGCACAAAATATGCTTAAGAGCAACTCTCATGGAGACACATACCAAAGAAGTTATAATCCTACAAGCAGTTCATATGATAAGGCAGTTTTGGGTTCTCGATCACCTAGTTGTGAGAACTCACCACGCGCGGATTCTTTTGGGAAAGTTTCATCAAGGAACTTAAGATATGAAACTGGTGGATACCATTACCAAAATGTTTCTGAGCATGAGAACAGAGGAATTAAAGAATTAGAAAGTGCAATAGATCGAAGCTATTCTAACCAGCATGAGAACAATAGATATCAAAGAAACTCCAATGATCATAGGAGATATGGTTATAAGTACAAAAAGGACATTGCAGGATACCATTCTGAATCAAGTGATTGTACGAAATTGTCAACACGAACACCAAAATCCTCTCTGACAGAATATGACCGCATGTTAGGACATAGAAGCAGTGATCGAAGTAGAACTAGTCAGAGCCGACATAGATCAGTGTCGAATCAAGATCAGTTGAGTGATAGATATGATCCCAAAAGCATTGATGGAGATCCTCCAACAAGCATGCATTTTGATGTCTCTGAAGGAAAGCTTGAAATATACCATGATGAGATACATCCTCATGAACATCGTGTAAGAAAGCGTGATCTCCATCACTGAAGGAAATAGGCACCATATTTCTTTTTTTAATGTCAGGTATGCTTACTTGCATCTTGTGTTCTTTTTAGGATTTGGCACTTATTTTTACACTGCTGTTTGGCATGATCTTGCAGTATACTGTATAATACAGGCATCTTGGTTAATAGCCTTCAGCTGTATCCTTTTCTGTATCCTTATGCAGAAAATGCTTTACTCCTTCTGCAGCTATTCCAGTTAAAACTGTTACAGTTCCCTTTTTCCTCTGCATATATTAAGTTGTTCACTGTTAATGTTTTCTCTTGTTTACAAATAATATTCATTTACACCATTCAATTTTCTTGCTAATTTTAATATTTTAGAGCCACAGTATCTTGTGATAATCAGTCAAACACTCAAAACATGTCTGCACTTCATGTAAGGTGGCATAGTTTTCTTGATCACTGCCAATCTTTCAGAAGGACTTTCTGTTAGTTTTCAAGGATACATTCAAAATTACTATTGTTCTGGAATTCTACCCATTTTAGTTATGAGCTGACACAGGAATTTCAGTTGACTGCTTTTACATGGCAAGGATTGCATGTCATAAATAATTTTTTCTTCAGTTGTCTGCCAAAGTTGCCCAAGTTCATCTTGACCTTTTAGTATTAATGCTACGCATACAGAACTAGTCGATATATTTTGGTTTGTGTTAAATTGTGTGGATGTGTAGTTTTTATTTTTTACAATGAGCTTCATAAGCGAAGGCCAGACTTGGTATGCCACAATGGCAGTTGGGGCAAATTTACTTGTCTGCCTGAATTTTTTTGATGGTGTGTCTATTCATAGGTGTGTTAAAATGGGGATCTCGCACCTGTCAGGTACTTGAACATAAGAAAAAGTGACGTAGGTAGTAGGTACTATTAAAGTAGGGTTCAACATATGCCATGACACAGGCACACAGCCAATTACAGCTTTTAACTGCTTGAACCAGCCCGGAAATTATCAAACTGGGTGGTTTTGATTTTTAACCAGCTTACACACAGTTGATCTTAAAGTGTTGAATATTTGAAAAATTAAAACATGAACCCTGGAACGAAGTTATTATCTTCATTCTTAATTTCTAAGTTCTCTCTTCATAGGAATCAGAGTTTTCTAAACTACTATCATTCAATCAAAGCTGTAATGTTTTTCACAGAAAGATGACTGAATTATACCATTTTTGTAATCAAAACTTAAGATTTTATTACTTTGTTTTAGTGTTTTTTATAATCTAGTTTCTTGCTTACATAAAAATGGGGAGTCTTCATTTATATAGATTTGCATTACCTGACATTGAGTTTGCCATTTGTATGTTTATATTAATTGGAAGCTGTGTCTTCATCGCACTTTGGTTTGTGGTATTTCTGTAGTGAGAGCTGACTTCATTGCAATAGCATAATATACATGAATTTATAAGTAAAACTTGAAAGTAGAAGCAAAACACTTTCTTGATTCATCCTTACGTGTGAATTGACAACAACAACAACAACCAAGCCTTTTGTCCCAAATATGTTGGGTATGCTAGGAAAGAAACCCAATCAAAGTCAATAAAACCGAATTTATAAGTAAAACTTGAAAGTAGAAGCATAACACTTTCTTGATTCATCCTTATGTGTGTGAATTGACAACAACAACAACAACCAAGCCTTTTGTCCTAAATATGTTGGGTATGCTAGGAAAGAAACCCAATCAAAGTCAATAAAACCCTTAAACATTCGATCTTGGGTCATGGTTCCGGTACGTGGATCACTAACTTCCATGCACTCATATCCAATGCCAAATCTTTGGGAACGTTCTAATCTCGCAAATCTCTTTTAACTGCTTCTTCTCACGTCAGTCTCGGCCGACCTCTGCCTCTTATGTTTTCACGACGACTTAAAATTCCACTACGCAACGGTGCCTGAGGAGGCCTCCATTAGAGATGTCTAAACCATCTCAGACCATTTTGGACAAACTTTTCTTCAATTGGTGCTACCTTAATCCTATCACATATATCATCATTGTAGATTTGATCTCGACTTGAATGCCATAGATCCACCGCAACATCCGCATCTCTACTACGCTCATCTTCTGTACGTGCTATCTTTTTGTCACCCAACACTCCGCTCACCGTAGCAAAACACTTTCTTGATTCATCCTTACGTGTGAATTGAGAATTTAAAAAATAAAAACACTATGGAGTCAGGACCAACACCTGCATACATATGTGTGCATGTTTTTATATCCATTACCTCATTATGTTGAACCAGGAAAAGGGTGTCAACACTGAAAGGATTGATGTACATTTGAATCCTGTAGCCTATGAGGATTGCCTTGATGACTAGAGTACCCTTTTTGTATGAAGGAAAATTGCTGTTGCCTTTTACTTATATTGCACATTTGAGGCTGCATATTATTGTCTATCATGAATTCCCAGAAATCCTTTGGCAATCTTCTTTCGACATATAATTAGTTGCTATTATGTATGTAATGCATATTTCATCTCATGCTGCAACTGTTTTATGATTTGTTGGCATTATATTCTCTTACCAACCAACTTGTTCTTTGCTTTATTGTAGGCATCTCAGCTGGGCATTGTAGTCCGATGAACTACTTAGGTAGCAGTCTATTAGCGCAATGGTTTCACTAGTTCAGCTCCTCTTCCTAGTTCTGTAGTGTTTGTAGCCGGTTTATCATTTTGTTGTACTAATTAAATGTGCCTTCCTAATGACGTACTGCTGCATGCTTGTAGAATTAACGTGATGTAAGCTGGAACATAGTTTTGATGACATCATCAGTAGATTCGTATTCAGTACTACACTACTGATGTTACAGCTCATCGCAATTACAAAGTTTTTACCTGACGGTATGGCTACTCTTAAGTGCTTCATGGTATTCATCAGAATGTGCTACTGCCATGTACATATGTACTCTATCAAGCATGTTTTGTCTTGCAATATGCGAGCGTTGAAAGTCCATTTTTACGTCCAGAATTGGTTGCGTTCTTCCTTTGGAAATTGGGACTTTTTGTTAGCCGCACCGTCCCAAATCTATGGTTCACTGTGCCTGTCTAAATCTGAGTACAACCATGTAACACTATAGCTCAAATTCATTCAAAGCCTAACCCACTATGGAGTGAGAGTGTGAGACCACGCATGTATATCATCCAATTTATACTTTTATCCTTGTTTTGTGTAAAAGAGTTAATTTAGAGGTGCTATATTTGGCTTCAATATACATTATATACTATTAGAATTCATTTTAGACTAGCAATGTGAGATTAATCCTATCACGCTCTGCGCTGACGTTCACATCTACAGGCAGGGATATTGCAAACAATGCATTGAGAGTAAGGTGTTTGCAAATGATTTAATGTCTTTACGTTTATGTGGGCAACTTGGAAGAGACTATGCAGTCAGCATAAAACAATCTTTTTTTTTCAGGATCTTAATTTTCTAAACACTCGAATTTCAAACTATTATGTTTTGGAATATTAATACACGAACAACTTCCTATGTTTGTTCTTGTTCTTTGCAAGTGAGGCATTGTATGTTGGAGAGTCGTATTTCCAGTAGACAATGCCACAGTTCAGAATGCTCAGAATTGCACTTGAAGCAGTTCTCCGCATGAGGTCTTATTAATTTAAGATACAATCACTGCATGAACAACTATGGCCAACCCACTGCAATCTCTACCGAGTTGAAGTTCAATTGTCATCTCCAGTTCCTTGCAAATACCCATGTCATCATCTTATAGTCTGGATAATCCACAAGGCTCATGACTGCTGCCTCACTTCCACAGGAGACTTGCTCATGCTCCGTCGTGCAGCATCTGCATTGCATGTTTCAGCAACAACCTGATCGTCAGAGGAGTTTTGAGCCATTAGCTTCATCAACATTGCCATCTCCTCTAGCTTTACTGCTTCATCACTAGAAGAATTATTGGAATACTGGGACTCATCAAAGATAGTTCCAAGTTGCAAGTTTCTTCGCATGGCTGTGTAAACTTCACCACCTTGAGTGTCTCCACAGAAACTTTGCGTGTGAAAAGAGAATTATTTGACCAGAGGTGCTTTCATGCATTTTTTTTTGACAATTGCACAAATATTAAAGTATGAATGAATGGTAGATGGTGATTACTTACCCTTTCGCTTGCTTCAAGATTTGTGCAACCTGCATTGAGAGGAAAGTATTGAAGCACTACTCTCCTAGTTTAGAATTGAAGGCACCCTTCTTGCATCTCTTCGCATCCACGGCCTTGTTTAGTTTAGTTTCCATTTGATTTCCATGTTACAAGGAACTATTAACTATACACTCAATAAAATAGTCATTCAAAGAGGAAAACAATTGACTTGATAATTGATATACTACAAATCAACACACAGATCAATCAGACATTTTCTTTTTTTTTTCCTTCTTTTTGGGAGAATCCATTAAACTTTTCCTGGGAGGTCCGGCGCATGCATTTATTTCTCTCTGAAAAACTAGGCAATTTATTTGTTTTGGAAAAAGACAAGGCACTTTGACTTAGTTCGATTGATATGTATGTGATCTAATGCTGACATAAAATTCCTTCCGTCCATACTCTTGAGTAAACAATAAATGTATAATATACACATACCTGATGGGAAGAAATTTGTTTGCGATTAATGGGATGTATGTTGACGACCATGTCTATCTTTTAGATCGAGCGTGTGAAATAAATTAACATGTCAGAATTACAGCCTACGAAATTATATCATCATAAACATATTTCTAGTCAAACTTAGAAAATTATGAATGATATACACACAAAATTGTGCTCCATTTGTCCCGTGATATAAGTCCCTATTCTTAGGAAGCGGAGTCCCACAATATAAGTTTATTGTGAAGAACAAATATATAGTTATTACAATATTTCCACCATATACCCCCTCTTTAATGCTGAAAAAATAGATACATAGGTGTAGTATATTGGTATTAACTTTTTCTTGGATTTAATGCCTTCTTGGTATGCATGATCTATTTACATTATTTCTTCTTAGATTTAGTGTCTCATTGGTTAGTGTGTATGACGGGCTTGGACTTGTATTGCGAGATTATAATATACTCCTCTGTTTTGCTATATTTGTCCATGGCCTTGAGAGTATCAATTTCAATATATTTGTCTATTAGGAGAGTCTAGAGTATACTTATTGTAATTTTTTCACTCACTACCCCTACTTAAATACTTTCCAAGAGGTTAGATGATCATGTTCTATCATTGAAAAGGGGTACGTGTGGCCACTTCTTATTAACTAATTATTAAATTTCGTGCTTCCTTAGTCTGTGTGTTCGATGGACTGTGGACAAATATAATGACACGAAGAGAGTACCACTTTACTACAAATTGTAAAAGGAAATTAATTAATGAGAATACTAATGGCAACCTTGAAATAAATGCTTTCTTCTCTATCCTTAAGAGTTTTTAGATCGAGATGTTGCTTATTTATGGTATCTTAGTAACGAAGACTCTTGATGCTGAAACCATAAATACCATAAATAATACTCCATCCGTTGATAAATATAAGGCCTATAGTTTGAATGGTCTTGCTGAAAAATATAAGGCATGCATGTAGATTTAATGAGTCTTTCCATATATACCCTTATTTATTCTCTCTCAATCATATGCATTTATTTATTACCACCTATACAAAGTATTATCTCTCATCTTCCAAGACAATTAAGAGGGATATGTAAGTCATTTTCTCTTATGTTTTCCTCAATTTCACTACAACCTTAATCATTGTGCTAAGTCAAAATACGCCTTATATTTATCAACGGAGCGAGTATATGCAATTCTACTGATGGGCGTGACTTCATGGATGACCATGACAGTAAGAGCAACTACAATAATATCACCTCAGCTTACTATTAGTATGTACACATCAGATTTATTATATGTGAAAGAGTGAGAAAAGATGAGAGAGAAGAGAATCAACTCTTATTTAGCAGTCAACATCGTATGGAAAATAACGTGCTATAGCCAGCCAAAAGTCCGTGTTGGAGCTGATGCGAGCGACAATTAGTATTGAAGTTAGTGTTTTGCCAATAGCTACAAAGATGAAGTTAGTGTCGAATGCCCAAATTAAATGCTTTAGTGTTTCTCTGGAGACAACCTCTAAAGATAGTTATTATACAAGATGACTTTATTGCTTACTCTAGATGGCACGGATGAGAGATATGGTAAGTAGTAGACTTTATTATTGTACCTGCTCTAAGCCCATCAGTCGAGCGTTTTGTTCTTTGAGCCATTAGTTTCTCAATGCTAGGGTGCTACGTCGTCCTCTCACTAAAGAATACCATTTTCACTATTAACGTGGCCCGTAAAATATAACTTAATTTGATAACTAATTTTTATTATAATATGTAACATCCCAAAATCTAATACAAGTGAAATTCATATATCTGTGATGACTTGCATTTGGATTTGTATCATTCTCTAGAATTTTTGGATTTTTTGCAATAGCAAAAAGGATTTCCAATAACCTAAACTAAGGTTATGATATTCATCTTCCAAATCTTTGAACACAACAAATTCTGAAAATAAAGTATTTAAATCACAGAAGACCTCCAGATCACCTCACAAAAGTTTTAGAAGATTTGGAACCCATTTGATATTTAAGAAAAATAAAAAAACAGCAAAGTGGAAAAGGGAACATAGACCTTGTCAGATTTTTATAAAAATCCTCAAGCATGATCATGATTTAAAAATTTTACAGTATCATCCTCAGAAACTCAGATCAACCCCCAAAAGCTTCAAAAATCTTTGACTAAGTTTGCTAGCTCAATCAATTTGAAAAACCCAGGTTACCATAATTGAGAAAGTTGGAGTTTCCTTTTTCCTTCCCTGTCCCTCTGCCATGTGGGCCCCTGATGGCAGTAGGTCACCTCTCTGACGCCCATGGCCCAACGGTCAGCTTCCTCCTTGCCCTACCCTTCTCTCTTGTGTTTGCAGAGCAGTGCTGCCCAACCGTCGCCGCGACAGCATTTCCGGCACCGATCCTTTGTCGTGGCAGCCTCTGACCCTGTCTAACCTTGCCGTGGCAAGCAGGTCGTCGCCGTGGTACTTGCGCTGTTACTTCATCCTCCCGTGCACGCCAAGACCATCCAGTGTCTCTGCCCCACTCTGGCGCCTATCATCTCTACCTCGCTGCCCTCTCCTACTTCCTGAGCCTGCACACATGCTAGTTTACCAAGATTCCCTGTTGGCCGATGCCCATTCCGCAATGCCGCCAAGCGTCAACCCTCTTGTCACCTCACCGACCTCCCTCTCCGCCCCTACTTAGCTCTGCCGAGGCCAACTGTAGCTCTCCGCGTTGTCTGTCCTCTCATGGCTTGCTACCATGCCATTGAAGCTCAGAGGAGCTCCAAGAGTAAAGAAGCGCAAGGCGTTCAACTGAGCTGCTCCGGTAAGCATTTGGTGATTCCTCCTGCTTGGAGCTTCACTCCCATGCACTGATCATTTCGCCTCACTCGATTTCAGCTCTGAGCCACCGTAGCACCGCCGCCTTCTTCTCCGCCTCTGGCCCACCATCGCTGGGCTACCTCAATGCTCGTCCGCCACAGTGAGTTTGCAAAATGGGACCCTCTCAGTCCCTTGATGCTCATCCACCCCTTCCTCGAGCAACATCACTCTTCTCCTTCCCTCCTAGGCGACCGCCACTCGCCGTCGTCGTTGGGCCACTCTGAGCGATTTCCCGGGCCATCGAGCCATGCCCTAGATGCTTTGGGACCGACCCTCTCTAGCCTCCCCTGCTGGAGCCCGGGTCCGACCGGTCCTCCCTCGCCACCGGGGAGCTTTCCTTGGCTCTACTCTACTATGTGAGGCTGAGCTGTGGTCTCGGGTCGTCAGTGTCTGGCACCAACCTGAGATATGATGACATGCATCGCTATGTGTGAAAACATTGGAAGAGGATGAGAACGGCTCAAACTTGATCATTTGAATCACTCTTATCCCATGGGGCTATTATTGTTTCCACTGTCTAAACAAAATATCGAGGGGCTATTTTGGAACACATTAATTCTGTTTAATGTGCTTCCAATTTTTCGCATCCTTCCAAGATGTTGGATTTCTATAAGAGTCGAAGACCCCTTCTTTGTCCAACACACCGCAGAGAAAAAAAACAATTGTCTTCTTCCTTTTTCGCATGAAGCTCCATCGCGCTGCCTTGGTTGGGAGCTACTCCTTCCCTACACTGGTGTGCACCGTCGGTGGGAGCTACTCCTTCCCTACACCGGTGTGCACCGTCGGTGGGAGAGCCGTGTCTCTGAAACCGGCTCCTCTCTTGGTTATGCATGGGAAGGATTAAATCATGTTTTTAGGAAGTGCTTCATGCGGCTGCTCGTTGTTTGCTATCTTCTCTGGATCATGTGTCTTCCTCAGCAAGGTTTCCCAACTATTCTGCGGTCTTCGCCGGAGTGTTTTCTGTAAGTCGCAGTATACATCCCTTAGATATGGTTAACTTTATTCTATTAATTAAGAATACTTTGTGTGTTCTGCATGATTTCTATATGTTCAAATAGTGTACTTTGCTGTGGTAGCGCATATCCATGTGTGATATTGTGATGGTGATTCTGTTCTTTGTTGCTATTACGCCAAGTGGAGAGTTGATTTGGTGAGCGGTGGTGGCGGGATTAGCGCAGTAGACTAGAGAGTGCCAATCGGTGTGGTGCAAGCCAGCGAGCGGTTGCGCAAAAGAGTAGTCATGTACATAGGCATTAGAACTAGTAAAAAATGTCATTACGGCTCAAATCAAAAGAAAAATGTTAATGGTTCGATAGTGGCTCGTTAGCTTGAATTTAAAATAACTACTTAAATAATAAATACAATAATAAGCCGCTACTGATAGAGGGCCTGCCTGGTATAGAACTTCCCGAGGCGCTGGGGACCACTGCTGCGCAGCCTTCATGCGTGCAACGTGCCCGTGCATGCCCATCGAACACCCGTTTCCAAGCGACACAAGGGGCAATTTACACTTTCTTCTTCCAAGGATCGTTTGTTTCTTAAGATAGCGAATGCATTAAGTAATTTGGTTTGCAATTCAAGTGAACGTTGTTGCATTTCTGGACTGGAGTCATGCCAACTTATGGCTGGGTTACGATGCTTGCTTTAGTCAGAAAAGAACAGTAGTACTTTGTTTGGTAGTTCACGTACGGGAAGTAATAAGGTAAAGTATAAAAAACTAGCTGCTGCAATATACGAGCTTTTGACTAGCCAAAAAGAAAGAAGAGTAGAGGAAAACACCAAATTGATGAGGATCAATGGAACACGGTGATCATATCATCAGTATGCATCAACACTTCATACACAGTGAAATACCATTGTCATGCCACGCGTCCGAAGACCTATATGTGCATACTGAAAGCCATCCATGTGTTGGGAGATGGATCACTTAAATCACAACATCCAAAGGGCACAGTCCAAACTGGACTCATTCTAAGCCATCCATGCCAACGGTACATGCAGATAGTCTTCATCTGGCTGCAAAATATATTCTGTTTATGGGTAGGATAATTACGAAAGCACATATTAACCCATATGGATCGACCTTATCTTCTATATTGCTTTCATGCATCACCATGTCTGAAAGTATATGTCTTAGGTCATGACCATTTTCCCAATGGTCAATTGTACTACTTTTGGCGTTTATTTTGTGTGAGAAGCATCTGAAAGAACCGCCCGGTGCCTGTCTCTGGACCACCAATGGGACAGTTCTGATCTCTATATAATTCCGTATTGCACTATAAAAGGCATTCAACTGAAAAATGATCGTCACACATTTAAATTGTTGTGGTGACAGCATGACTATATATACCACTTTGCCCCCACATATATGGCATGTATATATGCATCATGTTCCCCAGGCGAGGCACTGTGTTTATATACAACTCCTACTACATGTCTAACTCAGGTGGGCTAATTGACAATGGCACATAGGACTAAGGTAAAATTTAAAGTGCTGAACCATGGAAGGTCTTTATCAATTCTTGTTTCAGAGGATTGTTACCTTCAAATAAAGGTTCTCAACTATTACATAAAGTACGACACAATCACTATCATGAACATCGATGGTCAGCATTATTTGTATTGCCACTACTCCCTCTTGATCACTAACTCACCTCAATGTTAATTTAACGATAGTAGAAATCCAAATTTCATCTCTAGTTGGCTGGATATATCTCCACTCAAGCATCATCCTCGGTGTCTGGATAGTTCACAAGGTTCACAACTGCTGCCTCACTTCCACTAGAGACTTTCTCACCAGAATTGTTGTTGCTCGTGATCTCTTGTTCGGCATCTGCATTGTATGTTTTAGCAATAACCTGACCACCACCAAACGAATTTGAGCCATCAGCTTCATCATCACTGCCGTCTCCTCCCATCATATCTTCTCCAGCTTTGTTTGCTTCATCATCGCAAAGATCGGGACTCACAAAGACAGTTCCATGTTGCAAGGCTCTTCGCATTGCTGTGTAAACATCACCGCCTTGAGTGTCTCCGGAGAAGCTTTGCATCTGAAAATAATTATTAGACAACTTTTCTCTTAAGTGTACAACATCATCATACGAGTAATAGCAGTAACTAATTCTGCATGCATTGTTAGCTGCATTGTTAGCTCACGATTCTTTGCTTTCACTTTGTTGGATGTAGGAATGATAGTGGGTTGTGTTAGGGCTTGTGTGACGAGTCTCCATAGATTTAAAATTTAAGGCATCATTCCTGCATCTGTTTGCAACCATTGCCTTGTTTTGTTCCCTTTCCATTCTCTTTCGATGTTTCTGGGAAAAGAGTTTACTATAAACTCAATAAAATAGTTATTCCAAGAGGAAAACAATTGACTTGATAGTAGAAATCAAAACAAACATCAGTCGAACATTTTCTTTCTTTTTGGTAGTATCAATCAAACATTTTATGGGCGGAACCAGTGCACGCGTTTATTTTTATCTGAGAAACAATGCACTTCATTGTTATAAAAAAGTCAAGGCATTTTAACATAGTTCAATTTTTTAACTGTTTGACTTGGTTGAACTGATGTGTATGATATGAATTGCATGCAGAGAATTTCTTCTGTCCATAAGAGTAATCAATAAATGTATAGAATACACATACCTGCAGATGAGAAGAAATTTGTTTGCGATCAATCACATCTACGTTCATGATCATGTCTATCGTTTTAGGTCGAGCATCTGAAATAAATCGACATGTATTATTTTTATACCTATCTGAAATCCAAAAGTTAATCTTGTAGTTAAACTATTTGATCTTAAAAAATATCTATTAACCTTCTCCGAGTATTTTAAGAGCATGCAGGAACTTTTTCTGCAGATATGGAGTCCAAATGAGAGAAGTTCTCTTTTCAGTACCATCCTTCTGTTGTACCGCACACTTCCCCATCTCTTCTCCACCGTATGTTTCATCTCCAACACCTACGTACATACATATACACACAAAATAGTAGTTCATTACTGTTCTTAAGAACACATGATTTTTTTTACTTGATACATTGTTTGAAATGAAACGTATCTTTAACCATTAAAAGGTACTACAATATGTTAGTAGTAAGAAGTTATGAAATTCTATCATTATAAAAGTATATTTAAAAAATTATGCTGATGTAATATATTCATGGAAAATCCAGATAAATAACGATTGACATATTTGTACCAAACTTAGAAAAATTGTGAATGTCATTCACATTAAAGTGTGATGTTCTTTGATCTGAGATGAGACTACAATATATCAGTTTTTGCTACCCACTATAAGAAGGAAATTAATTAATGAGAACACTAATTGCTACCTTGAAATAAATGCTCGATCTTCTCCATCCTTAGAACTTTTAGATCGAGATGTTGCCATATATTATTCATGGTTTCAGCATCAAGAGGCTTCTTCACCAAAAAACGTGCGCCAAGTTCAACACACCTCTTCATTATGTACATTGTTGTTTCAGTTGACATCACTAGTTCAAATGTAAGATTTATTAGTATAATCATTTTAAAAAAACTGTCAGATACAAGAGAGATAAAAACGGGGTTATGGGCATAGAAGAATTGAAGATAACAAAAAATAGCAAAGATTCTATATATCTACTTACTAATCACTTGAAGGTTTTTATGCACCTCTCTGGCAACTTCAAGGAACTGAAAACCACTCAACTCTTCCATGTGCACTGCTGCCAAAATGAAATCAACATCTTGTGCATGATTCTCAAGACATCGGAGTGCCTCTATGGGACTTGAATACACTGTCACTGAAAAAAGGGAAAATTTTTAGTGTTTATTCTGAATACAAAAAATTCTCCGAACTATACAAGAAAGAGTTTCTGCATGCAGACCATTGCAAAGTCAGAATTAGTGTCTGAGGAATATATAACCATATAAAGGATGGAAAAAGTAGTAGTAATACAATATCTACTTCTTAAAAAGAACATGGATTGCTGGCGCTTACCATAAAAGTTGAGTTTACAAAGCATAGACCTTGCTGAATTGGCATGATGTTTATCTTCATCGATGACCATGACACTAAGCCCATCAGTAGTGCGTCCTTCTGTTCTTTGAGCCATGAATGCTAGAGTTATTCTTGTTTTTTGAGCTTTATTTTTGTGTGTGAAGCCCTTGAAAGCACCAGTGCCTATTTATAGCCCAACAAGGTTTGATCTATTTAGTTTACTAGTACATTTTCGTTACATCTATTCATATAAGACCATCGCATATAGGATTTTATTAAAAAAGTCCATACTATACAATGACACTGAAAAATACAAGTGTGGTTAATCTACCACGGTGGCATATGTGGAGAGTTATAAAATCTAGTGAAAAAAGAGTCACCCTCAAATATAGATAGTTCTTAAAATGATGTGCTCCACATATTCTCAGAATGGGCACATAAGTACGGAAGCAAAACAATCCCTCAGTGCAAAGCAGGTTTCGTCATCTGAAACTCCTAGGCGTGATTGGCTTGGTGTTGCACCTAGTTTTAATATCTGCCTGCTTGCAGGATGCTTGTAACATGTTTCAAATTAGTAAAGACTAAGCTCCTTTCTTTGTCAAAAAAAAATCCCTAGTTAGATAGATGCATGACAACCAATGTAGTATTGTCTCGCTTTATATGGTTCGGTGTCGTTTCATCTTGCACTCCAGTTACCGTCGGATTGGGAAACAGCACACTATAATGATGTGACACATTTTCATGGTTGTGACAACACTATAGGTGCCACAAAATTTTCATGCGTGTGATGCAGTGATAATCACATGTAAGTTCAATGCAAGTTGGGCAACGAAAGCCTGAAGGATTTAGTGTAGATTATACTATCCAAAGATCATTGCCAGTGCTACATCGTAAGAAATGTTTTCAAATGAAATAGAGTGGCAACCAAGGTCCTTTTCGAATGATGATGAATGCAGCCAAAATAAAAGATATAGTCCATCCACATCCACCGAAGACAAAATCTGCAGCCAAAAGAGAAGATATATGGGTCAATGTGTACTTTTGGAATTATCCTGCCCCTAATAGAGTATATTTTACACCCACACGAAGACAGAATCTGCATGGAAAGTTGGTATGGATGGCCTTTGGATGTTCTGACTTTGGTAGAATGAGTTTAGTTTGGGCTATAGCCTTTGGATGTTCTGACTTTGCCGTCCTCCACATTAACTAACTCAGCATTTGTTTTTGACATTGCATCTCATTATTGTCTCCAATCAAGTAAATCTCATCAACATGGCCTGAACCGTCCATGGACCTCACTTAAATGATCCGTCTCCTCATACCCTGGCGTGGATAATTTTTGGTTAGCGCATATAGGTCTACCGACATATGGCATGACAGTGGTACTTAACTATGAATAAAGGGTTGATGCATGCAGATGATCTCACCCCTTCTGGACTGATCAATTTTTTGTTTTCCTCTACGTGCTTATCTTTTTTTTTCTGGTCAAAGGCTGGAGTCTAACTAAACTACTACTTCTAGTACTTATTTACCTTACTCCCTTTGAGCTACCAAATAAATTACTACATTTATTTTTTGATTATTGCAAACATCATAGCCTCTCATAATTAGCACTACTCCGAACAATTAAACAACAAAACTTTCACTTGAATCGCAATAAAAATTGTATATTTTATTGTGTGTTGTCTGTACAAGTCATGTTCCCCATACGAAGTACTGCAGTTACAACTGCTGGGTATAGGTCAACTTAGGCGGGAAATTGATGTTGGCATAAAGGAATAAGGCTAAATTAGAAGTTCTTAATTACCCATGATCTTAGTCAATTCTAGTTTCAAATGATTACTTTTAAAGATGTGCTTCAATACTTTCCCTCCTAATATAAGTTGCACAAATCTTAAAGCAAGCGAGGGGGTAAATAATCACCATCTACCTTTCCTTTCATTCATGCTTTAATATTTGTATAACTATAAAAAAGAAAAACATAGAAGCACCTCTCTTACTTTTAAAGATGGATTCTCAATATTTCTCCAAACGAGGGTCTTCAAGCAAAATAGAGAGCCAATTAATCAAGGTTATTTATACAATTCCTCATTAAATTATTCTAGCCCAAGATACAAACATTTATTTCTAAACATGATGATGCACATAGATGAATAAAAATATATCTTGGATGTCTCTTGGGCTGTGTGCCTCTAGACTTTGTGACGTCCACTTTTGCTCCACGTCTTCATTGATGTCTCCCATAAAGTCAATATCATCAGCAATGCCACAACTGTCGTTGAGTCTAGATTAAATGATTACACATATTTGTATTTGTACCGACACATTGCTCCATGTCTTCATCGCTCCACGGATGCAAATACAAATCTCTGTGATTATTTAAGATAAACTCATCTATGGTTGAGGAGTTGCTGACGAGATATTACTAATTGGAAATATATATCAATCAATAAGCGGAGTAGATATGGATGCCACAAAGTCTAGAGGTGCACATCCTAATGGATATCCAAGACAACTCTCCATTCATAGAGGCCTTTTATCTTTGAGCGAGTGGCAGCTATGCTCTTGTTAATTTGGTTTGTGAATGTAGTATGCTTTAACCCCTTTTATATGGGGTGCATATCTTTTTATTTCACCTATGTGTATCATCATGCTCGGTTGTATTTTACGTCGGAATCATTTAATTTGCAAAGCCAAGTCAAATCGAGCGAGATTAGTCGGACAAGGTTACAACAATTCCATGTATGTGTCAATCATGCACACAATACATATAGCCAAGTGTCGCTGTGATGTGTCTGTAGACCATCCAACGCCAATCTAAACCTATCATCTGGTTCGGGTAGGGTGTCATCATTCATGGAAAGTTGGGGTGCTGGGATGATCATTTGACTTTGGTTGGAGGAATCAAAATGGCATGCTAGAAGGGGTAGAGCGGAAATGAATATCACAAAATCCAGAGGTGCGCAGCCCTAGAAAGATCGAAGATAACTCTCCATGCATGGAGGCTTTTTTCTTTGAACGCAAGCAAGATATGTCGTCGTTAGTTGTTTTATGGAAGGTACGCTCTTGTTTTATTTGGATCTGTATTAAAGAAAATACTTATTGACCCATATAAAATGGTGTGCATTTATTTTTATACTAACTATGTGCATAATCAAATCTGGAAATAAATGTATGTATCCCGTGCTAGAATCATTTAAGTATTGACCTTGGTTGTCTCACAATTTTGCCTAAAAGCCCTTGTTTTTAGGCAATATTGAGAACCAAATAATCCTTTGAAGTGACAATTTAAAATGCAGGACCTTTAATTAAATAATTTTAATATAGGATTAATCATGTGTAACATTGTCCATTTCCCCCTTACTTGAGCTCTACCTTGCTATCATAGTATGTAACGCAATGTTTCGCATGATATCAGTATGGCACCATCTCCTTGCATGCAAGCAAGTACCATGCATGCAAACACAAATCTCTGTGATCATTTAAGATAGACTAATAGACTGTTGAGGCATTACTGATGAGATTAGAAAACATATCAATGAAGAGGGGGGAGTATATGGATGTCAAAAATCTAGACGTGGACATCCCAATAGGTATCCAAGATAACCTCCATTGTTGGTAGCCTTTTGTCTTTGAGCGAGTGTAAGATATGCTATCAATAGTTTCACAGATTTCACATGTGTATAGTCATGCATGTTCGTATCTTAGGCCAAAATAATTTAATTTGCAGAGCCGAGTCAAATCGAGTTAGGTCAATTGGCTAAGGTTTCAACATTTTCATGTGTGTGTCAAATATGCACACAATGTGTATAGGGAAGTGTTGCTGCCATGTGTCAGAAGACCGTTGTAGGGACAAGGATAACCGACTAGAGGGGGGTGAATAGAAGGTTTTTAAAATTCTTTGGCTCTAATTGCAACAAATGATCAAGTAATAGTAGAATTAAGAATTTTAACAATCAAAGTCTAAATCGTCTAGGTTTTGCTAAGTGCACCAACAAGCTATGTCTAAGCAATTCAACAATCCTAGGGAGATGATTAAAGCTATATACACTAGGAAAGTAAATTACTCAAATTTAACTACAAGAAAGCAAACCACAAAAGATGGGCACAAGAGTTTTATTCCGTGGTCTCAGAGACTTGCCGGTCTCCCCTAATACACATTGAGGAAGCTTAAACAAATCAAGCCGGCTCCTTGCACAAATGAGCCTCTCTCGATCACTAGTGTTAGCTCTTCCACGCTCCGGGTAGGTGAGCTCCAACATTCACAATCCACCGGGCCTCCTCACAAGCTTCTTTGAGAAGATCACTACTTCTCATGCCTCCAAGCTGTCTAGGAGGCAGCAACCTCCAAGAGAATAGATCTTGATGCTTGCTTAAGGTTGATTAATTGTCTAATAGCTCAACTTGAATGCACACACTTAAATTTTTCTCAACAACTCACAAAATGTGAATTAAATGCTCTTGAGATGATGAGATACTTGCAAGGGCTCACAAATATGCAATGAATGTCCAAGAGAATGCCCTTGCAGCAGGTGAGGGTGTATTTATAACCCTTACCAACAAATCTAGTTGTTACCATCTAATTCCTAAAAAATTCAGGAAAGTCGGCACTACCGCCCATGTAGGCTAGTAGTGCCACATGGGTGGTAGTGCCGGCCTTAGGCTCAACGATCACCTGTAGCATTTAATGTTGAGAGGAACTAGCCGTTGCTACAGTACCCCCGCACTATCGCCCATGTAGGATCGGTAGTACCGGCCATAAGCACCCAGAAATGTGCATTTTCACCCTTTTCTGGAAAAAGTCTACTGCTCATTTGGGTTGGTACTACCGCACCTGTGGCAGTACCGCTCCCAGATGGACGGTAGTGTTGGCCGGGTAAAAACCCAGAAAATGCACCATTCTGGAAACATCTACCGACCACTAGGGCCGATACAACTACACCTGCACTAGTATCGCCCTAAATGGGTCGGTAGTGCTGGCCTGGGCACACCCCAAAGATATGCACATTATAAAATAGCTACCGACTTCTGGAACCGGTACAACCAAACCTGCGGCATTACCGCTCCTAGAAGGTCAGTAGTGCTGGCCTAGCAAAACCTCAAAAACACCCATCTCTGTCAAATAACTACCGGCCCATTGAGCCGGTACTACCACCCTTGCGGCAGTACTGCTCCTAGAAGGTTGGTAGTGCCGACAATACAGTTTTTTATAGAGGACTTTGAAGGATTTTCTTAGAAATGCACATGACTAAAGTATGAGCATGAATTTGAGCCATTGACACTAAATTATCTAATCTACTAGCCAAAGGTCCCTCTTAATAGTACGATGCCTACACTACCGACCCGATCTTTACTCCAAACATGTAGATCGCCAAAAAGCTATAAAAGGGTCCTTACAAATTATACGTTTGTGTTAGCTTGATGTTCTAATTTCCTTATAGCTCAACGATTTCTTCTCTTCATAGGACCAACCTATTTTTCACAGCCTTAAGAAAAATTGTTAGTCCTTAAAACATGATTGTTATTAATTACCAAAACCAAAGACGAAATTTAGGGCCTAGATGCTTCAATCTCCCATTTTTTGGTAATTGATGACAACCTTAACAAATATAATGAAATTGAATATGTTTAAAGTATACATCAAGTTAAGCAAGTTGTATACTTTTGGATTTTGCTTTAAATGGTATTTCACTTCTTTTGGAAGATGATTGAATTTGGAATTAAAATGCCATAAAAGCCACAATGTATGGTTGAAACTCCCCCTAAATGTGTGCATGAATATACTAATGTGAGATTGCACATATTTTGAAGAAATTGGAAATTTTGGCGGAGTTTCCACTATATATTGGATCCGAGAAAACAAGATGAATATGTCAATATGCATACACATTAATCATAGGATCCAATATGACAAAATAGGAAACAAAGTAATAAGACATTTAAGCATTCAACATTACAAACATCCATAAAACATCCAAAACAACCAAAAACACATAAGGAGGTTCAATTAGCTTACAAGATATATAAGAAATATTACAAAGCTAATCCTCAAAGCTTCACTTCTTCCATCTTCTACTTCTTCTCCCTTCTTCTACTTCTCCCCCCTTTGGTATCAAGAACCAGAAGAGGGGTCCTCATGAGACGTCTAGGAGGGTAGAGGAGAATCATAACTATGTCCACGACCACGGCCAAAGCGACAAAATCTGATGGGGATTAGCTCATCACGAAGATGATCCACAGTCGCTCCAACAGTGTCCTAGTGCTCTCGAATTTCATCTACCATGGCACAAGTCTGGAACTGAAACTGATGCTCTTGGTCAAGCCTACTCATGATGCCAGAGTTGAGTGAGGCGAACTGAGTCATCATATTTGAATGAAGACTCTCCAAACTCGCCAAGAAGGCATCCTGAGCCACATCATGGGGCTGAGGTGGATCCTGAGGAGCATCCTAAGACTGCTGCTGCTGTTGCGCTGGATGACCAATCACATGAGGAGGTTCTTCACGAGGCTTGTACTGTTTATGAGCATAGTTGTTGGGACCCGAATTCACTAATTTGGACCCTCTGTGTTTACTGCACTAGTCCAAGATCATGCTAGTTCACACAGGCTCAACATTGGCAAATATAACATCATACACAACGATAATAATATAAAAATTCCATTTATTGAATATAACTAAGTGTACGATCTTATGACAAACTTACATTATTAAGCCACGTAGGGCTAGACTTGAAATAAGAAACTAAGACAATGCAACTTAAAATAAAAGATGTAGACTACCCATCAGTTTCCCACCAGCAACTGACTAGACTCGAACCCTAATTACTCGTGTCCTCCTGGTACTCCTCCAAGACAGGGGTAGATTCCTCAACTGCTGATTGTGGTTGTTGGCAAAGGTAAGTACTTGAAAGCACTAAACAAGTTGTGCACAAATGCAATTCTAATGTTCTATATGCAAGACTTATTCCAAAGGAAAAGGCTAACATGGCTATTTTGCAATAAAGCAGCATTTATGAACAAGTATGATAAATAGATTGAAAGATAATAAAACAAATAACAATAAATAGTAATTTCAGCGTTTCTCAAGTAAACTAAGATTTCCAATCCTAAGTCAAGTTTCCAACTTCCAATGGCAACCTGCCATTCCAACCAAGTTTTATTTTACCAAAATCTAACCCTTGACTATAATTCCCGAGCTATGCTTAATACCGCGAGCACGGCTATCCGAATATATTTACATTTTGCAGAGGTTATGCACTTTCTCCACATGATACAACTATACACCATAAAGGCGAGTGATTACGACAAAGCCTTTACAATACCCTATCTTAACCCTGTACTACCCGCTGAGGTTTCAACACTAAAGAGTCTGATTACCACACTCTGGGCCCCCTCTTGCGCTATGTGAGTTAATCCATGAACGTGGGACTCACACCACCTCTAGCAGTACCAAAGCTAAAACATTGCAAAATCAAATAATAACCGAATTATTAACCGAATTATTTTTATACTGAAAAATAAGAAAATAAGAAAATCAAATAATAACCGAATTATTATTTATACTGAAAAATCACATTTATGACGTTAGCAAAACCTCAGACCAATCCCGTTGTGCCACGTGGTAGTTCCGGCCATGGTGCTTCGACGACATTGCCTGCCACGTGGCTGCGCCTGGTTGGCTGCGGCGCCGCCCACGATGTGCCCTCTAACGGTCGACGCACAGAAATTCTTCACGCGCTCAAGCTCTCGAATCATCTGCAATCAGCTATAGTCATCAAGTCCTTCATTGCTCACTGCCTTCAATCGGCTTCTTGTCAAGATCGTCTGAATGGATCCCTCACAGGTATTCATCCCAATCCCAATCAGCAATGACCAATTTTATCTAGGCCCGGTAGGAAACTGAAATGCCGATTCAGTTATAAATGAAGAGATTCCTCGCCTTCCCCTATCGGCTGCTGGATATAATATAGAGGGTTTGAGTAAGAGCTTCAGAGCTTGGCCGATAGCGTTTAAAGGATGGAGATCTTGGTACATCCGCGTAGCAGCCCAGAAGAGGGATGAATGGGAAAAAATGGGCATAGCCGAATGTCTCCCCCTCTCTTTAGCCGATCCAGAGGCCAATGAGCTCTTAGTGGCCACGACTTGCTATTTCTGGTCAGACACTTTTAATGCATTTGTATTCTGTACTGGCCTCGTCGGCCCAACTCTCTTGGATGTAGCCCAATTATGTTGCATAAGACCCGATGGAGAACAAATGTCAGCTTATAGTGCCAAGCCTAGATATAAGCTTATCAAGTCTAAAGGTGAAGGATGGGCTAAGTATATCAGCAATAATAATAAGGTGCATGGGCCAATATTGGATGAAGAACATGTTGCATTCCTCAACCTTTGCACGGGCCTCACCGGGTACACTTCAGGTACCCTAGGAATCCGGAGTCCGTCATTATTGGACATCAAGAAAAAACAACCAAGTAAGTATATCACGTCGACTGTCATCTCTTTTTATCCCTTTTGCAACTAATGCTTAGCCAATAATAATTTCAGAAAAGAAGAAAATCAAGTACACCAAGGCTCCGGCAAAAAGGGGATCCAAGCCCCAGGAGCAGAGTGGCAAGAGCTCGCCACATGCGTCGGCTACTGCAGAGGTAAGCAGTGTACTTTTTGATTAACGACTTAAGTTTTCAAGACATTGGCTTACCCTTTGCCTTTTTCCTCAGCCGACGCTGTCGGTGAAGGTTGCAAAAATCCTGGCCGACCTTCCCGGGATTTCATCGGCAACCTTTTCTCCTTCGCAGCCGATGCCAACGGCTGCGACCATCGAATTGCCAGAATCCTCCAACCCAACAAATCTATTGGGTTTTTCTTTGACCGATCTAGATGACCCTAAGATCATGGCCACTGATGACTATGACGCTGTAACATCCCAAAAATTACCTATAATTTCATTCATGTGCATTTTGGTGATTTTCCAGAATTTATTGGATTTTCTAGAATTTATTTGAATTTATTTTAATTAAGTATATTGAACCTTTTGTGAAAAATAATTATAAATAGATAAAAACTAATATAAAGTTTTGCCAAAAACATTTTATTTGAGTACAAAATGTCTCAAAGTATTTATGAGAATTTTCTTGGATTTTTCCTGATATTTTAACTGCTTAAAAATAATTAAACTAATTTTTGTAATTATTTTAAATAAAAAACCCGAGAAAATCAAAATGAACAGTACTGGGCCGAAGCCCAGCACTGTGTGTGCGTGAGCCCAACGATTGCAGCCCGTTCGGCCCGCTTCACCGCCGCCTAGCGTGTGAGCCGTTTGATGAAGATCGTGCGGTCTTCATCTCCGTGAAACCCTAACGCCTGCGAGCCGTTGGATCAGGATTGTGCGTCCGGGATCGCTTCAAGTTAGTTTGGAAGGTGTGGATCGTATCCGTTGATTTTGGAAGGTGCGGATCGGATTGAATCGGAGGTGATGCAATCGTGGCCGCTAGTTGTTGATCGGACGGTTGTCCGTCGTCGTCTCCGACAGAGTTTTCGAAATCGCTGCCGCGCGCCGTCTTTGCCGCGGATTGCTAGGGTTGCCGTGTTTGCACTCATGCCAAGGCTATAAAAGCCACAGCCTGCACCCCGATGATCGTCATCCCCTTGTGCATCCAGTCGCTCAAGTCTTCGCCTCAGAGTCGCCGCCGTTTAGCCTCAAGAGCTCGCCGTAGTTTTCCAAGCGCCGCTGCTTGTTTTCTCGTCTTTCCGTCGCTGTCGAGCCTCCATCCGCCGTGTGGGTTCTGGTTTCGGGTTCGTCGCGTCAAGCCGCACCGGAGCTGCTACCTCTTCGTCGCCAGAAGTACCTAGTTCGCCGTCGGAACCGTCGTCGTCTTCGTCTCCCGGAACTCAGCGCCGCCGCGACATCGCCATGTCTCGGAGCTTCACTCAGCCATCGAATCTTCACCAAACCGTCCAGATCGTGCCACGTCTCCGTCGTCAATAGTGTTCTGCTCGGGTAAGCTTTGGCCATTAGATTTAAGATGAGCGGTCAGGATTGAGCCGCGTAGGAGTAGATTGTGAACCGTTGGATCCGTGCGCAGATGTGCGACGCGTGTCGGCTCGGAAGCCGAAGTGTTGTGCGCCGGGTGCACGGTGGACAGGCGCGTGCCGTGGACGTGGTCCGTAGATCGAGCGACGTGGTGCAATATGGTTGGCCCACGTGTCGCGATGACGTCGTGCTGACATCAGCCGGTCCACAGCACGATACCTCGAGTCCACGGTGGACCAGCGGAGTTTTGTGGACTGAGTCCATGCGCCAAAGCCACGTGTCAGCCTCTGATTGGTCCACGTGTCGCTTGCGCATTAATCGGTAATTCCCAGTAGAAAAATAATTCTGGAAAATCGGATTTTCTAATTTCTGTATTTTCAGTATTTATTCAAACTTCAAAAGGCTATAACTTTTGCAATTTAACTCGGATTTGAGTGATTCAAATTTCTAAAAAATTTTAAAATCAAGATATATTTAATGTTGCTTTTTATTTGAATTTTTGGAGCCTGTTTGCTCTCTATTTTGGGTGTTTATTGCTATTTTATCTTGATTCGCGTAGACGTTGAATTGCTCGGTGCTCCGGAGGAAGATTCGTCGCTTCAAGACCTAAGTTCAGAGAAAGACCAGCACCTGTTCCAAGGCAAGTTGTGCTTTGATCATATTGCACCTAATTTCACAAAATTGCTATTTTGTCTTTAAAATTTATGCATAATACTTTATGTGTATAAATGATTTCAATTAATCTGGGAACTAGATAATATGCCTAATTGAATTAAATTATACCTTTCCAATTGTATGCCATGATCTAATTGTCACCCTAGGATATGGAACTATAGTTGGTTGATATTAATAATCAACATGGGACTAGTTAGACCGTATTAGTTTGCTTAGCCATGCCATGTCATCACATGTATCTGGAACATTGATATTTAATCTTGACTAATGGATTATGGAACAATGTTTATAAATTGGTGTGTCAGGTGTTGTCACACAGTGTATTGAGTTGTCGTGGCGAGGAGGTCACACAACTAGATTGAATTGCTGATGGCACGTGGTAATCAACTGGGGTGGTAATCACTTTAGATCGGGGCAGGTGGCAAGGGGCAGTATGCCAAGGTGGGCCTGTTGGGCAAGGGTATGTGGAAGTCTTGCCTCGGTCACTTTAAGGACTTAACCTTGCAAGCCTTTGACCTGAGTCTTACTTGCAACCACACGTCTGGAATGGGACAGTCTAGCTGACTAATTCGTGATGTTTAGATTTTGGTACTACGGTGGTGTTCAGTGAGTCCCGGGTTATGGGGTAGCTCACATGGCGCAAGGGGGGGCCCTGGATGTGGTTACCAGTCTCACCAGTGTTGAAACCTTAGCGGGTAGTGCCAGGTCTAAACAGAGCATTGTAAAGGCTTTGTTATGGTCACTCACCTGTGTGGTGTTTGATTATATCGTGTGGGTAAAGTGCATAACCTCTGCAAAGTGTAAAATTATTCGAATAGCTGTGCTCACGGAATTGAGCAATGCTTGGGAATTACAGTTAAGGGTTAGACTTTTGTTAAATAAAAACTTGTTGGGATGGTGGATTGCCATAAAAACATGGAATTTGACTTAGGATGGAAAACCCTGTTTACTTGAAAAGTTGAATCTATTATTTACTATTATTTGTTTTACTGACTTTTAATCTATTTACTGTATTTTTTTATAAATGCTGCTTTATTGCAAATTAGTCATGTTAGCCTTCCTTGGAATAAGCCAACCATGTAGAATATTAGACTTGCAATACCGTGCACAACTTGTTGAGTGCTTTATGTACTCATCCCGCAAAAACAAACTTCAGAAGAGGAGGAATCCGTGACATTCTTGGAGGGGGAGTACCACAACGCTGAAGCTTAGGGTCCGAGCCTCGTCAGTTGCCTGTGGTGAACTGGGGAGCTGCTACGTTTACTTCATTTCCGCTGCTGTTTAATTGCTATTTCTTAGTTAAGCCCTGTGAGACAATAATCATGTAAGACAACAGTTATTGCTAACTATTGAAGTTATGCTATATTCCGCTGTGTATGACTGTGATAGCATCTATGTTGAGCCTGTGTGCACTAGCGTGATCCTGGACTAGTGCGATATACACAGAGGGTCCGGATTTGCATATTCGGGTCCCGACAGACGCAGAGATCAGAAAAATTCTTGAAGTGTCAAAAAAAGCATCGGCTGCAGTAACCTCTGCCCCAGGGATGCAAGAGCGTCTTAACAAGCTCTTTGACCTTGTGATGAAGCCGCAATCGGAGATCTTGGCTAACAACCAGCCGATCCGAGATGTTATGGCGGCAGTTGAAGCTGACCTGCCCTTAGAAGCAATGGAAGCACTCCTTAACGTCTGCCATTTGGACGAGAGGAAATCCCAAGTGGAGGCAGCTCAGGCGAGAATAGCACAGCGTGAAGCTCAAGAAGCCGACCAGAAACTCTTGGACGAGCTGGTCGTTGATGCCAAGGTAAAAAAGCAAAAATTTGATGCCGATACTGAGCTGCTCAAGGCTAAGACGGAAAAGCAGATCCTAGAAAGCCAACAAACCCCGGAGAAAACTTCATCGGTAATCAAAGATCAAAAATTGGGCATTGCTATGGTTGTGGTCGGAGTGAAGAAGCAGATGGCTAAAGTGGTGCCTGTGCCTGGGAATGCCAAAGATGACAAGCGTATAATAGACGAAGTACAATGCATCATAGCCAAAGCTGCATGCGCTCTGTCGGCTTTAGGCGCTCGACTTGCTGGCTCCAGCATTCAATGCTAATCTCTTAAGATGTAAACTTTTTTGAATGTCTTGTCTTTTGGAACACTTGTAACACTTTAATGTTTTATAATCGGCTGTTTAACCGATTTATATTTGGCTTCGTCATGCCTCGATGCAATTTACTTCCTTTTTAGCCGATTAAAAGCATCGAGTTAATTTGGCTTTTTAGAGCGATTCTTTATAGTCGACTAAGCTCCAATCCAGACGCTAGGATAGTATTTTTTCAAGTACTTACCATTAATCGCTTTAGGTAAAATAGATCCTTCTAATGTCTCGAGCATGTATGAATTTCCATCGACTAGCCGATTGATTTTATACGGTCCGTCCCATGTAGGCGACCATTTTCCAAATCGGTTATCCTTGGAACCAATAGGTAATATAGTTTTCCAAACCAAATCGGCTTCATCAAAAGACTTATACACTACCTTTTTATTATATATCCTTGCAACTCTCATCTTGTTCTTCTTAAGCCGATCCAATGTAGACAAACACAATTATGCTAATTCATCCAAGTTATCGATCATCAGATCGTTATAATTTTGAGTCGACAAACCATTCTGTCTGGCTGTTCGTATAGAATCGATGTTAATCTCCACAGGTAAAACTACTTCTTGGCCATACACTAACTGATAAGGCGAAAGCTTTGTTGCTCCGTGATAAGCTAACCGATACGCCCAAAGTGACTCCGATAGCGTTGAGTGCCAATTCCTTGGTTTCTTATCGATTTTTCTTTTAATCAACTTAATCAATGTTTTGTTAGATGACTCAGTTTGTCCATTAGCCTGAGCGTAATATGGGGATGAATTCAACAACTTGATCCCAAGGCTTTTCGCAAAATTCTGAAATTCATTAGACATAAACACAGTACCTTGATCGGTCGTGATAGTTTGTGGTATTCCAAACCGATGTATAATGTGTTCATTGACAAACCTGATTGCTTCAACGCTCGTAACATTCTTAAGCGGTATAGCTTCAACCCATTTAGAGAAATAATCAATCGCGGCCAAAATGAATTTATGGCCGTTACTTGAAGCAGGAAATATTTGGCCGATTACATCTATCCCCCATCCTCTGAACGGCCATGGCTTGATAATCGGATGTAAAGCTGACGTCGGTGCTAACTGTATATTGCCAAACTTTTGACAAGTCTGACACCCTTTGTAGTATCTGAAACAATCTTCTAACATTGTCGGCCAAAAATATCCTGTTCGCCTAAGCATCCATTTCATCTTATGAGCCGATTGATGAGATCCGCAAATACCTTCATGTACTTTGCCCATCGCCACTTGCGCTTCTTCGGCTCCAAGGCATCTTAATAGCAAGCCTTCCATCGTCCGATAATACAAAATATCATCCAAGACCACGTACTTCAATGCTTGCTGCCTCACCTTGCGCTCTGTCGGCTTAGATGGGTCGATCAAGTAATCTCTTATCTGCGTTCTCCAGTCTATAGCATCCGCACACATGATAGCTTTGCCCACTGACTCAGTCATCTGATATCGGCTAAAATCCTTGTACCCAGACGCCTGTTGAGCCAGTGCATTTTCTCTATCGTTCAAATTATGAGGGATATGATCGATAGAAAATAATGTAAATGAGCTGATAATTTCGAAGCATTGTTCTAAATATTTAAGTAATACTTCATCATGGCATTGGTATTCACCTTTTACTTGTTGTACAATTAACATAGAATCACCGTATGCCTCAACAGCATCTACTCCAATATTCTCTAATAACTGTAATCTTTTGAGCAATGCTTCGTACTCTGCTTGGTTGTTTGAACATCAGCTATTTAACCGAAATGCGAATTCAAAATTATGACCCTTGGGCGATATGAGTACGATACCAATACCATCACCTTCCCGGCATACTGACCCATCAAAAAATAATTGCCAAGGGGCAACAGATACTAGGTCGGCAGCGGTATCATGTCCTGTCATAAAATCGGCTATAACTTGTCCTTTAACTGCCTTAGCCGATTCATATGATAGGTCGAACTCTATTAAGGCATAAGCCCATTTACCAAGTCGATCTCATAAAATCGGAGCTAATAACATGTACTTTATAACATCGGTTTTGCAGACTACCTTACAAGGCAATGCTGAAATATAATGCCTTAGATTTGTACAAGAGAAATATAAGGATAGACATAATTTTTCAACGAAAGGGTACCAGATCTCAGTATCCAGTAGACGTCGACTTAAATAAAAGATTACCCTTTCCTTACCATCGACTTCCTATGCTAAAACAGCTCCAATAGTTTCCTCCTCAGCCGATATATATAACTTGAAAGGAATTCCTTTCCGTGGTGCGGCCAGAACCGGAGGATTGGCCAGGTATTATTTGATATCATCAAAAGCCTTTTATTGGTCAACTCCCCAAACAAACTCTTGGTTATCCTTTAACTTCAGCAAGGGGGTAAACGTACGAATCCGACCGGAAAGATTTGAAATAAATCGTCGGAGATAATTAATCTTACCAATCAACTTCTGCAATTCATTTTTACATGTCGGTGGCTTTGTTTTGGCTATAGCTTTGACCCTTTCTTGATTGACTTCGATTACTCTTTCATGTACCATAAAGCCCAAAAATTGCCCAGCCGACACGCCAAACGCGCACTTGAAAGATATTCTGGAAGACCTTTTCTAAATCAGCTAAGTGCTGTACATCCTCTTTAGATTTTACCACAACATCATCAATATATATTTCAACAATATGGCCGATTAAGTCATGAAAAATCAGATTCATGGCTCGCTGATAAGTTGCCCTGCATTTTTTAAACCGAAAGTTATAATCGTCCATTCAAATAGCCCTATTGCACCAGGACACCTGAAGGCCATCTTAGGTATATCGGCTTCTGCCATGAATATCTGATTATACCCAGCATTACCGTCTAAAAAATTTATGATCTTATTTCATGATGCAGCATCGATAAGCATATGGGCTATCGGCATCGGATACTCATCTTTCAGTGTGGCTTTATTTAAGTTTCTGAAGTCGACACACACCATAAGTTTTCCGTTTTTCTTCATGACTGGAACGATATTGGAAACCCATTCTGCATTTCGGCAAGACCTAATGAACTTTGCTTCTAATAATCGTTTTATCTCTTCTTTTATAATATTATACAGGGTCGGATTAAAGCATCTAGGATACTGTTTAAATGGCCGATATCGTGGTTTAATAGGCAACCGATGTTCGACCAATTGTCGGCTTAAACCAGGCATCTCATGATACTCCCAAGCAAAATAATCTTTATAATTTCTAAGAATTTTGACCAATTTTTCGTTATATTTTACATCTAATTTTGCGCTAATAAAAGTTGGTCTTTTCCTATCACCACTACCTATATCGACTTCTTCAAGCAAATCGGTAGATGTGAAGCCTTGGCCCAACTTCTAGATTTCTTGGAAGTCCTCGATGGCCTCAAAGCTATCTGTTACTTGCCGATAGCTTTGCATTTTGTCTTGTAAGGCCTTCATTATTTTTCTTGTCCCCATCGGCGTAATACCTCATTTGCTCGATCAAACGTGCCTGGCTTGACACTGATCAGCATAAGTCCTGTCTTACTGAGAGCATCTAGGCCCCCTATTTTTGTCAGTTATGCTTATTATGTAGGTTTTGGAGTTGATGATCAAGAAGCATACTTAGTATAAGATGACAACAGCTATATTTGAAGAACAAGGCTAAGGTGTTTATTCTTAGTTTTGGCTTGGGAGTTGATTTAAGCCATATAACTAGAATAACTGTACTATTAAGAGGGATTATACACAAGTAATAATCTTGGTTCATTTGCAAAAATCACTAAGATTACTTGGAGCATAGGATATTTCATATCTCTCATTCAAAAATCCAGATCTTCCCTCTCTTAACCAAAAAGAGTTCTTTTTCGGACCAACTACATTTAGTCCGGCGCTGAAAAATCAAGTTTCAAGTTCTAACCGAACGCACTCCATGTACGTTGGACCGACTTTTTCAGTTCGGCACTAAGAGCTCTCTTTTGATTTATTTCAATCGAGCGTACACCGTTCACGCTAGACCGATCTGAATTTAGACTTATATTCAGTCCGGCATATGTTGTCTTTTCACTCCGGACCATCATTTCTAGTCCGGTGTTAAGAATTTCTTTAATCAAATCTTAACCGAAAACATGCCGTTTACGGCGGACCGAATTCTAAGTGTACGCCTGACCAACTTTTTCGGTCCGACGCAAACGTGTTTCTCTCTGGTAAAACCAGCGGTTTTTCCTTCCACGTCGGACCAACTTTTTCAGTCCGGCGCAAACGTTGTTTTTGCTGGTATCCAAATAGAACAAAGCATGTGTACGCCGGACCAATATTGTCGGTCTGGCACAAACTTAATTTTACCAGTGTTAACCTTCTCTCTTTACATGTATACGACGGACCGATTTTATCGGTCCGGCGCAAATGACAAGGTACAATACTTCTCCGCACTTGTGTACCCCGGACTAACATTTTCAGTTCGACGTCAATTTCTTCTTCACATGACGGGCCAACCTTGATAAATTTATATGTACTCCGGACTAACATTTTCAGTCCGACGCGTGCATAAATTTCATCGTATCAGTCCGGTATGACTCATACACCTTAAAATACTTATAAAAAGGGGCGGTCCGTGTCTCCATATTTTCCCTGTTTTTCCTTACGCACCCAACGAGCAAATGGCAGGAACAACGGCTCTTTTTAAAGCTCTATATATACAGTGCTTGAGTTGACTTAAAAGTGTAGAGACTTTGCATATACACATCTTTGACTTTCTGAATATCGTTGACATCTCTCAAATCATTTACATCTCTTTGATCTTTAGTATTCCTGAGCTTTCATTCCATCAAAGAGTTTGAGCTTCAACTCAGAAACCACAAACACTCATTCTGAACATTTAGAGTTCTTGCTCCAAACTGAGTCTAGTTAGCATCTAGCTACTGAACCAAGAAGACAGGGCTTGTGGATAGTCTATTACTCTTGGAACTAGTTGTTCCTAGACGGTTGGAGAAGTTGTTGGTGCAACCTATCCAAAAGGGATTGTGGAAGGCCACCATTGCTGTGAAAGGTTGAGACTCACCTCACCGGAGTGGTGGAAGAGTCAAGCTAGTGAAAAACCAAAAGCCATTGAGATTGGCTATTTGGTAGAGCAATACTTCTGAAGAAGCGCTCTAACGGGGACGTAGGAGATTGGTCTCTGAACCTCAGTGAAAAATCCTTAAGTCGTCCTGATATTGGTTTATCTTTGTGTGTTCATCTTATTGTCAGTTTTCATTCAAGTTCTTACTGCAACTAAGTTGTGCTGAATCCCTATTCTAATTATTTTCTGTTGCTAAGTTTTTATTGAGAAAAGTTTTTCTTAGTACTTAAAAGTTTTTGAAGTTGCCTATTCACCCCCCTTTAGGCCAACTTGATCCTTTCACTTACTCACGCAAATAAAGTCGCAATCATCCAGCGTTTTCCCTTATATACATCTAGCCTCTTCGTGTTGCCAATTCGCATCTAAACTGGCCATAGCGATATGAGCCGATGTATTAGCTGTGACGACCTCAACTTCACCTCCATTCCACTGAACAAGCGCCTGATGCATAGTCGACGGAATGCAGCAATTGGCATGGATCCAATCCCGACCAAGCAGCACGCTGTTATTACCTTTGGCATCAATGACAAAAAATGCAGTCGTCAAAGTTTTACTGCCAACAGTCAACTCTGTGACCATAACGCCTTTGGCTTCCGTGGGATCGCCTGTGAAGTCATTCAGAACCATATTAGTCTTGATTAAGTCTTCATCGGACTTACCCAATTTTTTGCCGGTGGTGTACGACATCAGATTGACAGTATGTAAGGTCGAGGATGCCGACTAGAGGAGGGTGAATAGGCGGCTTTTAAAATCTCTCTACTAATTTCTACAAAGCAATTCACCCCTAATTATCCTTATGCCAAAACCTTAACAATTATTAATGCGGAAGCGATAAACTAAGGTTTTGACAATTAAAGCCTAAAACAACTAGGCTCACTATGTGCACTAACTAATTATATCTCTAACAAGAATATGCAATTCTAAAGACAAGCAATCAATCAATTTAATTCTATGACTATAAATTGCTTGAACATAAATAACAAACACAATGCAAGCACAAGAGACACGATACTTTTTACCGTGGTGTTCGGAGACTTGCTGGTCTCCCCTAGTCCACGTTGAGGTTAGCCCAAACACATTGGACCGGCTCCACAAATTGAGCACTCACCTCGAATCCACTAGTGGTAGCTCCTTTTCCCTCCCGGGTAGGCGAGCTCCAACATTCACAAACTTTGCCGGGGCTTCTCACAACCTTCGTTGAGAGCTCCCGCGCACGACGCCGCTACGCCGTCTAGGTGTCGGCAAACACCAAGAGTAACAAGTCAAGCCTTCTAGCTTGAACCTCACCTAGTGCAACACATGCACTCCGGTGACCTCCTAAGTGCAACACATGCATTAGGATCCTCCTCAAGTGCAACACATTCACAAGAGGCGCTCAATCCTCTCCTAATTGCAACACATGCAATTAGAGGCTCACACTAGCTCAAGAAGCAAATGGAAGAGGGCAACACATGCACTCAACTCCTACAAACACCCAAATGCTCTAGCAACAGCAACCACCCTGCCCTTGCCCCCCAAGGCCTCCATTTATAGTCTCTAAGCCAAAACTAGCCATTGGGGGGAAATTCTGGACAAAACCAGAATTCCCGGTGCTACCGCCCAACTGGGACCGGTAGCACCGGCCTCCTTGCCAACGGCTACAAAACTAGTCGTTGCAAGAAGTCCGGTAGCACCGACCAACTGGGAGCGATGCTACTGCTCGGGCGGTAGCACCGGCCTTCACCCCGGTAGCACCAGACCCAAGCCGAACTCAAAAACAGTTCCTCTGGAATTTTAACACCGGCCAGAGGAGCGGTAGCTACCGGGCTACCATGAGCGGTAGCACCGGACTGTTAATCCGCCCAAAAACATCCCTCTCTGGAATTTCCACACCGACCAGAGAGACGGTAGCACCGGCCTTCCGGTGCTACCGACCAAACTGCGGTAGCACAGGACCCCCGGTGCTACCGCCTTACATGGGCGGTACGACCGACCTTGGGGAGAAAACACTGTTTTTCATAAAAACTTTTCTCCAAACTATTAAAGATTCATTCTTTGAGCTATGTGAGGATCAACACATGATCACAACACTATGCAAAACACATTTGCACATGTTAATCACATACTCCAAAGAATCTCATTAAGCACAACTTATTTGCAAAACACATTTGCAAATAAACCAAGAACTTATGAGATCAATCCTCTTAGCCATGTGATGATCAACACATGATCGAATCAATTTGCAAAACACATTTGCAAACCCTATTCACATGCTCTAGGATCGAAACCCATAATCTCAAGTTCATTTGCAAAACACATTTACAAATAACAACTCCAACTTATTTGCAAAACACATTCGCAAATAAACCACGAACTTATAAGATCAATCCTTTAGCCATGTAAGGATCAACACATGCCGACACTTTGCAAAACACATTTGCAAATGCCAACACATGTTCTAGGATCGAACCTCATAACTTCCAGCTTATTTGCAAAACACATTTGCAAATAACAAATCAATACTTTGCAAAAACACATTTTGCAAACACAATGCATAAACCAAGCTTAGCCTTGTGATGATCAACACATGATCCAATCACGAGATAAAACACCAAAGCATGAGCTCTCTATTTGCAACACATGCAAATCTATAGCATTATGCAAACAACCACAACAGATCAAGTTGCTTGAGCTCTCTCCTTTTGCAACACATGCAAAACTTAGCTCCAAGCAAAAACCAAATCAAATAAGATTCAATTAAGATGCAAGCATGAGCACCCTTATTTGCAACACATGCAAAATACTTCGCTCATGCAAAATCCAATGCACGAGCTTCACCCATTTGCAACACATGCCAAATGATTAGCTCCATGCAAACACCAAACAAGAGAGAGAGCTAGAGTGAACCAGATTGAGTTCATCAACACATGATGAAGCTCAAGCTAAAAGACTCAACCCCTCTTAATAGTACGGCACCTAACTAGCAACCCGGTCTCACAACCAAACACCGAGACCGGTAAAAGATTAGGAACACATCCTCAGCCCTAGCTAGTTATACCTTTGCCTCTAGCGATCCACTTGAAGCTTTTATGATTTCTAATCATCTTCTCTCCGGGTTCGATTCTTCTTCTTCTTGTTCACCAACAAATGATTAATCTGGGCCGTCGGATCAGATCTGAGAGGTGATGATTGGCTTGGGTCGTGTAGCACGGATCCGCGCCGTTCAGATTTGAAAGTGCGGCGGAGATTGCGTCGAGCGCTGAGCGAGTCGCGTGATGCCGCGTGTCGGCGAGGAATGCGAGGTGTGCAGTGCGTGCGCATAATCCCGCCGTTGGTTTCAAACCGGCCATTGGATGCGTGACGCGTGTCATCGTGTAAGCCGAGGCGTCGCCGAGCGCGTGCGTGGGAGTCGAACATCGGATCCGTGAGCCTGTTCGATGCGTGACGCGTGTCACGTGGAGGCGAGTCGCCGCAGTGCCGTGCGTTGGATCTGGCCGTTGTTTCCTTTGACGGTTCTGATCGCGCCACGTGGTTGAGATCTGACCATTGATTGGGAACGGTCGAGATGTCGACACGTGTCCGTGCACGAATCCCATTGTGGCTGATGTCAGCGGTGACGTCAGTGCTGATGTCATCTGGTGTGGGCCAGGTGCACTGTGCTGTGGACCGAGTCCACGGTGAATCCGACCTAAGCCGTGCACCGGGTCCATAGACCAGGGTGACGTGGCTGCACCAGGATGCGCCACGTGTCAGCTGACATCATGCTGGCGCAATAAAGCAATTTTTCAGTTGAAAAATAATTATACTAATTCGGTTTATTCTTTTTAAAATATTTGCAAACTTTAAAAGGCTATAACTTTTGCATTTTAGCTCCGATTGAGGTGATTTAAGTTTCTAAAATTTTGTAAAAATGTGCTATTTTTAATGGTGAATTTTATTTGAATTTTAGAGGTCATTTAGTCTACTGTTTTGGTTATTTATTGCATATATGATTTTTACGCGTAGACGCAAATTTGCCGGAAAGCTTCGAGGAAGAGTTCGTCGCTCAAGATCAAACTTCGGAACACGACCAGCAACTCTTTGAAGGCAAGTGATTCTTTGACCATTTTGATCCCAGTTTTTAAAATGTATTTTGCTTTGAAATTATGCATGCTAAGTTAATTAAAAATGGATTTAAATTGATTTGGGTAATGTAGCTAATCCACCCATATTGTTATTTCCACCTTGAAATCACTATTTGTATGCCTTTAAAGCATTGTCCCCCTAAGATTATTCATATTTTTTGGATATTAATATGATGCCAACATGGGAGGCTAGACCGTGATTAGATGCTTAGCTTTGCAACGGGTCATTTATGATCTTTCGAAAAAATGCCACAATACTGATTAATGAAATATTGAATGTATTTTGGAAATGGTGTAATGATGCTACGTAATGAAGTTGAGGTACGGAGACCTGTGTGGTTCTGTACCGCTGTTGAGTTATTGTTGGCATGTGTTGCACAATAATCAACGGGGTGAGAAATGATTTAGACTGGGGCAAGTGGCAAGAGGCTTTGTGCCAGGTGGGCCTGTGTGGCAATGGGCTAATGAGTGATGTGAGTCTGTGTGCCACATTGGGCTGTGTGCCACTGTTGAGTGATGAAAGTCTTGCCTTGGTCAGCTAAGGACTTCACCTTGCAAGTCTTTGAACTGAGTCACCCGTACAACCACATGTCTGATATGGGACAGACCTAGTTGATTAGGGTCCTGATATCTTTCCTCTGATACCTCGGGGTGACAGTACACGGGGGTGTATCTGTGTGGGGGAGCGTACCTGTGCTACGGCTTGATGCCCATCCAACGGTGTTGGCCTGTCCTATACTCCGGCTCTGTGTGAGGGGAGTGATAGTGAAGGCAATACCGAAGAGGTTCATTGGTTAAGGTAGAGGTTCCTGAAAGGCTTTGTTGCGGACAATCACCTGTGTGGTGAGCGGCTGTATCTTGTGGGTAAAGTGTACAACCTCTGCAGAGTGTCAAATCTATTCGAATAGTCGTGTCCACGGTATTGGGCATTGCTCGGGGATTACAGTCAAGGGTTAGATCTTCAAAAAATAAAATATGGAATGGGTGGCTGTGTGCCAGTGTGAAAATGAATTATTAAGGCTGTGTGCCAAGTTTACGGAGAAAAACTGTTTAAATAACTTAGTACTATTATTAGCTGCTTCACTGATTTTAATCTAAATAAATTGTCAATTTAAAAATGTTGTTTGATGCAAATGAGCCAAGTAAGCCAATTCTTTGGAATAAGTCTTGCATATAGTAATAGCCATGCATTATGTGCATTACTTGTTGAGTGCCTTGAGTACTCACCCCCCTTGCTTATCAACACAACTCATTGGAGGAGTCGACGTCGGCATGGGAAGAGGATTTTATCGAGGAACCGGACAACTAGGGAGCAAGCCCAGTCGGATGCTTGTGGCATATTGATGGGTTTCTGCGTAGTTTATTTTATTTTCCGCTGTCTTCTTTCTTACTCTGATAATGTAATCCCTGCGTGGCTGATTTATGTAAGGAGACCATAAGGTCGTACAATTCAGTTTATATAAATGTTTGCACTATTTATGGTATCGCTGTAATGTCTGCAATGTGCAACCCTGTAAAGACTGTGTGTGCTAGCGTGATCCTGAACTGGCACAGAATGCACAGAGGGTCCGGATTCTCAGATTCGAGTCGCGACAACTTAGCTCCAAGCAAAAACCAAATCAAATAAGATTCAATTAAGATGCAAGCATGAGCACCCTTATTTGCAACACATGCAAAATACTTCGCTCATGCAAAATCCAATGCACGAGCTTCACCCATTTGCAACACATGCTAAATGATTAGCCTCATGCAAACACCAAACAAGAGAGTGAGCTAGAGTGAACCGGATTGAGTTCATCAACACATGATGAAGCTCAAGCTAAAAGACTCAACCCCTCTTAATAGTACGACACCTAACTAGCAACCCGGTCTCACAACCAAACACCGAGACCGATAAAAGACTAGGAACACATCCTTAGCCCTAGCTAGTTATACCTTTGCCTTTAGCGATCCACTTGAAGCTTTTATGATTTCCAATCATCTTCTCTCCGGGATCGAATCTTCTTCTTCTTGTTCACCAACACATGATGAACCTTCTCTAGCCCTTCTCTTCACTTCAGGATCACCTCTTGAAGCTCATCAACACATGATGACTTCTTCTTCCCGATTCTTTATCATCTTTGACTCAACCTGCTTCACAACTCATGGAAGATGTTAGTCCAACAAACATGGTTGTCTCAATCATCACCGCACTCCATTAACACATAATGGATGCCTCTAAGATCGATTGAGCACAACCCTAATCAATTTGAATGATTAATTGTGACTTGAGTACTTTGATGCAACTAATGCTTCATTATACTCAAGAACTTTTCGCTTGTCTTTAATCAACAAAGAGACACCATCAACACATGATGAAATATTCTTTGATTGATTGAAAGACAATCGAACTCAATTTAAACTCATTTAAATTGATATGAGTATATATAACTACACAAGTTTCATATGCTCAATTTGATGGTTAGTAATGATCCAATATGTTTGAGTGATGGAAAGGGATCAATACATTTAGACCATCAACTATAGAATAAACTCCATTAAGTATGTGCATATAATTAATTGAACATAGAATCAATATACACATAATCAATCTTAGATTGCATATGAGTTTATCCTATATTTGCATGAGTATACTACAACTACACAAGTCATATATACTCAAAAGATTGTTTCAAAGTCTTGATCCTTTATATTATATGACAAGAGGACATGGATCAATACAATTGAAACATCAAGTTAAATTATTAACTCCCCCTAGATATGTGCATTCATGTATATATAGATTTGGAAACATAATGCACATATTTAAACTAAGGCAATCGAAGAGTTTATCTTTTAACTTGAATCCTAAGTATGCACTAAGACAATAGAGTGAATGTGAGTGCATACCTTGGGTTTTCCATTTTCCATCCGAATTTGAGACTAAGTAGAATGTAGCTCAACTAAACATGTTAGTCTCATAATGATTAGATTTGTCATTAAATAATGATTAAGCATTAATATTAAACCAATCACCAAAACCAATGGAGCTTGAACTTACACGGTAGCTCCCCCATCCACCAACATTCTTGATATCAACTTGCCATTTATATAACCTTTCAAATATAATGGCTTTAGATGCTGATGTTCATCTCGCGGTTTTTCAAAGATTGCGTTTTGGGCACCTAAACATGATTGAGCAAAAGTTTATTTGGTCGATTCTGTTTTAATTTTGAACTCGGCCGGTAATGTAAGTACCATGTTGGTGTCCATCGGAGGTGTATCATCCCTAATCATGGGAGAATCCAAGTCATCGGCTGAATCAAAATCTTCTTCAACCTGTTCTTTCTTCCTCCATTCTTTCTTAGTAACTTTGATCGGCCGAAGCTCATTGAAGGTCTGATTCCTCTGCCTCTCTACATCAGCCTCTCTGATTTCCTGAGTTCTTAGCCTTTGCAATCGTCTACGCTGTGATCGGCTAAGACCAGGTGGACACCACCTAGGTTTGGGCTCCATTGGCTTACGTATTTTGCCAGCCAAATCTTCCCGATCAGCAGAACCCGATTCTTGTGTCTTAACCTGGTTTGGCTTGGAGATTCTTTCGTGAACCGGTCTCCTGTAGCTTTTATTAGGACGATCTCGTATTGGCCCAGACAACCTATCTTTGGCCGATCGGTTAGGCCAATCGTCTTGGGGATAATGTTCCATTGGGCATGTATATGGAGATGGCAATGCTACTCCCCTTTCCCAACAAAATTGCCAAAATGGGCACCTCCGATGCGCTCTCTCTACGTTCTCAGCTTGATATAGGTTATCCGACCGACGAGGAGAGTACTGCGGTCGATTATTCATTCTTTCATACTTCTCCATCAACTGAGAAAACGTTGGTCCCGGCCTTCTTGCCAATTGTTTTAGCTGAGATTTTTCTGCTTTATACCATCTGCCAACTTGCGGGTCTCCCTTGGGTTTAACGGTCCTTGAATTTTTGCCTTCATGATCGACCTCTATTTGTAATGAACCGTTCGTGCTTTTTAATGTCTAATTACCACCCGAAGTTGACTGAATATCAACTCGCCGATCCCTACTTGGCTCCTCGTTCTGCATCGGCTTTTTTCCTTTGCTTGAACATTGAACCATATTTATAGGGAACGGATCAACATCCACTTGCATGGTTGGCTCATCAGCGAACTTTAGCCGACCATCCTCGATAGCTGATTGGATCTGCTGACGAAAAATATTGCAATCGTTAGTATTATGAGAAAAAGAATGATGCCACTTGCAATACCTGCGTTTCTTGATTTCATCAGCCGATGGTATAACGTGTCCTTCGGGCAATCGTATTATTTTTTGTTGTAACAATAAATCGATCACACTGTCGGGACCCGGATTTGCAAATCCGAAACCCTCTGTGTATACTGCACTATTCCAGGATCACGCTAGTGCACACAGTGGAAACATAGATGAAATACCATTCCATACAACGAATTAACTAGGAAGAAGCAATTTATTATTAAATAAAGCAAACGACCTTATGGTCAATGTTTACACCATTACGCCTTAAGGGCTTAAGAAACAAATACTATTGCAGCGGAAAAGATAACTTGAACCATTCGACATGCCACAGGCAATCGTCTGGGGAATGCCTTCCTAATCCACATAGTCTTCATAGAATTCCTCCTCATGATATTCATTATCTCCTTTAGCAACTGATCAACAAGGGCATAAAGCCGTGAGTACAAAGGTACTCAACAAGCCGTAGGGAATTGATGCAATATATTCATGCACGGCTTGACAAGGATGGCTATATGGTTCAATTGCAGAAAGCAATACTTGATTTGAAATACAATAAATAGATTGAAAGCATATTTATGAAAACATAAATAAATAACTGATAGATCAATGATAGACAACAAAACAACAGTGAACTCCCCGTTCACATCCCAACAGTTCCACATTCCACATTTTATGAAACACTCTATACCCCGTGTGAAATTCTCGGGCTTTGTCCATGACCGCGGACGCGGCTATTCGAATAGTTTTACACTCTGCAGAGGTTGTACAACTTTACCCACAAGACATGAGCATCTCTTTGTGCAAACGTTACTAACACACTTCCTTTGGTGTGTCGCAGAGATATCATGAAGAGCCTTTACAATGCACTGTCTAAACTCGGTACTGCCCGCTAAGGTTTCGCCCCATAGGGCCCCCTCTTGCGTCTTGCGAATTTACCCGTCCATCCCGGAACCCACACCACCAATTGGCAGTACTCAAGGCTAGACATTGCAAATTAATCAGCTAAGCCTGTCCCATTCCAGACATGTGGTAGTACGGTTAGACCCAGTTCAATGGCGCACAAGATTAAGTCCTTAATTTGTCTCAGGCAAGACATCCACATCCCAATGTGCTAGAAAGCACCCCCTTTACTGCAAGATCACTTGCCCGAGGGAAAACAATTCGTTCAACCAAGACCAATGGCAAACCCCGCCATGGTACACCAAATTTTACAACAGTGGCTACCGGCCACGATTCAATATCTCATTAAGTCAAGATTAACATTATTCAATGTGTGACATGAATCCCAACGTATATCTAAGCATGTCTAAGCATTGCTACATAACCCAATGTTGGTATAATGATTATGTCCAACTAATAATGTCCCAACCTAGGTCTAGCAATGGATACATGGCATACAACTAATCAAGGTGGCATAATGTCAACTAGGTATACATCTACTCCCATTAAATAAGCATTGATACACAAAATAGCATGCAATTGTAAGAAAGTAAATTACTTTTGCAAACATAGGATCAATATGATCAAAGGATTACGACTTGCCTTGCTGACCTAGTGCTGAATCTTGGTCTTCGAAGTCTTTGTTCGCTCCCTCGGAATTAACGTCTACCGGAAAAGAAAGCAACGAAACCAAATAAATACAAACAAAGACTCAAACAAGCTCAAAACTGAAAATAAATGGCTCTAGAAGATAGATCTTGATTTTACAAAAATTTAGAAACTTGAATCGCCTCAATCGGAGTTCGTATGAGCGAGAACGGGCCTTCGAAAGATTAAATTCAGAGAAAATACAGAAAATCAGAATTTCTGGATTTATTTTTGTACTGAAAAAGCGATTTATTGCGCAATGCTGACGTCATCGGGTTCACGGTGGACTCGGTCCACGGCGCGGCTCGGTTCACCGTGCACCCGGCGCACGGCTGACGTCATCGCTGACGCGAGCGACTCGGCTGACGCAGCGTCTGACGCAAGCGGTGACGCAAGAGCTGACGCAGGTGGGCCACGCGTCGCTGATCCGGCCAATGGCGCGAGATCGGACGGCTACGAGCCAAGGATGCGGCGGAGGAGGCGTGGCACGATCTGAGCCACACACCAACGATCGAACGGCTGGGGTTGGGCGAAGGAGGACGGCGGCGAGATTTACCGGAGACGGGGAAGAAGACGAGGCCGACGGCGGTTTAGCGCCGGATCGAGCACGAGGTGGCACGGATCCGAAAGGGGAAGGAGCGGCGAGCTCGGTGGTGCGACCAGTAGCGGCGGAGGAGGACCGACGGCGGAGATCCGTGTGGCGGAAGGCTTCGGCAAGGCGACGAACTCCGGCGAGGGCGCACGACGCGACGGCGAGGCCTCGAGCGGTGAGAAGGAGGGCAAACGGGGTGGCGAAAAACGGCGAACCTCGGAGGGGGTGCGGCGGCTTAAATAGCAGCCTCGGAGGCCGTGTCCGACCCGGACTCCGAGGGCGGCGACGGACGCGGTTTCCACGCGGCGGCGGCTAGGGTTAGGCACGCAGCGCGCGGGGCGACGTGGCGCGATCGTAGCCGCCCTCGCGACGCAGATCCGACGGCGGTTACCGCGCGGCCGGTTGGCTAACAGGCCGGCGGCGCGAAGCGAGCGGTCGGGCGAGCGGCAGGCGGAGGGAGGCGGGTTGGGCCGCGCAGGAAAAAGAAAACGGCCCGCGGGCGTTTTGGAAATTTAAAACATTTTCCGATTTTAAATAATTCCGGAAATCCAAATAAAACCAAATAAATTCAAATAAATGTCAAATAAATTCAGAAAAATCCCCAAAAATACAGAAAAATTCCTTGGAGCACAAGGAACCCAACTAAAATTGAAATTCTTTAGTTTGATGAATGGTTTAGCCAAATTAAATCCTTTCATTTATGGAAAATTCAAATTAAGCTGGAATTAATTCAAAGAAATGCAAATGGTTCATTTTTGAATTCAAACATTCCAAAACTCAAATTTTGGGATGTTACACACACTTAGAGACATCAAAAGCGTATTTAACTTTCGATTTATTTCTTGTCGGTTTAAGCCAGGAATAGACTAAAGACTTCTTAGACCCTTTTATCTATTCGGCTATATTTATTTCTGCTTCATCGTCCTCCGAAGACTCGCTAGGGCAATAATCGACCATATTAACTTTGGCTTTATCCTTTTCTTTATTATTTATTTTGAACCTATCCTTGAATGCCCAATTATCCGGGAACCGGCTTTCTTGAGCCGACACACGATGAAGTAGATGACTCAGATCGGTGAACTCCTGTCCTCCAAACTTTTCTTTGAGTGGTGGAATTAGCCCTTGGAAAGCCAAATCAGCGAGTTGGTTATCGGGTAACGTGACATTAAAACACTTATTTCTGATCTCTCTAAATCTTTTAATATAATCAGTTACCGATTTTCTAAATTTCTGGCGAACAGAGCTCAGATCAGAGATCCTGAGTTCTAAACTGCCTGAGAAAAAGTACTCATGGAATCGGCTTTCCAAATCGTTCCATAAGTGAATTGAATTTGGAGGCAGACAAGTAAACCAAGTAAAAGCTGCTCTTGATAATGATAATGGGAACAGTCTGATTTTCAGCCCGTCGGAGTGAGCTGCTTCGCCGCATTGTGCGATAAAGCGTCCGACTTGTTTTAATGTTGTAATCGAATCGTCACCAGAAAATTTTGCAAAATCTGGGACTTTGAAATTGTGAGGATAAGGCATACGATCTATGTAATCAGGATATGGTTTTCTATAGCCGATAACTCTCCCTTTCGGCTGTATGCCAAATTGATCCCTTAATACAACAGAAATTTGACCGGCCTAATTCACATTATCGGCAACTGGAACAGCAGGTCCTTGATAATGTTGGTCATAATTGGCATTCTGCCCCCCGAGTGTAAAGTCGAGCTGCCGATTAGGTTGAGCCGATGGCAGATGAGTATATTGGTCGTACCCATTGTTTCTTATAGTTTGCGATTCTGGTAATGGAACAAAAGGTTCTGAATAGATCACCACCCTATGCGGCACTGGATTTCTTGGTGGGACATGTTCGTGACGTGGGTATCTGTCAGTTTCAATCGGCTGTGGAACCGATTGTGGAAAAGCGTAAAATGGAGCTGACGGCGGTAGATTCGTCGATGCATCTAACTTAGCAGCATCGGTGTAAGCCTGGTAATGGTTTACTCCACTCGCCCGTGGATCTCTAGGTAGTATAATAGTGGGTTGAGTGGGCATCATGGTTGGGGGTGAGGTTATAGCCGATGGTTTTGGATCGGCTAATGCGCTCTGCGTGTTTTGTGTTATTGAAAAAACAGGGTAACTTGGCAGAGCTTGCATCCGGTTGAGCAGACTTCCGGATGAGGCCAACTCCTGAGAAAAGGTTTTAACACTATTTGCAATCATCGGCTTCAGGGTTGTGACAAGAGCCGATGACTGGTTTATCAGAGCATGGTGTACATATTGATTAATCATAGCCGATAGCTCTGCTTGAGCAGGCAGATATCGACTTACCGGTCCTTCTATAACACCTGCATCTCCCAGGGCATTGACCGTCGGCAAAGCGGTCTTCTAAGTGATGCCACGTCTAGTTTTCTGATAACAATTTAGCATCATCTCTTCTAGAGCAGTTTTTCGATCTTCGATTTCTCTACATTGTTCTGGTGTTAAATCATCCATCGTCGGAACGATTATAGCTTCAGCGTTGAGATCGGATGGTGGGATCGACTTCCCTGATGAAGACATGTTGGTCCCACAGAGCGTGCCAAGAGTGTGTTAACGTCAAAAACTTGAAGTAGCGTTTCTGATAACAGTACAACAGACGAACAGCTGGTTCAGAGCATGCCAGTCGATTTGACCTGTAATCGACAAGGTAAAAATATGAAATTCACTCAAAGTCGATCGTGAAGATCAATCGGCTTAGACTCAATCAGCTCAAAGCTGATTAAATCAAAATAAATGGGTAAGTCTAACTAGCCGATCAAGGCTAATCAGAGGATAAGGTAGATCGATTTTGAAGAAGGCGATGCGTAGCAAAATCAGAATAAATCGAACCTGGGGGCGTAATTGAAGAAGATCAACAATCGGTGATGCGCAACTTTATTGATCAAGATCAAATTACAAAGGCTAAATTACAAGAACTACTCCTAGTCGGCAGGAAAAAGATAACTATGTAAATTTGTGGGTTTGATTGTGTTGATTTTCTTTCGCATCTCGCCCTTGTCCCCCTTTTATATCTATCGACCGATCGTGTCCTATTACAACACATTACAAAGTATGATCCGTATCGGCCTCAATCCGAATAGTTTTCCTAAAAATCTTTATCATTACCAAATAACTTCAAATCTTTCCAAATCGTCCGTTAGTTACTATATGTTGACTTTCTGTTGTCGATTTTGACTAAACCTGCCAAATTTTGGTGCAAACAGAGGTGTATTATAAATATGCCGGTTATTAGGATTCAAACCCATTGGATTTCAGTTTTCATCTCCTCAACAGCAACTGACGTAACTGATGCATCGTAGGCTTTGTTCTTCATATAGCATGTACTTGCCTACAAGGTGCAGGGCATCCGTCTCAACAGAGATTGCCAATGCCAAGACCTAATGCAAGATAGAAAGCCTCAGACAGAGCACGGAATTCAGCAGAGAAAGCATCACCAGTATGGTTGACTATCCCTACTTTTGCAGCAACGACGCTTCCCCTGTTAACCCGGCCCACAACTCCCCGTCCTCCATAATTCTTCCTCTAGAAAAGCTTCATCAATATTTCCATTTTATTTTTGGATGTAACAGTGGAACCAGATTGTATGTTCCAATCATCGAACCATGTGTCAGGTGCCAAAATAAAATAAAAAAAGTATCCGGTTGGTGCTTACTTTCGTACTGCGACTGATCCGCATCGTCAATTTTTGATCGAATAGGGTGGCACGACTAGAGATGGCCAAATAAGCCGGGCCAACTAGACCAGCATGTGGCTCGATACTATGGGCACGACCTTGACACGGCACGGCCCAATATGCCGGGCCGTGCTTGGGCCAAACGAGCGAGCCTCGACCCGGCATGACCTATCGGCCTGCTCGAGCCCGTGCCAGTACGGCATAATCAGGGAGCCACTCAGACCATGCTGGGACTATGTCCCCGACATTTGGGCCATGGGCTGACACGAACCGATTACTAACCGGATCGTGCTTAAACGGTGCCTGCGGCACAGCCCGGGTGGCCCGTTTGGCCTTCACTAGGCACGAGCATCCAGCTCGTTCTCGGCCGAACCAGATTCGTCTCCGCTGCGACGCGGCGGGCGCCGGATCATCACCCCCAAAGCCTCCTCCGCCGCCGCTCAATCCCTTCCTCCTCCTCCCTCCCATGGAACCACCACCACCACGACCTCCTCCTCCTCCAAAGACCTACCCTCCAATCCGTCCCCGCCACCTCCGCTCCCTCTTCGCCGCCTCCTCCTCCTCCTCCCTCCCTCTCCCCCCAATCGCAACACCACCACCACCTCCTCCTCTTCCACTCCTCACCTCCGCCCACCACCAACGCACTCCCACCTCTCCCTCTTCGCCCACCTCCGCCATCCCCATCCTCATCCCCTACCGTCCGCGCCAGCCTCTACTACGATCGCCTGTCGTCGTCTGCACCACCACCACCACCCCACCCCCGCATCCTCCTCCCTCCCGCTTTCCTCGCTCACGAGTGCGCAGACTTCTCCTCTACTACCGTCCCTCTCCTCCCTCTCCTCCTGCATCCTTCCGTGGAGTTTTGTCTCCTCACCGGAGGTCGATTCTGGGCAGCCACCACCTCCCGAGTGCCTATTCTTACGCTGCGGCCAGCGTGGCGGCCTTGCATCCGGTGTCCCGCAGGTGGGAGTCCGAGCTGCGTCGGTGGTTGCTCACGAGCTCATCGAGGTATGGGGTTGTGATTGATGCGATGACTCAGACCATGTGTTTGTCTTGGTCAGTGTGGCTCAAGGTGGCGGCAGCAGAGGCGGGCTGCTTGCTGGGTCAGGCGTGGAATGGGGAGCGCGGAGTATCTTGTTTTGATCCGAGGACTATGAGGCTTGAGTGTCCGAGGCTGGTTGGGGGCGTCTTGTGGCTAGGCGCCCAGCTTGGGATTTTGTTTGGAGAGGGTAATGGTAGATTCTTCAAAAATCATCCAAATTGCTGATCGTTGGATCTCCTCAAGATTGGTGAGTTTGATGGGCTGGGTTCTGAGTCCGGCGGACTCGAAAACTTATTTGGTGAGTACTGTTTCAAATTTATTGCTTCTTGGTCTCCGCGCCATTCTTTATTCTCCGAGACGCCTCGAAATCACAAAGAAAGAGAGAGAGATTGGGAGCTCCGTTGGGAGATGCCTCGAGAACGCATTAGAAAGAGAGAGAGAGAGATCGGGAGCTCCGTCGGTGGAGAAATCGGGATTTCCGTTGCCGTTCATCTGCCGTCATTCATCCTCTCTGGTCCGCGCGCAGTTCACCGCCGTTGTTTAGCTGGGAGTTCCCTCTGTGGAGAATTCGGGAGTTCCTTCGCCGTTTGCCCGCCGTTGTTCACCCGATCTGGCCCGCCGCTGTTCACCGCCGTTGTTTAGCGTTCTGCCATCAGGGGGAGACCAAGGTAAGAGACGCTTCTTCCTGCCAATCCCACGATCTGAAGTTTTTTGTCTATATGGATTTTATTTGATGGGGAGAGGGAGAGAGATCATATAAGGTGGAGAACTTGTGTGTCTGTGGGAGAGAGAGCAGGGGGTAGAGAACTCGGGACATCCAAATCGTCTCCACTCGTTGGTGGTTAGCCGGATGAGCGATGAAGGCAATGAAGGTAAAGAAATCGGTAATCTCGTTAGGGTTATTGTGCTCTGTGTGTGTGAGAGAGAGGGGGGAGGCAGATGGTGAGAGAAGTGCTAGGCTACACTAGTGTAGTTGCCGGTGTGTAATCGGACTCGACATTGGGGGTGTTGTTTGGCAAGGATTCTGTGCTGTTCGTGCGTAGTTTATGTGGCACTTGCTAATCCCATTTTTAGCACTTTCCTCCTCTTTTCTGATTTTAGATGGTTGGGGGAGAGATAGGAGTGGCAGAGAGTTCGATTGTTAGGGGGGGATTTGTGGGTAGATTTTTAAAATCTTTGTTAGGTCAACAAGGATTTTTAGATATGAGATATTGAGCATTTGTGATGAGTATAAGAGAAGGAGAGGGAGAGGAGACTGGGGAATATAGAGTTTTCTAAGTCCTGTTGATTTCATGTGATAAAGTTTGCTTCAGTGTTTGCTACACCTATGACATGTAGCGTAGTAATTTTTAACAATGCTAGGTATCATTGCTAAGTAGTGGTAGTTGTAGTGCTTGTTGTTAGTTGTTAATCACTGGTGGTAATTTTTTGTTAGTCTGTTGTTGATGTTAGTTTTGTAAGTTACCAGTAGTGTCAAGTAATTTCACACTTAAGGTCACACAGCCTTAAGCGTGGCTTAAGTAATTACAAGGTCAACCCTTCACACTTAAGGTTGAGATTGATATGAGAAGAGATGGTGTGCAAATAATGAGTATTGCCTAGTTCAATTTACCGAGGCAATTATGTATCCTTCTCTGAAATTTTTGAGGAGTTTACTTGCTACATCCGATTGTTCTTCCTTTTTTAGTAAAATTACTATGACTAAATAGTATGTATATGAGTTAATTGAACAAAGCTACTTAATTTATTTGCAGTATAAATTTTTTACTTTTTGTTTAGGAGTGAAATTTAGTCTTAAGTAGATTTTGTTTAAGTCAGTAGTTTTGTTTGATGTCTATATTTCTCTTTCTGAATAGTTTTGTTTTGTTTTTAGTTTGCCTGGATGGAGGTTTCCGGGTTCAACTGCTCAGATTTTTTCTATTGTTTCATCATCTTTGATTTTACTATGAGTATCAACATTTGTGAGGGGTCTTTCAGTTTGAGCAAAGGGCAGACGGAATGCTGGGGTCTTAGGAGGGAGTCGCTTATCCCTTTTTGTAATGTGTTTATCACAAGCAGTAAGCTCATTTCATTTCAGGAGAAAGTGATATTTTTGGGCTTTGACCCACCCGTAATACTTTACCTTTATTTTTGTCCAATAGGCAAGTTTAGATAGCATTACAACTATATGATGTGAACTGTGACTGCTGCAGATGAATCTATATATTTTGTATATGTGTCATCAAAGGGGATCATGAACTTATTGGGGAATCAAATGCAACATTACTTTGTTTTATTTTGGGGAAAAGTTTTTTAGTATCCTACATTCCTAGCTAGTGTCCTTTATGAGGAAATAATAATGTTGGGACATGAAACTGAAAATGGTCTGTGACATGTCCTTATGAAAATTCATGTTAGTAGCTTTTACGGGAGGAGAAACCACAGCATCAACCATGGTTCAAATTGGTTAATAAAACCGTCGAATTCAACCAGGAGAAAGGGCCATCTATCTGTTGATGAATATGATGTTAGACAAGTAGGTAATAAAACAATCAAGTGTATTTTTGCTACTAACTCATAGCAAATCAAACTGTGCATTCTTGATGTTTATTTTTTGTAGGCTTGTTTATTTTAGGACTGTAGTTTTGTATTGCTTATCAAGTAACTAACATTGATTATGTTATTCCGAAGAAAAAGGAGCTACTTGTGCTGGATGCTGTTCCAAATATCCTGGATTTTTTTGTCAGATGTGTCATTAGGTGGTAAAGATCATAGTCAATGATTCATATGATCAACAATTATATTTTTTTGCTTTGCTCTATTTGTTATCTTGGGGTTCCTAGATGGATCAAATTGATAAGAATATATTCTGTACGGTTCACTAACCTTTTTTTGCATGTCCGTCACTTCATTGCATACTTGAAAACTTAGCAGATCTGAGAATCATACCTTTTTGCTTGTTCAATAAGCATCCGGTCAGTTGTTTTTTGTAGGCGTGTTAACATCCATTAGATGGCTTCTCAGAGCAAGTCAAAGTTCAGATCAATTCTTGATTACCATGTCCAAAACCCATTGCTTGATCAGGTAATTATTAAGGTTTTATAAGTTTGCAGAGTTTTTGACCTGCCGGAATAATCTTGCATTAGAATCTCGTTCTTAAATCCTGTTGGGATCTTGGACACTCAACAAAATAATTCATTTTTGATGAATTTATTTTGTTTTGTAATTTTTATCAGAAATTATGCAACTAATTATAATGTTAACTGATAGCTTAAATGTTTTTCTTATTCTGTAATACAAATATGAAGAACTAGCATTTTCATTGATATTCTATTTTTTATAGTTATTATTGCTATATCAGACATATTTGAAGATAACAATAGTGGTTATGTTTTTTTTTTATCTAATTTTTTTATGTGCCTTTGACTTTTTTATGCGGGTATTTGTTGGATTAGGATGTAAAGTTCATTTTTATGTAGGTTAAGAATGCCATATCATCAATGCTTGATCAATTTGAGCAAGAACAAACCAGAAGTCTTACAACAGGGTTAATGCGTTTGGCTGTGGATATAGCAAAAGTTTTGCCAATTGACATTAATAACTCGTGTGAAGGCATTCATAGCCAAGTGAACAAGGGAAATGGGGCTGCACCTCATGTGGTGATTCATACGGAGGGAGTAGATGTACAAGGAGGCATTGACAAAGAAGGTTTAGAAAAGAAATGCAGTGCTGGCTTTCTAGGACCATACCCAGCAGGTGTGTGTGGTGAGAAAGCTGCTCAGATGTTAACCTTTTTATTTTTGTCGTTAATATTTTCTTTTTGTTCTTTTTTTGTTTTCAGATCTTTCATCTAATAATAAGAGAAAGAGGACAACCACCAGCCAAGAATCTGGTAGTGTTGGGGCTACGGTTTTGTTTCATCGTCGTCAGGTTTCTGAAGCACAAGCTCAAGTTCAAGAGCAAACCCCTATTGATCAAGCTCAATTGCTTGTTATCAATGGTGGGTCAGAAGGAATTAGTCAAGTTCATATTCCTATTGATCAAATTTCTCCTATAAGTGGCAAGATTATACATGTGGCACCATTTTTTACTTTGCATTTATTACGAAAGGGATCTATAATTTTATGTATATGAAGTTTTGGGTTGTTAACACTAATTTCTTTTGATTTTGTTTGTTTTTACACTAAGGTAAACACCACTAATGTAGTTGAGAAGGATATTTTGAATTTGTATTTAGTGCAAAAGGGATTTGTAATTTTATGTATATGAAGTTTTGGGTTGTCTAACAGTAATTTATATTGATTTTGTTTGGTTTTGTCTCAAGGGAATCATTGATGATGTAGTAGATAAGGATACTAGGAATGGATGCACTTGTGTTTCAATTGATCAACTCATCCCTGCTCTTCAAGGTAAAAATTATTGCACAATCATATGTTTATTATTTATTTCTTTATTTTTTTGTTCTAGATAGGATGGTGTGCAGAATAAACATGTCCTTTTTTTTTGTTTGTATAGATGGATCTAATTCTAAAGGTTTTGAACGATCGCATAATATTAATAAAGATAACAATGGAAGAAAGGACGAATGCTTGTTTGCACTGAAGGTGTCTTGGTTGCATCTCATTACTTTAAATAAGTTTTTTGTTCGATATGTTGATGGTATTTTTTTTATCCCAACTTTTGTTTTCCTGTTTTTTTTTTCAGAGTTCTGGCTTCAATAAAGCAATCACTGATAAGAGTCCTACAGAGCCATGCAATAAAGCTCAAGTTCAAGCCTCTATTGATGAAGCTAAACAATTTGTTTTTAATGGTGGAGCAAAAGGAGTCAGTAAAGATCAATTTCATGTCGATCGATTTTGTCCTTTAGATGGCAAGGTAATGCATGTGATACCTTTTTATCTTTTGAAATTTAATGTGTAAGGGGGAAATATAAATTTCTATTCATGAAGTTTTGTCTTTTTTCTAAACACAAATTTCATATTGATTTTTTGTGTGTAGTCAAAAGAAAATATATTTGATGCAGCAGATAACGGTGTTGGTGATGCATGTACCAGTGTTCCAATTGATCAACTTAACCTTGCTCTTCAAGGTAAAAAACTCTTCTAGCAGTTATTCCATTCTATTTTGTTTGTTCTGGAGGGTGCTGGTGTGTAGTACAGTTATGTTTTTTGTGTGGTTGTAGATGGATCTAGTTCAAAAGACTATGAACAATCACACAAGTTTAACCATGATAATAATGGAAGGAATGATGATTGCTTGTTCGCACTAAAGGTACAATTGTTTAATTCTATTTGCTCTGAACTAATATAATAATGGAAGGATAATTACCTATTTTTGCACTGAACTTCTATGCTTTTATTTTTTTATTTTAGAGGTTCGATGTCAGTAATTGGTACACTGATCAGAACCACGTAGGAAATGATCATGGTAAGATGCCATTTTTTGTTTGACATTAAGCATTTTCTAACTATTTTTTTCAATTTTTATGTCCATTAAAATGATTAATCATTAATTTTTCCTCCACCATTTTTCTTGTTTTTGAACATTATATTTTTTTTAAGAATGTCAAGTTAACTGTATGCAACAATATGATTTTAATATTTGAGAGAGGATTTCCTATGGCCCTACATATGATCCAGGAACTTGATCCAATAACAACTAATTTACGGGCATGGTTGTTTGTTCTGTTTTGCTGTTATTAATTTGTGAGATGTGGTTTATTAAATTATGTTTTTTTAGGAATTATTGTGTATCATAATAAATGAATCTTGATAGATCAAACTCTGAATTTTTTTCATTTTTTTGTGGTTGAATAAATAATTCAATGGTATTTTCTTCAGCTCCCTGTTACGAACATTTGTTGTTTTCAAATGATAGCGTTTTGCTATACAAGAATACTAGTATAGATTGGCTAACAATTTCATGGTTTTGTTTGCTTCAATAGTTATTGTAATATATGATTTGTGAAAAGAAACTGTAAGAAGTTCATATAGTTTTTTGGTTTATTTTAGTCATGTGTAGTGTGACTAATTAGGTACAATTTGACTAGTCTAATAAGAAGACAACTAGTATGTTGAGGTTTGTACCTATCAACATCGAAGTATTATTATTTTTATTTCATAAGGGCTAGATGGATTTTTCTATCATTGATTTCATGTCATGATAGTATTGATATCAAACGTAATAGTAAAGCAAAAGAAGATCATCATAGTACTGATTTGTATTATATAATTGTTAGCAACCCAGAAGGAACCTACAAAAGGAGCAAGTGACAAGATCAACAAATACTTTAAGCCCCCATATAGTCCAAAGGTCATGGCGTTGTATAACTGGGCACCCTCATTTGATCTTGGTATCGACGATCATGATCTATCTAATACGCAGTGTCAGGGAAAGGCTAGCTGTCAACATAAAGGTCCAAGTGAAGCGGAGCACATAAATATTGATGATGATATACCATATGTACACAATGATCTTCTTGAGGGAAATTACAAATCCAAAGGAAAAAGTGAAGCAGAGTCAGAGAATGTTATAGAAGCTGTATCATCTGTACACCATCATCAAAATTGTTTTGTTAGTTCACTTTCTGGTCATGGTAAAACAGGGGGCTCTAATGTAAAAGAGGTAAGTGTAGTCTCCCTTCTCATTTGATCATCAAGATCCTGTCTTGGACTTTTCCTATGTTACCTTTTCCTTTTTTTAATTTTTTAAGGATATCTCCACTTTAAATATTGATAGTGACAATGATGTCGAATTAATGGATAACAATCAATAGTATAATTAGGTTTTCCAAAAATAATATAGCACATTTACTTTTTTTGAGTTATAAATTGCGATATGTCTGTACTTTTTAATTTTTGTTGTTGACCTGTTTTTTTGATATTTTTGTCAACGTAATTATCTTTTTTTTAACATAGGTGGGAGTTGATGTTCTTCATATTAAGTCTCAAGATCTTCTAGAGACCACTCCACCTGCAATAGGGGTCTCAACTATGAATGTCATCAACTTGGTGAATCATCTTTTGACTATAAACTATGCATATTTTCCTATAGCGTTAACATGATTTTATATTTTCAATAGTTTCATTTTTTCATTCAATATTGCCGTCTTTCATTTGGTCCCCTGTCATTTTGGTTTCGAGGACTCCCCAGATGTTTTGATCACTTCAAGAGAAAGATTTGATCAGGGATGCATTGCTTTGTGCAAACAAACTGAGAAAATATACAACAACAATAACTCATTTGCTGTTGATAGGATAGGTTGCAGCTATGTGTCACATGGTAAAACCTCCACCGAGCAGACAGCTATAAATATCCTTCAAGAACTCGATGTAAATGTTCTAAACTCCATGGGAAACAAGAGCACCGGTTCTTTGACTTGTGAGTTACCTGCTTGTGGAAAGAGAAGGCAGGTGAGGGGTAGTAGATACACATGTCACCCATACACTAGTGTCAGGAATAGATCTATTGTATCAAGCTTAGATTTGGCATACTATCAAGCGGTGATTAGCATAGCAATGGGAGAACACAGTAGGTAAGTGTTCTATGTACTCAGATTCTTATATGTTAATGTTTTCCATTATTTTGGGTTGTCTTTTTTACTCATGTAATATGGTTAGTTTTTTTTCTATCAGTTGTAAGGCAGTTTCAGTGAAGCCCGATGGGAAAAGTTATGTCACGTACAGTTGCTTAGGGTACTCTCTCAAGCCTGAGGGCAAAATTGATAATTTCTTGGTCAATTGCTTTTGCCGTATTCTTTTTGAGGAGAATCATCCCACCAAGTCAAAGAAGCACTTCTTCTTCAACACAGTTGGAGTATGTCGTCATTTGAACTTTTTTTCATAGAGTATTTTTGTCATTTGACTTGGTCAGCTATAGTAAATGGTTCAGATAATTTTGAATAATTTTGTGTATGTGAATGGTTCACTATGGTTTTGTTATTTTGGTTCACTATGATTTTGTCTAGATTACTTTCTATTAAGGAATATTTTCATCTGTAGTAAATTGACTGTTGTGTGTGTGTGTGTTTTTTTTCTTGCAGCAGCAACTTTTGAAGCCTGAATTGGGATTCAAGTTTGTAGATGTCAAACATGAATTTCAAATTGCCCATAAAGTAAAGTCGGCTAAGTAATTTGTTTGGTTAATTATCCCAACTGGTTTTGTTTACTTAGAAGAATAGTTAGGCTTTTTAATTAAATTTCCCAAACTGTTTTGTTTGCTTTGAATATTTTTCTAAATAGGGCTAAGTAACTTGTTAGGTTAAGTATCTGTACAGGTTTTGTATTCTTAGAAGTATATTCAGGTTATGTTTTATCTGTTTTCTTTGAATCTTTTTCTCATTTGACATATACCTACTATTGTTGCCTTCTTGCAGAGAATCACAAGTGTCTTCTCCTTCAAAAAAAGAAAAAACTGTAAGTCATCAGATTTACTCTTAGAAGTATAGTCAGGTTTTGTTTGATTAAATATCCATAGTTGTTTTCTCTCTTTTCTTTGAATATTTTTTTTAAATAGGGCTAAGTAATTTGTTTGGTTAATTATCCCTAATGGTTTTGTAAACTTAGAAGGATATTCAGGCTTTTTAATTAAATTTCCCAAACTGTTTTGTTTTTTTTTCAGAACTTTTTCTCATTGACATAAATCTACTGATGTTGCCTTCTTGCAGAGAATCATAAGTGTCTTCTCCTTCAAAAAAAGAAAAAGAAAAGAGTAAGTCACCAGATTTACTCTTAATAGTCACACTTTTTAATTAAACTTCCCAAACTGTTTTGTTTGCTTTGAATATTTTTCTAAATAGGGCTAAGTAACTTGTTAGGTTAAGTATCTATACTTGTTTTTTATTCTTGGAAGTATATTCAGGTTATGTTTTGTCTGTTTTCTTTGAATCTTTTTCTAAATAGGTCTAAGTAATTTGTATGGTTAATTATCCCTACTGAATATTTTTCTAAATAAGGCTAACTAACATGTTAGGTTAAGTATCTGTACTGGTTTTGTAAACTTAGAAGTATATTCAGGTTATGTTTTGTCCGTTTTCTTTGAATCTTTCACTGAATAGGGCTAAGTAATTTGTTTGGTTAATTATCCCTACTGGTTTTGTATACTTAGAAGGATAGTCAGGCTTTTTAATTATATTTCCAAAACTATTTTGTTTGCTTTTCAGAACTTTTTCTCATTGACATAAACCTACTGTTGTTGCCTTCTTGCAGAGAATCATAAGTGTCTTCTCCTTCAAATAAAGAAAAAAGTGTAAGTCATCAGATTTACTCTTAGAAGTATAGTCAGGTTTTGTTTGATTAAATATCCATAGTTGTTTTCTCTCTTTTCTTTGAATATTTTTTTAAATAGGGCTAAGTAATTTGTTTGGTTAATTATCCCTACTGGTTTTGTAAACTTAGAATATAATTAACCATACAAATTACTTAGACCTATTTAGAAGGATATTCAGGTTTTTTAATTAAATTTCCCAAACTGTTTTGATTGCTATTCAGAACTTTTTATCATTGACATAAATCTACTGATGTTGCCTTCTTGCAGAGAATCATAAGTGTCTTCTCCTTCAAAAAAAGAAAAAGAAAAGAGTATGTCATCAGATTTACTCTTAATAGTCAGGCTTTTTAATTAATTTTCCCAAACTGTTTTGTTTGCTTTGAATATTTTTCTAAATAGGGCTAAGTAACTTGTTAGGTTAAGTATCTATACTGGTTTTGTTTTCTTAGAAGTATATTCATGTTATGTTTTCTCTGTTTTCTTTGAATCTTTTTCTAAATAGGTCTAAGTAATTTGTATGGTTAATTATCCCTACTGAATATTTTTCTAAATAGGGCTAAGTAACTTGTTAGGTTAAGTATCTGTACTGGTTTTGTAAACTTAGAAGTATATTCAGGTTATGTTTTGTCTGTTTTCTTTGAATCTTTCACTGAATAGGGCTAAGTAATATGTTTGGTTAATTATCCCGACTGGTTTTGTGTACTTAATAGGGCTATAGTAAGGTTTTGTTTGATGTAATATCTTTTTTAACTTTTTCTTAGTAGCATAGCTTAATACAGAGTACTATTCTTAGCCTTCATTATATCTTTGTTATCCTAAACAACTGTTGTGTTTATTTATATGACCTTTTATGAAATAATGTATCAGTGTGTAGTGGTATGCTACATGCGTATTAATGCTCCATTTGTCCAAAGTCAAAAATAGTGAATGGAGTCCAAAAACAACGACCGGTCACAATTGTCCGGTAAATATAATAATTGCAAAATTCTTGAACAATATTTTTAATATTTTTCTAAATAGGGCTATGTAACTTGTTAGGTTAAGTATCTGTACTGGTTTTGTATTCTTAGATGTATATTCAGGTTATGTTTTATCTGTTTTCTTTGAATCTTTTTCTCATTTGACATAAACCTACTGTTGTTGCCTTCTTGCAGAGAATCACAACTGTCTTCTCCTTCAATAAAAGAAAAAAGTGTAAGTCATCAGATTTACTCTTAGAAGTATAGTCAGGTTTTGTTTGATTAAATATCCATAGTTGTTTTCTCTCTTTTCTTTGAATATTTTTTTTAAATAGGGCTAAGTAATTTGTTTGGTTAATTATCCCTACTGGTTTTGTAATCTTAGAAGGATATTCAGGCTTTTTAATTAAATTTCCCAAACTGTTTTGTTTTTTTTTTTCAGAACTTTTTCTCATTGACATAAATCTACTGATGTTGCCTTCTTGCAGAGAATCATAAGTGTCTTCTCCTTCAAAAAAAGAAAAAGAAAAGAGTAAGTCATCAGATTTACTCTTAATAGTCACGCTTTTTAATTAAACTTCCCAAACTGTTTTGTTTGCTTTGAATATTTTTCTAAATAGGGCTAAGTAACTTGTTAGGTTAAGTATCTATACTTGTTTTTTATTCTTGGAAGTATATTCAGGTTATGTTTTGTCTGTTTTCTTTGAATCTTTTTCTAAATAGGTCTAAGTAATTTGTATGGTTAATTATCCCTACTGAATATTTTTCTAAATAGGGCTAAGTAACACTTTAGGTTAAGTATCTGTACTGGTTTTGTAAACTTAGAAGTATATTCAGGTTATGTTTTGTCTGTTTTCTTTGAATCTTTCACTGAATAGGGCTAAGTAATTTGTTTGGTTAATTATCCCTACTGGTTTTGTATACTTAGAAGGATAGTCCTGCTTTTTAATTATATTTCCAAAACTATTTTGTTTGCTTTTCAGAACTTTTTCTCATTGACATAAACCTACTACTGTTGCCTTCTTGCAGAGAATCATAAGTGTCTTCTCCTTCAAATAAAGAAAAAAGTCTAAGTCATCAGATTTACTCTTAGAAGTATAGTCAGGTTTTGTTTTATTAAATATCCATAGTTGTTTTCTCTCTTTTCTTTGAATATTTTTTTAAATAGGGCTAAGTAATTTGTTTGGTTAATTATCCCTACTGGTTTTGTAAACTTAGAATATAATTAACCATACAAATTACTTAGACCTATTTAGAAGGATATATAGGCTTTTTAATTAAATTTCCCAAACTGTTTTGATTGCTTTTCAGAACTTTTTATCATTGACATAAATCTACTGATGTTGCCTTCTTGCAGATAATCATAAGTGTCTTGTCCTTCAAAAAAAGAAAAAGAAAAGAGTAAGTCATCTGATTTACTCTTAATAGTCAGGCTTTTTAATTAATTTTCCCAAACTGTTTTGTTTGCTTTGAATATTTTTCTAAATAGGGCTAAGTAACTTGTTAGGTTAAGTATCTATACTGGTTTTGTTTTCTTAGAAGTATATTCAGGTTATGTTTTCTCTATTTTCTTTTAATCTTTTTCTAAATAGGTCTAAGTAATTTTTATGGTTAATTATCCCTAATGAATATTTTTCTAAATAGGGCTAAGTAACTTGTTAGGTTAAGTATCTGTACTGGTTTTGTAAACTTAGAAGTATATTCAGGTTATGTTTTGTCTGTTTTCTTTGAATCTTTCACTGTATAGGGCTAAGTAATATGTTTGGTTAATTATCCCTACTGGTTTTGTGTACTTAATAGGGCTATAGTAAGGTTTTGTTTGATGTAATATCTTTTTTAACTTTTTCTTAGTAGCATAGCTTAATACAGAGTACTATTCTTAGCCTTCTATTATACTGTTATCCTAAACAACTGTTGTGTTTATTTATATGACCTTTTATGAAATAATGTATCAGTGTGTAGTGGTATGCTACATGCGTATTAATGCTCCATTTGTCCAATGTCAAAAATAGTGAATGGAGTCCAAAAACAACGACTGGTCACAATTGTCCGGTAAATATAATAATTGCAAAATTCTTGAACAATATTTTTATAATCTTCTAAACACACTTCTTTTTTGTTGTAATGCAGCACACACACATAAGCTACCAATTGAGCTATTACTTCTAAAGATGTGTTTTGTCTCTTCTGTGTTCCCTTTGCTCTACATTATGAGCTTCCACCTTTACTCTGTTCTTCATGTATATTCTTACTGCCCTATTCTTTTTCTATTTAGCTTGCACTTCTTCTATCCTTTTTCCACACAGAGTCATCCTGCAACCACAGAGAAATTTTTTTTACATTATAAATTTTATTTTTGTAGTTACTAGAGATTATCCGTAAAAAATGTATATATAGGAATGCAGTAGTAATATTTTTTATGATGGTCTATTTTTGGAGATGTACCCATGTGTTTCTGGATAAGGCTTGCTACTTGATTTCTCCTTCTTTTTGGGCCTACTGACAGGTTGAAGGTGAAGATTTTTGCAACCCCATATGTTGTGCCCTACCTCTCCACAGTGCTTGCACTCATTTCCTATCTTTCTTTCTTTGATTTGGTCAACTATACTTTTGTACCTCCCCTTAGTCCTACCCTTAGTCTTTGCCTTTTCTGGATCTAATAGCACAAGTGGTAGTTGTGGCTCTGATGTTAGTTTTGTTTGCTGAGACTGGATTTTGGTTTCCTCAAGTGTATTCTTCATGGCACGTATACTTGTTTCCATCTTCTCTACCTCATTCATAACATAGTCAAACATGTTCTGCGATTTCGAAGCGTCTGATGCTATCAAAACCATTTTCCTTGACAATATGTTAAATCTAAATAGGCTATTACCATCTCTTATTTCCGTTGCCATTTGTGTTGGCTCTACTATGCTAGACATGTTGAACCCAAACCTCCATCTTTCCAAGAAATAACTCTCTGGTAGCTCTGTGATTTTGAGACTTATGAGCACCTTCAATATGTGTGAGCATAGTATGCCATCCTTCTGGAACCTAGCGCAGATACAACTATAGTTTTTGTCAAGTATGTCAATCAAAACTATATATGTTCTCCTTCTGTATTCTGGCCTAGGGTGGTTATCTGCCTAGTACACCTCGTAGGTTTTGTTTTTCTCTCTCTCCATTATGTAGAGTGATGTTGTGTCCTTGAGTTCATTCTAGAATTTGATGAATATTTTCCGATTGTACACCTTCCAGGCTTGATCTTCCATCTTGTAACTGGACGAAAGTTGTGGTTTTGTCCTTGATTTGTTATCTTCTTGCTCTTCTCTATCTAATATTGTGTCTGAAATCCTTTCAAACTCTCCGAACAAACTCAATATGTTGTGTTGTGGCCCAACATCATCCTTAAATATTGCATTCATACCTTCACTTCTAGCAGTTGAGTGGATGAAGGGGTAAAACTCTTTTTTGAAAAACACTGGGACCCATCTATGCCTAGATGCCCACATGCCCTGAAAGTATTTCACATGTGCTAGATCATAGTATGTTACCATTTGCACCCACAATGTTTCGAATTCTTGCACTGTCAAACAGTTCATAACAATGTCAATGAAGTCTTGGTGCAAACCAGGTTTCGCCCTAAAGCATGGACCAAGCTTCTCCTCAGCTTTATGTGTAATGTGCCAGAGGCAATTTCTGTGTTTTGCATTTGGGAGCACCGATGCTATCGCTGATTTCATCGCCCCATCCTGATCAGTGATTATATGTGTCGGTGCCTTGCCATTCATCGCTCGCACAAATGTGTTGAAAGCCCAACTAAATATCTCAGTAGTCCCATCCTTTAGTAGAGCACACCCCAAGAGGCAGTTTTGTCCATGCCCAGTGATACCAACAAATGGAGCGAAGGGGAGGTTGTACTTGTTGGTCATGTAGGTCGTGTCGAAGCTAATGCAGTCCCCATACCTATCATAATATTTCCGAGCTCTAGCATCAGACCAGAAAATATTCTTGACCATGTTCTTCTCATCAGTGTCAAAGGAGAAGAAGAAACCCGGATTATCTGCCTACTTTTTGCAGAAGTGAGCTAGTAGCTGAACCATGTCATTTGACGAGTTCTCATGCCTAATAGATGTCCTCAAGTTGCTCACATCACGTTTTGTGTATGGTAGAGACCTCAAACCTCCTCTTAGGAATGAGAGAACAGATATCATCTTCCTAGTAGGGATATTGCACTTGTTCAATGTCCGAATGAGGCTTTTTTCTTCATCTGTCATGAATTTGTGAGACCTAAGGAACCTTGTCTCATTTGGTGGACACATTTCATGGTTATGCTCCAACACAACTCTTTTGACATTCCAAATTCCATTTTTGAGCACCACCACCATTTCTGCTGGGCAATTGGTCTTCACAATGCTGTTCCTTCTCTTGTTTGTGAGAGTTCCTTCAGTTGTGACATCACTTGTTTTTGTACTTGGGTCTTTTTCTTGTCCGCACTTGTTGCATTTTATTGTGTGTTTTGTGACCTCTCCTGCCTTTTTTTTGTTTTGTGTGCGGTAATTTTTGGTTTTTGCTACTAAGAATCCAGCAAGAAATGAATAGAAGTTGTAGAATCTATGTGCATCATCTGCTGTCTCAAATGTCATTCCCTCTTCTGGTTTGTATCTACTGTCAATCTCAAATCTACCCATTGACTGTTTCATGGCATCTATCATTTCACTTTCTAGAAAATTCTCAATATCTTCCTCCAATAAATCCTCTCTTTCGTTTTCTACATGATGCTCAGGCTATGTGACTTCTTCATTATTTGCTCCCTCAGTTTCCATTGTGTTAGTATAGCCTCTAGTGATGTCAGTTGTTGATAAGGTCTGGGCATTTGAATCTTTTGAAACCTGTTTTTGAATCTGTAACAACAGAAAACAAGATGTATGTTTTTTGCTTTTTTTTTAGTTGTGTAGTAAACTAAGTTGATGATTGCAACTTACCAGATCATGAGCTGTTTGTATGTCCTGCAGTTTACTTCTTGCTTGATCTATATCTAATAATGGGTCTTGGATCATTCTCATGGTGTCCTGTTGCATATAGACAGACATATTGTGAACAGGCTCCATTGACTACAATAGGCTTACTAGGCTGTTGTTTATCATGTCTCCAGCACCTCTGTAAGCAGTTGATTCTTGCTGAAATGAACAAATATTTCAATATTTAGTTAGTATTTATTACTGTGAATGTTTTTTTTGTATATGCTCTCATTTTTTCTTTGTACTGCATGCAGAACTTATGGTTTCTTACCTTGGAATTATCAAAATTTTCTGCCATGCCCATGTTATATTGCATATCATCATCAAAGGTTCCCATCAGCATTCTCTGTGCACAGAAAGTTAATATAAAAGGCTATTTTAGTATCATTTTTCTTCATATGCTTAATATAACCATGCATATTATATGAATTGGTATTACCTTACTCCGACAAGATTGATTCATCATTGTTACCTCATCGTACAATAGGTCAGAAGTTTCCCCAATTGCCTTGTTTGTCAAACCTGCAGAGAAACACGAATAAATTATAATATCGTTATATTTTCTTTCTTTTTTGTGAGAAATGAATATTCCTCTACAGGAGTTATATGTGTGATAGCTTGGCCAAGATTTTTCCTACCGTGTGTGTGTGTGTGTGTGTATGTATGTATGTATGTATGTATGTATGTATGTATGTATGTATGTATGTATGTATGTATGTATGTATGTATGTATGTATGTATGTATGTATGTATGTATGTATGTATGTATGTATGTATGTATGTATCAGTTTCTTATTCAATCAGTGACTTTCATCTACAAGATTTTTAATATAATTGGAAAAGATAACACAAATGCTACTCAAATGCAGTATTTTATTTTTGATACCGTTTTCTTTGCTAATTGCAAACGTCTTTGTGTACTTAAAATGGTATATTTGCTTGTATGCTTCATTGCTTACAATAGTATTGTCCCCAAATCCTAGACATTCACACAGCCAAGCTATATAGATAATTTGGTCTTTAGACTTTCTGAGAGTGATTAGGTTTGTGTTGACCAATTGTATTTTTCTATTGTCTTATCATCGTTCACTAATACAGATGTGTTGTTTGTCGCTAATCCTAATGTTCTATTAGTTGAGTGTGGTGGTTTCGTAAGCTACCATTATAGATCTTTTATAAGCTAAGATAATCTTTGTTTTACACCTTGTTTTGTTTTCCTTGAGTAAAAACACAGATATAAACTACTTAAACAATACAAGTTCAACCCATCACTAAACAATTTGTTTGTTGGCAAGGTTAATCCGTTTCACTTAAGGATGAGATTGATATGAGAAGAGATGGTGAGGAAATAATAAGCATTGGCTAGTTGAGTTACCCAGGCAACTATGTTCGGTCTATACAATTCACTAATCCAAATGTTTAGCCTCTACACTTCAGTGTGTTATGTGTGAGAAAAAGGAGATAGAGATATGTACATGATTCAGAATGCAAGTCCAAATTTTTTTGGTCTGTCGACTTCAGTACGTTTTTGGTCAGAAAAAAGGGGGGAAAGACAAGTACTATTAGGATAAGTACATGATTTGCAAAAGACAAGTACTGTCTACTTATTGGTGTTGAAGAAGCATACTTTGGTCATAATATCAGTACCATTTGTTCTAGCGTAACATATTTTTAGAATTACTTCTTATGTTGAACACTTGTGTTGATTTCAGAAATTATATTCTTCCATCATACGAAGGGACTTGACATGTGTTCTTTCTTCCTCTTAGCTAACTGTCTGTAAATTTTGAATCAAACTTTTGTTTGAATGGTAGTTTTGTCTGATTTTTTTAGAAGGCTAGTTTTGTATGGTTTACTATTGCATTACTGGTTTTGAATGTAAAACCGGTATGGTTTCGAAAGTAAGAATAGTATTAGCAGCACCTGTGAAACTATTCAAACTGGGTCTTGCTACAGAGCTACCATGTGTTTGTTATTGCTTCGTATTTGTCATCACTGCTAATATTTTTTTCTAACTGCATGCTTCTTTTGGTTCTTGTATTTGTTATTGCTTCGTATTTTGGGGGTTTCATATTTCTTACAGATCTGTTTTCAGCATACTCTCAAAGCCCCCCTTCTTGTGTTCAGAAAAAGTTTTATTGTTTCATAGCTTTTAATTACTTCGTAGGACTAAAGTTTTTGAAATGAGTTATCAAAGTCCTAAATGATACATATGATTTTGTTTTGCATAAGTCCTATATGTGGTTACACTTGCTTCCAAAAGTAGTAGCAGTGATGATAGCAGCGATGAGAACTCATCTGATGAGAAGCTGATGTGAAGGTCTGGAAGAAGAAATGCGGAAGGCAAAAAGGAAGCACGGAAGTAAAGCAAGCATGAACAAGTGGATCATATCGGGGTAGAAGAACATGATGCTTATGTTTACTCCATGTTGCTTTGCCGGCTGCATCCGTGAAATTGATCTAGGTTTGTGTCGTGTATTTGATCTAGGTTTGTGTCGTGTATTTGATCTAGGTTTGTGTCGTGTATTTGACTGAAGTAGCAAGTATTTACAATATATGCACAAAGATCAGACGTAAACCATAGAAATTGATTGTTTGTGCTGATGCGCAGGTCTGGAAGAAGCATTGTGGATGACAGGAAGGAACCATGCAAGTAAAGCAAGCATGAATGTGTTGATCATATCAGGAAGATGGGAGAGAACATGATGCATCTTATTTTTTTTCTTTCCGTGTTGACGCTCCATGATTTTGAGTGAACAATCAAAAAACGGGTATGTACCTGTAAAATCCAGATGTTCCTCCATGATTTGTCGTCTTCTTCTTCTTCTTCTTCCATATTGAAAGATCGATCTCCAGTCTGATCGCTTATTTTTTTCCCTTTTTCTGTTAGAAGTTTGATCTGAATTGCTGTTCCCTTACGTCTCCTTTTTGTTATTCTGACATGTGGGCCCCACAACTAGAACCAATAAAGTTATCTTGGTGCTCAAGTTGGGCTGTGATTTTTTTGGCCCATTTGCAAACAAAACAGACTCACTAAAGGCCTTTTGATCTAATGGTTGGGTTATTCAATCCAATGGTCCAAATTTTGGATGTTTTTTAGGACAAAAACATCCGGGAGATTGCTATACACTCCCAATGATTTAATGTCTTTACGTTTATGTGGGCAACTTGGAAGAGACTATGCAGTCAGCATAAAACAATCTTTTTTTTTCAGGATCTTAATTTTCTAAACCCTCGAATTTCAAACTATTATGTTTTGGAATATTAATACACGAACAACTTCCTATGTTTGTTCTTGTTCTTTGCAAGTGAGGCATTGTACGTTGGAGATTCATATTTCCAGTAGACAATGCCACAGTTCAGAATACTCAGAATTGCACTTGAAACAGTTCTCGGCATGAGGTCTTATTAATTTAAGATACAATCACTACATGAACAACTATGGCCAACCCACTTCAATCTCTACCGAGTTGAAGTACAATTGTCATCTCCAGTTCCTTGCAAATACCCATGTCATCATCTTATAGTCTGGATAATCCACAAGGCTCATGATCACGCCTCACTTCCACAGAGACTTGCTCATGCTCCGTCGTGTAGCATCTGCATTGCATGTTTCAGCAACAACCTGATCGTCAGAGGAGTTTTGAGCCATTAGCTTCATCAACATTGCCATCTCCTCTAGCTTCATCTGCTTCATCACTAGAAGAATCATTGGAATACTGGGACCCATCAAAGATAGTTCCAAGTTGCAAGTTTCTTCGCATGGCTGTGTAAACTTCACCACCTTGAGTGTCTCCACAGAAACTTTGCGTGTGAAAAGAGAATTATTTGACAAGAGGTGCTTTCATGCTTTTCTTTTTGACAGTTGCACAAATATTAAAGCATGAATGAATGGTAGATGGTGATTACTTACCCTTTCGCTTGCTTAAAGATTTGTGCAACCTGCATTGAGAGGAAAGTATTGAAGCACTACTCTTCTCTTAGTTTAGAATTGAAGGCACCCTTTTTGCATCTCTTCGCATCCATGGCCTTGTTTAGTTTAGTTTCCATTTGATTTCCATGTTACAAGGAACTATTAACTATACACTCAATAAAATAGTCATTCAAAGAGGAAAACAATTGACTTGATAATTGATATACTACAAATCAACACACAGATCAATCAGACATTTTCTTTTTTTCCCCTTCTTTTTGGGAGAATCCATTAAAATTTTCCGGGAGGTCCGTCGCATGCATTTATTTCTCTCTGAAAAACTAGGCAATTTATTTGTTTTGGAAAAAGACAAGGCAATTTGACTTAGTTCGATTGATATGTATGTGATCTAATGCTGACATAAAATTCCTTCCGTCCATACTCCTGAGTAAACAATAAATGTATAATATACACATACCTGATGGGAAGAAATTTGTTTGCGATTAATGGGATCTATGTTGACGACCATGTCTATCTTTTAGATCGAGCGTGTGAAATAAACTAACATGTTAGAATTACAGCCTACGAAATTATATCATCATAAACATATTTCTAGTCAAACTTAGAAAATTATGAATGATATACACACAAAATTGTGCTCCATTTGTCCCGTGATATAAGTCCCTATTCTTAGGAAGTGGAGTCCCACAATATAAGTTTATTGTGAAGATCAAATATATAGTTATTACAATATTTCCACCATATACCCCCTCTTTAATGCTGAAAAAATAGATACATAGGTGTAGTATATTGGTATTAACTTTTTCTTGGATTTAATGCCTTCTTGGTATGCATGATCTATTTACATTATTTCTTCTTAGATTTAGTGTCTCATTGGTTAGTGTGTATGACGGGCTTGGACTTGTATTGCGAGATTATAATATACTCCTCTATTTTGCTATATTTGTCCATGGCCTTGAGAGTATCTATTTCAATATATTTGTCTATTAAGAGAGTCTAGAGTATACTAATTGTAATTTTTTCACTCACTCCCCCTACTTAAATACTTTCCAAGAGGTTAGATGGTCATGTTCTATCATTGAAAAGGGGTACGTGTGGCCACTTCTTATTAACTAATTATTAAATTTCATGCTTCCTTAGTCTGTGTGTTCGATGGACTGTGGACAAATATAATGACTCGAAGAGAGTACCACTTTACTACAAATTGTAAAAGGAAATTAATTAAAGAGAATACTAATGGCAACCTTGAAATAAATGCTTTTTTCTCTATCCTTAGAGTTTTTAGATCGAGATGTTGCTTATTTATGGTATCTTAGTAACGAAGACTCTTGATGCTAAAACCATAAATACCATAAATAATACTCCATCCGTTGATAAATATAAGGCCTATAGTTTGAATGGTCTTGTTGAAAAATATAAGGCGTGCATGTAGATTTAATGAGTCTTTCCACATATACCCTTATTTATTCTCTCTCATTCATATGCATTTATTTATTACCACCAATACAAAGTATTATCTCTCATCTTCCAAGACAATTAAGAGGGATATGTAAGTCATTTTCTCTTATGTTTTCCTCAATTTCACTACAACCTTAATCCTTGTGCCAAGTCAAAATACGCCTTATATTTATCAACGGAGGGAGTATATGCAATTCTACTGATGGGCGTGACTTCATGTATGACCATGACAGTAAGAGCAAGTACAATAATGTCACCTCAGCTTACTATTAGTATGTACACATCAGCTTTATTATATGTGAAAGAGTGAGAAAAGAGGAGAGAGAAGAGAATCAACTCTTATTTAGCAGCCAACATCGTATGGAAAATAACGTGCTATAGCCCGCCAAAAGTCCGTGTTGGAGCTGATGCGAGCGACAATTAGTATTGAAGTTAGTGTTTTGCTAATAGCTACAAAGATGAAGTTAGTGTCGAATGCCCAAATTAAATGCTTTAGTGTTTCTCTAGAGACAACCTCTAAAGATAGTTATTATACAAGATGACTTTATTGCTTACTCTAGATGGCACGGATGAGAGATAGAGTAAGTAGTAGACTTTATTATTGTACCTGCTCTAAGCCCATCAGTCGGGCGTTTTGTTCTTTGAGCCATTAGTTTCTCAATGCTAGGGTGCTACGTCGTCCTCTCACTAAAGAATACCATTCTCACTATTAACGTGGCCCCTAAAATATAACTTAATTTGATAACTAATTTTTATTATAATATGTAACATCCCAAAATCTAATACAAGTGAAATTCATATATCTGTGATGACTTGCATTTGGATTTGTATCATTCTCTAGAATTTTTGGATTTTTTGCAATAGCAAAAAGGATTTCCAATAACCTAAACTAAGGTTATGATATTCATCTTCCAAATCTTTGAACACAACGAATTCTGAAAATAAAGTATTTAAATCACAGAAGACCTCCATATCACCTCACAAAAGTTTCAGAAGATTTGGAACCCATTTGATATTTAAGAAAAATAAAAAAAACAGCAAAGTGGAAAAGGGAACATAGACCTTGTCAGATTTTTATAAAAATCCTCAAGCATGATCATGATTTAGAAATTTTATAGTATCATCCTCAGAACCTCAGATCAACACCCAAAAGTTTCAAAAATCTTTTACTAAGTTTGCTATTTCAATCAATTTGAAAAACCCAGGCTACATGAATTGAGAAAGTTGGAGTTTCCTTTTTCCTCCCCTGTCCCTCTGCCATGTGGGCCCCTGATGGCAGTAGGTCACCTCTCTGATGCCCATGGCCCAACGGTCAGCTTCCTCCTTGCCCTGCCCTTCTCTCTTGTGTTTGCAGAGCAGTGCTGCCCAACCGTCGCCGAGACAGAATTTCCGGCACCGATCCTTTGCCGTGGCAGCTCTTCGACGCAGACTTCCCGCGCCATGCCAAGCGCTGCCGCCCACCCCTGCCAATGGTTTGACGTGGCAGCCTTTGACCCTGTCTAACCTTGCTGTGGCAAGCAGGTCGTCGCCGTGGTACTTGCGCTATTACTTCATCCTTTCGTACACGCCAGACCATCCAGTGTCTCTGCCCCACTCTAGCGCCTATCATCTCTACCTCGCTGCCATCTCCTACTTCCTGAGCCTGCACACATGCTAGTTTACCAAGATTCCCTGTTTGCCGATGCCCATTCCGCAATGCCGCCAAGCGTCAACCCTCTTGTCACCTCACCGACCTCCCTCTCCGCCCCTACTTAGCTCTGCCGAGGCCAACTGTAGCTCTCCACGCTGTCTGTCCTCTCATGGCTTGCTACCATGCCATTGAAGCTCAGAGGAGCTCCAAGAGTAGAGAAACGCAAGGCGTTCAACTGAGCTACTCCGGTAAGCAATTGGTGATTCCTCCTGCTTGGAGCTTCACTCCCATGCACTGATCATTTCGCCTCACTCGATTTCAGCTCTGAGCCACTGTAGCACCATCGCCTTCTTCTCCGCCTCTGGCCCACCATCGTTGGGCTACCTCGATGCTCCTCTGCCACAGTGAGTTTGCAAAACGGGACCCTCTCAGTCCCTTGATGTTCATCCACACCTTCCTCGAGCAACATCACTCTTCTCCTTCCCTCCTAGGCGACCGCCACTGACTCCGCCACTCGCTGTCGTCGTTGGGCCACTCTGAGCGATTTCCCGGGCCATCGAGCCATGCTCTAGATGCTTTGGGACCGACCCTCTCTAGCCTCCCTTGCTGGAGCCCGGGTCCGACCGGTCCTCCCTCGCCACCGGGGAGCTTTCCTTGGCTCTACTCTACTATGTGAGGCTGAGCTGTGGGCTCGGGTCGTCATTGTCTGGCACCAACCTGAGATATGATGACGTGCATCGCTACGTCTGAAAACATTGGAAGAGGATGAGAACGGCTCAGACTTGATCATTTGAATCACTCTTATCCCATGGGGCTATTATTGTTTCCACTGTCTAAACAAAATATCGAGGGGCTATTTTGGAACGCATTAATTCTGTTTAATGTGCTTCCAATTTTTCGCATCCTTACAAGATGTTGGATTTCTATAAGAGTCGAAGACCCCTTCTTTGTCCAACACACCGCAGAGAAAAAAAACAATTGTCTTCTTCCTTTTTCGCATGAAGCTCCATCGTGCTGCCTTGGTTGGGAGCTACTCCTTCCCTACACCGGTGTGCACCGTCGGTGGGAGAGCCGTGTCTCTGAAACCGGCTCCTCTCTTGGTTATGCATGGGAAGGATTAAATCTTGTTTTTAGGAAGTGCTTCATGCGGCTGCTCGTTGTTTGCTATCTTCTCTGGATCATGTGTCTTCCTCAGCAAGGTTTCCCAACTATTCCGCGGTCTTCGCCGGAGTGTTTTCTGTAAGTCGCAGTATACATCCCTTAGATATGGTTAACTTTATTCTATTAATTAAGAATACTTTGTGTGTTCTGCATGATTTCCATATGTTCAAAATAGTGTACTTTGCCGTGGAAGCGCATATCCATGTGTGATATTGTGATGGTGATTCTGTTCTTTGTTGCTATTACGCCAAGTGGAGAGTTGATTTGGTGAGCGGTGGTGGCGGGATTAGCGCAGTAGACTAGAGAGTGCCAATCGGTGTGGTGCAAGCCAGCGAGCGGTTGCGCAAAAGAGTAGTCATGTACATAGGCATTAGAACTAGCAAAAAATGTCATTACGGCTCAAATCAAAAGAAAAATGTTAATTGTTCGATAGTGGCTCGTTAGCTTGAATTTAAAATAACTACTTAAATAATAAATACAATAATAAGCCGCTACTGATAGAGGGCTTGCCTGGTATAGAACTTCCCGAGGCGCTGGGGACCACAGCTGCGCAGCCTTCATGCGTGCAACGTGCCCGTGCATGCCCATCGAACACCCGTTTCCAAGCGACACAAGGGGCAATTTACACTTTCTTCTTCCAAGGATCGTTTGTTTCTTAATATAGCGAATGCATTAAGTAATTTGGTTTGCAATTCAAGTGAACGTTTTTGCATGTCTGGACTGGAGTCATGCCAACTTATGGCTGGGTTACGATGCTTGCTTTAGTCAGAAAAGAACAGTAGTACTTTGTTTGGTAGTTCACGTACGGGAAGTAATAAGGTAAAGTATAAAAACTTGTCGCAATATATCGAGCTTTTGACTAGCCAAAAAGAAAGAAGAGTAGAGGAAAACACCAAATTGATGAGGATCAATGGAACACGGTGATCATATCATCCGTATGCATCAACACTTCATACACAGTGAAATACCATTGTCATGCCACGCATCCGAAGACCTATATGTGCATACTGAAAGCATCCACGTGTTGGGAGATGGATCACTTAAATCACAACATCCAAAGGGCACAGTCCAAACTGGACTCATTCTAAGCCATCCATGCCAACGGTACATGCGGATAGTCTTCATCTGGCTGCAAAATATATTCTGTTTATGGGTAGGATAATTACGAAAGCACATATTAACCCATATGGATCGACCTTATCTTCTATATTGCTTGCATGCATCATCATGTCAGAAAGTATATGTCTTAGGCCATGACCGCCCGTTTAATGGTCAATTGTACTACTTTTGGCGTTTATTTTGCGTGAGAAGCATCTGAAAGAACCGCCCGGTGCCTGTCTCTGGACCACCAATGGGACAGTTCTGATCTCTATATAATTCCGTATTGCACTATAAAAGGCATTCAACTGAAAAATGATCGTCACACATTTAAATTGTTGTGGTGACACCATGACTATATATACCACTTTGCCCCCACATATATGGCATGTATATACGCATCATGTTCCCCAGGCGAGGCACTGTGTTTATATACAACTCCTACTACATGTCTAACTCAGGTGGGCTAATTGACAATGGCACATAGGACTAAGGTAAATTTTAAAGTGCTGAACCATGGAAGGTCTTTATCAATTCTTGTTTCAGAGGATTGTTACCTTCAAATAAAGGTTCTCAACTATTACATAAAGTACGACACAATCACTACCATGAACATCGATGGCCAGCATTATTTGTATTGCCACTACTCCCTCTTGATCACTAACTCACCTCAATGTTAATTTAACGATAGTAGAAATCCAAACTTCATCTCTAGTTGGTTGGATATATCTCCACTCAAGCATCATCCTCGGAGTCTGGATAGTTCACAAGGTTCACAACTGCTGCCTCACTTCCACTAGAGACTTTCTCACCAGAATTGCTGTTGCTCGTGATCTCTTGTTCGGCATCTGCATTGTATGTTTTAGCAATAACCTGACCACCACCAGATGAATTTGAGCCATCAGCTTCATCATCACTGCCGTCTCCTCCCATCATATCTTCTCCAGCTTTGTTTGCTTCATCACTGCAGTACTGGGACTCGTCAAAGACAGTTCCATGTTGCAAGGCTCTTCGCATTGCTGTGTAAACATCACCGCCTTGAGTGTCTCCGGAGAAGCTTTGCATCTAAAAATAATTATTAGACAACTTTTCTCTTAAGTGTACAACATCATCATACGAGTAATAGCAGTAACTAATTCTGCATGCATTGTTAGCTGCATTGTTAGCTCACAGTTGCTGTTTCTGCTGGTTGGATGTAGGAATGATAGTGGGTTGTGTTAGGGCTTGTGTGACGAGTCTCCATAGATTTAAAATTTAAGGCATCATTCCTGCATCTGTTTGCAACCATTGCCTTGTTTTGTTCCCTTTCCATTCTCTTTCGATGTTTCTGGGAAAAGAGTTTACTATAAACTCAATAAAATAGTTATTCCAAGAGGAAAACAATTGACTTGATAGTAGAAATCAAAACAAACATCAGTCGAACATTTTTTTTTTCTTTTTGGTAGTATCAATCAAACATTTTATGGGTGGAACCAGTGCACGCGTTTATTTTTATCTGAGAAACAACACACTTCATTGTTTATAAAAAAGACAAGGCATTTTAACTTAGTTCAATTTTTTAACTGTTTGACTTGGTTGAACTGATGTGTATGATATGAATTGCATGCAGAGAATTTCTTCTGTCCATAAGAGTAATAAATAAATGTATAGAATACACATACCTGCAGATGAGAAGAAATTTGTTTGCGATCAATCACATCTACATTCATGATCATGTCTATCTTTTTAGGTCGAGCATCTGAAATAAATCGACATGTATAATTTTTATACCTATCTGAAATCCAAAAGTTAATCTAGTAGTTAAACTATTTGATCTTAAAAAATATCTATTAACCTTCTCCAAGTATTTTAAGAGCATGCAGAAACTTTTTCTGCAGATATGGAGTCCAAATGAGAGAAGTTCTCTTTTCAGTACCATCCTTCTGTTGTACCACACACTTCCCCATCTCTTCTCCACCGTATGTTTCATCTCCAACACCTACGTACATACATATATACACAAAATAGTAGTTCATTACTGTTATTAAGAACACATGATTTTTTTTACTTGATACATTGTTTAAAATGAAACGTATCTTTAACCATTAAAAGGTACTACAATATGTTAGTAGTAAGAAGTTATGAAATTCTATCATTATAAAAGTATATTTAAAAATTATGCTGACGTAATATATTCATGGCAAATCCAGATAAATAACGATTAACATATTTGTACCAAACTTAGAAAAATTGTGAATGTCATTCACATTAAAGTGTGACGTTCTTTGATCTGAGATGAGACTAAAATATATCAGTTTTTGCTACCTACTATAAGAAGGAAATTAATTAATGAGAACACTAATTGCTACCTTGAAATAAATGCTCGATCTTCTCCATCCTTAGAACTTTTAGATCGAGGTGTTGCCATATATTATTCATGGTTTCGAGATCAAGAGGCTTCTTCACCAAAAAACGTGCGCCAAGTTCAACACACCTCTTCATTATGTACATTGTTGTTTCAGTTGACATCACTAGTTCAAATGTAAGATTTATTAGTATAATCATTTTAAAAAAACTGTCAGATACAAGAGAGATAAAAACGGGGTGATGGGCATAGAAGAATTGGAGATAACAAAAAATAGCAAAGATTCTATATATCTACTTACTAATCACTTGAAGGTTTTTATGCACCTCTCTGGCAACTTCAAGGAACTGAAAACCACTCAACTCTTCCATGTGCACCTCTGCCAAAATGAAATCAACATCTTGTGCATGATTCTCAAGAAATCGGAGTGCCTCTATGGGACTTGAATACACTGTCACTGAAAAAAAAGGGAAAATTTTTAGTGTCTATTCTGAATACAAAAAATTCTTCGAACTATACAAGAAAGAGTTTCTGCATGCAGACCATTGCAAAGTCAGAATCAGTGTCTGAGGAATATATAACCATATAAAGAATGGAAAAATTAGTAGTAATACAATATCTACTTCTTAAAAAGAACATGGATTGCTGGCGCTTACCATAAAAGTTGAGTTTACAGAGCATAGACCTTGCTGAATTGGCATGATGTTTATCTTCATCGATGACCATGACACTAAGCCCATCAGTAGTGCGTCCTTCTGTACTTTGAGCCATGAATGCTAGAGTTATTCTTGTTTTTTGAGCTTTATTTTTGTGTGTGAAGCCCTTGAAAGCACCGGTGCCTATTTATAGCCCAACAAGGTTTGATCTATTTAGTTTACTGGTACATTTTCGTTACATCTATTCATATAAGACCATTGCATATAGGATTTTATTAAAAAAGTCCATACTATACAATGACACTGAAAAATACAAGTGTGGTTAATCTACCACGGTGGAATATGTGGAGAGTTATAAAATCTAGTGAAAAAAGAGTCACCCTCAAATATAGATAGTTCTTAAAATGATGTGCTCCACATATTCTCAGAATGGGCACATAAGTACGGAAGCAAAACAATCCCTCAGTGCAAAGCAGGTTTTGTCATCTGAAACTCCTAGGCGTGATTGACTTGGTGTTGCACCTAGTTTTAATATCTGCCTGCTTGCAGGATGCTTGTAACATGTTTCAAATCAGTAAAGACTAAGCTCCTTTCTTTCTCAAAAAAAATCCCTAGTTAGATGCATGACAACCAATGTAGTACTGTCTCGCTTTATATGGTTCGGTGTCGTTTTATCTTGCACTCCAGTTACCGTCGAATTGGGAAACGGCACACTATAATGATGTGACACATTTTCATGGTTGTGACAACACTATAGGTAGCCACAAAATTTTCATGCGTGTGATGCAGTGATAATCACATGTAAGTTCAATGCAAGTTGGGCAACGAAAGCCTGAAGGATTTAGTGTAGATTATACTTTCCAAAGATCATTACCAATGCTACATCGTAAGAAATGTTTTCAAATGAAATAGAGTGGCAACCAAGGTCCTTTTCGAATGATGATGAATGCAGCCAAAATAAAAGATATAGTCCATCCACACCCACCGAAGACAAAATCTGCAGCCAAAAGAAAAGATATATGGGTCAATGTGTACTTTTGGAATTATCCTGCCCCTAATAGAGTATATTTTACACCCACACGAAGACAGAATCTGCATGGAAAGTTGGTATGGATGGCCTTTGGATGTTCTGACTTTGGTAGAATGAGTTTAGTTTGGGCTATAGCCTTTGGATGTTCTGACTTTGCCGGCCTCCACATTAACTAACTCAGCATTTGTTTTTGACATTGCAACTCATTATTGTCTCCAATCAAGTAAATCTCATCAACATGGCCTCAACCGTCCATGGATCTCACTTAAATGATCCATCTCCTCATACCCTGGCGTGGATAATTTTTGGTTAGCGCAAATAGGTCTACCGACATATGGCATGACAGTGGTACTTAACTGTGAATAAAGGGTTGATGCATGCAGATGATCTCACCCCTTCTGGACTGATCAATTTTTTGATTTCCTCTACGTGCTTATCTTTTTTTTTCTAGTCAAAGGCTGGAGTAACTAAACTACTACTTCTAGTACTTATTTACCTTACTCCCTTTGAGCTACCAAATAAATTACTACATTTATTTTCTGATTATTGCAAACATCATTGCCTCTCATAATTAGCACTACTCCGAACAATTAAACAACAAAACTTTCACTTGAATCGCAATAAAAATTGTATATCTTAGTGTGTGTTGTCTCTACAAGTCATGTTCCCCATACGAAGTACTGCAGTTACAACTGCTGGGTATAGGTCAACTTAGGCGGGCAATTGATGTTGTCATAAAGGAGTAAGGGTAAATTAGAAGTTCTTAATTACCCATGGTCTTAGTCAATTCTAGTTCCAAATGATTACTTTTAGAGCAGTGCTTCAATACTTTCCCTCCTAATATAAGTTGCACAAATCTTAAAGCAAACGAGGGGGTAAATAATCACATCTACCTTTCCTTTCATTCATGCTTTAATATTTGTATAAATATATAAAAGAAAAACATAGAAGCACCTCTCTTACTTTTAAAGATGGGTTCTCAATATTTCTCCAAACGAGGGTCTTCAAGCAAAATAGAGAGCCAATTAATCAAGGTTATTTATACAATTCCTCATTAAATTATTCTAGCCCAAGATACAAACATTTATTTCTAAACATGATGATGCACATAGATGAATAAAAATATATCTTGGATGTCTCTTGGTCAGTGTGCCTCTAGACTTTGTGACGCCCACTTTTGCTCCACGCCTTCATTGATGTCTCCCATAAAGTCAATATCATCAGCAATGCCACAACTGTCGTTGAGTCTAGATTAAATGATTACACATATTTGTATTTGTACCGACACATTGCTCCATGTCTTCATCGCTCCACGGATGCAAATACAAATCTCTGTGATTATTTAAGATAAACTCATCTATGGTTGAGGAGTTGCTGACGAGATATTACTAATTGGAAATATATATCAATCAATAAGCGGAGTAGATATGGATGCCACAAAGTCCAGAGGTGCACATCCTAATGGATATCCAAGACAACTCTCCATTGATAGAGGCCTTTTGTCTTTGAGCGAGTGGAAGCTATGCTCTTGTTAGTTTGGTTTGTGAATGTAGTATGCTTTAACCCCTTTTATATGGGGTGCAAATATTTTTATTTCACCTATGTGTATCATCATGATCGGTTGTATTTTACGTCGGAATCATTTAATTTGCAAAGCCAAGTCAAATCGAGTGAGATTAGTCTGACAAGGTTACAACAATTCCATGTATGTGTCAATCATGCACACAATACATATAGCCAAGTGTCGCTGCGATGTGTCTGTAGACCATCCAACGCCAATCTAAACTTGTCATCTGGTTCGGGTAGGGTGTCATCATTCATGGAAAGTTGGGGTGCTGGGATGATCATCTGACTTTGGTTGGAGGAATCAAAATGACATGCTAGAAGGGGTAGAGCGGAAATGAATATCACAAAATCCAGAGGTGCGCAGCCCTGGAAAGATCGAAGATAACTCTCCATGCATGGAGGCTTTTTGTCTTTGAACGCAAGCAAGATATGTCGTCGTTAGTTGTTTTATGGAAGGTACGCTCTTGTTTTATTTGGATCTGTATTAAAGAAAATACATATTGACCCATATAAAATGGTGTGCATTTATTTTTATACTAACTATGTGCATAATCAAATCTGGAAATAAATGTATGTATCCCGTGCTAGAATCATTTAAGTATTGACCTTGGTTGTCTCTCAATTTTGCCTAAAAGCCCTTGTTTTTAGGCAATATTGAGAACCAAATAATCCTTTGAAGTGACAATTTAAAATGCAGGACCTTTAATTAAATAATTTTAATATAGGATTAATCATGTGTAACATTGTCCATTTCTTTACTTGAGCTCTACCTTGCTATCATAGTATGTAACGCAATGTTTCGCATGATATCAGTATGGCACCATCTCCTTGCATGCAAGCAAGTACCATGCATGCAAATACAAATCTCTGTGATCATTTAAGATAGACTAATAGACTGTTGAGGCATTACTGATGAGATTAGAAAACATATCAATGAAGAGGGGGGAGTATATGGATGTCAAAAATCTAGACGTGGACATCCCAATAGGTATCCAAGATAACCTCCATTGCTGGTAGCCTTTTGTTTTTGAGCGAGTGTAAGATATGCTGTCAATAGTTTCACATATTTCACATGTGTATAGTCATGCATTTTCGTATCTTAGGCCAAAATAATTTAATTTGCAGAGCCGAGTCAAATCGAGTTAGGTCAATTGGCCAAGGTTTCAACATTTTCATGTGTGTGTCAAATATGCACACAATGTGTATATGGAAGTGTTGCTGCCATGTGTCAGAAGTCCGTTGTAGGGACAAGGATAACCGACTAGAGGGGGGGTGAATAGAAGGTTTTTAAAATTCTTTGGCTCTAATTGCAACAAATGATCAAGTAATAGTAGAATTAAGAATTTTAACAATCAAAGTCTAAATCGTCTAGGTTTTGCTAAGTGGACCAACAAGCTATGTCTAAGCAATTCAACAATCCTAGGGAGATGATTAAATCTATATACACTAGGAAAGTAAATTACTCAAATTTAACTACAAGAAAGCAAACCACAAAAGATGGGCACAAGAGTTTTATTCCGTGGTCTCAGAGACTTGCCGGTCTCCCCTAATACACATTGAGGAAGCTTAAACAAATCAAGCCGGCTCCTTGCGCAAATGAGCCTCCCTCGATCACTAGTGTTAGCTCTTCCTCGCTCCGGGTAGGTGAGCTCCAACATTCACAATCCACCGGGCCTCCTCACAAGCTTCTTTGAGAAGATCACTAGTTCTCATGCCTCCAAGCTGTCTAGGAGGCAGCAACCTCCAAGAGAATAGATCTTGCTTGCTTAAGGTTGATTAATTGTCTAATAGCTCAACTTGAATGCACACACTTAAATTTTTCTCAACAACTCAAAAATGTGAATTAAATGCTCTTGAGATGATGAGATACTTGCAAGGGCTCACAAATATGCAATGAATGTCCAAGAGAATGCCCTTGCAGCAGGTGAGGGTGTATTTATAACCCTTACCAACAAATCTAGTTGTTACCATCTAATTCCTAAAAAATTTAGGAAAGTCGGCACTACTGCCCATGTAGGCTAGTAGTGCCACATGGGTGGTAGTGCCGGCCTTAGGCTCAACGATCACCTGTAGCATTTAATGTTGAGAGGAACTAGCCGTTGCTACAGTACCCCCGCACTATCGCCCATGTAGGATCGGTAGTACCGGCCATAAGCACCCAGAAATGTGCATTTTCACCCTTTTCTGGAAAAAGTCTACCGCTCATTTGGGTTGGTACTACCGCACCTGTGGCAGTACCGCTCCCAGATGGACGATAGTGTTGGCCGGGTAAAAATCCAGAAAATGCACCATTCTGGAAACATCTACCGACCACTAGGGCCGATACAACCACACCTGCACTAATACCGCCCTAAATGGGTCGGTAGTGCTGGCCTGGGCACACCCCAAAGATATGCACATTATAAAATAGCTACCGACCTCTGGAACCGGTACAACCGAACCTGCGGCATTACCGCTCCTAGAAGGTCAGTAGTGCTGGCCTAGCAAAACCTCAGTACCGCTCCTAGAAGGTTGGTAGTGCCGACAATACAGTTTTTTATAGAGGACTTTGAAGGATTTTCTTAGAAATGCACATGACTAAGTATGAGCATGAATTTGAGCCATTGACACTAAATTATCTAATCTACTAGCCAAAGGTCCCTCTTAATAGTACGATGCCTACACTACCGACCCGATCTTTACTCCAAACACGTAGATCACCAAAAAGCTATAAAAGGGTCCTTATAAATTATACGTTTGTGTTAGCTTGATGTTCTAATTTCCTTATAGCTCAACGATTTCTTCTCTTCATAGGACCAACCTATTTTTCACAGTCTTAAGAAACATTGTTAGTCCTTAAAACATGATTTTTATTAATTACCAAAACCAAAGACGAAATTTAGGGCCTAGATGCTTCAATCTCCCCCTTTTTGGTAATTGATGACAACCTTAACAAATATAATGAAATTGAATATGTTTAAAGTATACATCAAGTTAAGAAAGTTGTATACTTTTGGATTTTGCTTTTAATGGTATTTCACTTCTTTTGGAAGATGATTGAATTTGGAATTAAAATGCCATAAAAGCCACAATGTATAGTTGAAACTCCCCCTAAATGTGTGCATGAATATACTAATGTGAGATTGCACATATTTTGAAGAAATTGAAATTTTATGAGTTTCCACTATATATTGATCCGAGAAAACAAGATGAATATGTCAATATGCATACACATTAATCATAGGATCCAATATGACAAAATAGGAAACAAAGTAATAAGACATTTAAGCATTCAACATTACAAACATCCAAAACAACCAAAAACACATAAGGAGGTTCAATTAGCTTACAAGATATATAAGAAATATTACAAAGCTAATCCTCAAAGCTTCACTTCTTCCATCTTCTACTTCTTCTCCCTTCTTCTACTTCTCCCCCTTTGGTATCAAGAACCAGAAGAGGGGTCCTCATGAGACGTCTAGGAGGGTAGAGGGGAATCATAACTATGTCCACGACCACGGCCAAAGCGACAAAATCTGATGGGGATTAGCTCATCACGAAGATGATCCACACCGCTCCAACAAAGGTCCTAGTGCTCTCGAATTTCATCTACCATGGCACAAGTCCGAGCTGAAATCGATGCTCTTGGTCAAGCCTACTCATGATGCCAGAGCTGAGTGAGGCGAACTGAGTCATCATATTTGAATGAAGACTCTCCAAATTCGCCAAGAAGGCATCCTGAGCCACGTCATGGGCCTGAGGTGGATCCTGAGGAGCATCCTAAAGCTGCTGCTGCTGTTGCGCTGGATGACCAATCACTTGAGGAGGTTCTTCACGAGGCTTGTACTGTTTATGAGCATAGTTGTCGGGACCCGAATTCACTAATTTGGACCCTCTGTGTTTACTGCACTAGTCCAAGATCATGCTAGTGCACACAGGCTCAACATTGGTAAATATCACATCATACACAACGATAATAATATAAAAATTCCATTTATTGAATATAACTAAGTGTACGATCTAATGACAAACTTACATTATTAAGCCACGTAGGGCTAGACTTGAAATAAGAAACTAAGACAATGCAGCTTAAAATAAAAGATGTAGACTACCCATCAGTTTACCACCAGCAACTGACTAGACTCGAACCCTAATTACTCGTGTCCTCCTGGTACTCCTCCAAGACAGGGGTAGATTCCTCAACTGCTGATTGTGGTTGTTGGCAAAGGTAAGTACTTGAAAGCACTCAACAAGTTGTGCACAAATGCAATTCTATTGTTCGATATGCAAGACTTATTCCAAAGGAAAAGGCTAACATGGATATTTTGCAATAAAGCAGCATTTATGAACAAGTATGATAAATAGATTGAAAGATAATAAAACAAATAACAATAAATAGTAATTTCAGCGTTTCTCAAGTAAACTAAGATTTCCAATCCTAAGTCATGTTTCCAACTTCCAATGGCAACCTGCCATTCCAACCAAGTTTTATTTTACCAAAATCTAACCCTTGACTATAATTCCCGAGCTATGCTTAATACCTCGAGCACGGCTATCCGAATATATTTACATTCTGCAGAGGTTATGCACTTTCTCCACATGATACAACCATACACCATAAAGGCTAGTGATTACGACAAAGCCTTTACAATACCCTATCTTAACCCTGTACTACCCGCTGAGGTTTCAACACTAAAGAGTCTGATTACCACACTCAGGGCCCCCTTTTGCGCTATGTGAGTTAATCCATGAACGTGGGACTCACACCACCTCTAGCAGTACCAAAGCTAAAACATTGCAAATTAATCAGCTAGGCTGTCCTATACCAGACATGTGGTTGCATGATTGACTCATGTCAAAGGCTTGCAATGTTAAGTCCTTAGAGTAACTAAGGCAAGACTTCCACATACGCCTCGCCCTTCGCCCACCTTGGCACGCCTCTTGTCACTTGCCCCAATCTAAATGATTACCACCCTGCTGATTACCAAGCACCACGTACATCAATAATTCAACATCGCTATGTGACATCCTCGCCACAACAACTCTATCTCATCGTGTGACAATACCTGACACACCAATTCATAATCATGTTCCATAATCCATTATTCAAGATTAAATATTGATGATTCAAGTACATGTGATGATGTGGCATGGCTAAGCATACTAGTATGGTCTAACCATCCCATGTTGATTTTAGTATTAATCAGCTATTAATGACCAATCTATGGTGACAAGTAAATCATGGCGTACAAATGACAAGGAAGGGTATACACCAATTAGGTATATTAGCTAAGTCCCAATTTAATTTGAAACAACTGTATACTTTAAATAATATGCAATAGGGTAAAACAATATAGCAATTTTATAAACATGGGTTCAACATGATCAAAGCTCAACTTGCCTTGGAAAAGGTCTTTCTCTTGCTCTGGAACATGCTTTTGGGTTGACGGATCTTCCTCAGATGCGTCACACAACTCAACGTATATGCAAAACGAGAGAGAAAACTAAATAAACACCAAAACAGAGAGCAAGAAAATTCCAAAAATCAAATAAAATTCACCATTATATAGATCTCAATTTTATATTTTTTTAGAAATTTGAATCACCTCAATCGGAGCTCGTATAAGGGAAAATGGGCTCATGGAAGATTCAAAAATCCAAAAATAAGAAAATTAGAAAATCAAATAATAACCGAATTTATTTTTATACTGAAAAATCACATTTATTACGTTAGCGAAACCTCAGACTAATCCCGTTGTGCCACGTGGCAGTTCCAGCCATGGTGCTTCGACGACATTGCCTGCCACGTGGTCGCACTGGTTATCGCGCGCGCCGCCACGACGCGTGCCCTCTAACGGTCGACGCACAGTAATTCTTCACGCGCTCAAGCTCTCGAATCATCTGCAAACAGCTATAGTCATCAAGTCCTTCAGTGCTCACTGCCTTCAATCGGCTTCTTGTCAAGATCGTCTGAATGGATCCCTCACAGGTATTCATCCCAATCCCAATCAGCAATAACCAATTTTATCTAGGCCCGGTAGGAAACTTAAATGCCGATTCAGTTATAAATGAAGAGATTCCTCGCCTTCCCCTATCGGCTGCTGGATATAATATAGAGGGTTTGAGTAAGAGCTTCAGAGCTTGGCCGATAGCGCTTAAAGGATGGAGATCTTGGTACATCCGCGTAGCAGCCCAGAAGAGGGATGAATGGGAAAAAATAGGCATAGCCGAATGTCTCCCCCTCTCTTTAGCCGATCCAGAGGCCAATGAGCTCTTAGTGGCCACGGCTTGCTATTTCTAGTCGGACACTTTTAAAGCATTTGTATTCCGTACTGGCCTCGTCGGCCCAACTCTCTTGGATTTGGCCCAATTATGTTGCCTAAGACCCGATGGAGAACAAATGTCGGCTTATAGTGCCAAGCCTACATATAAGCTTATCAAGTCTAAAGGTGAAGGATGGACTAAGTATATCAGCAATAATAATAAGGTGCATGGGCCAATATTGGATAAAGAACATGTTGCATTCCTCAACCTTTGCACGGGCCTCACCGGGTACACTCCAGGTACCCTCGGAATCCAGAGTCCGTCATTATTGGACATCGAGAAAAAACAACCAAGTAAGTATATCACGTCGACTGTCATCTGTTTTTATCCCTTTTGCAACTAATGCTTAGCCAATAATAATTTCAGAAAAGAAGAAAATCAAGTACACCAAGGCTCCGGCAAAAAGGGGATGCCCCAGGAGCAGAGTGGCGAGAGCTCGCCACATGCGTCGACTACTGCAGAGGTAAGCAGTGTACTTTTGATTAACGACTTAAGTTTTCAAGACATTGGCTTACCCTTTGCCTTTTTCCTCAGTCGACACCGTCGGTGCAGGTTGCAAAAATCCTGGCTGAACTTCCCGAGATTTCATCGGCAACCTTTTCTCCTTCGCAGCCGATGCCAACGGCTCCGACCACCGAATTGCCAGAATCCTCCAACCCATCAAATTTATTGGGTTTTTTATTTGACCGATTTAGATGACCCTGAGATCATGGCCACTGATGACTATGACGCTGTAACATCCCAAAAATTACCTATAATTTCATTCATGTGCATTTTGGTGATTTTCAGAATTTATTGGATTTTCTAGAATTTATTTGAATTTATTTTAATTAAGTATATTGAACCTTTTGTGAAAAATAATTATAAATAGATAAAAACTAATATAAAGTTTTGCCAAAAATATTTTATTTGAGTTCAAAATGTCTCAAAGTATTTATGAGAATTTTCTTGGATTTTTCCTGATATTTTAATTGCTTAAAACTAATTAAACTAATTTCTGTAATTATTTTAAATCAAAAAACCGAGAAAATCGAAATGAACAATCTTCGGGCCAAAGTCCAAAGATCGGCGCGCTGTGAGCCTGTGGTTGCGGCTCGCTCGCCCGCCTCACGCCGCCTCGCGTGTGAGCCGTTTGATGAAGATCGTGCGATCTTCATCTCCGCGAAACCCTAACGCCTGCGAGCCGTTGGATCGGGATTGTGCGTTCGGGATCGCTTCACGTTAGTTTGGAAGGTGTGGATCGTATACGTTGATTTTGGAAGGTGCGGATCAGATTGAATCGGCTGTGATGCAATCGTGGCCGCTCGTTGCTGATCGGACAATTGTCCGTCGTCGTTTCCGACAGAGTTTCCGAAATCGCCGCTGCGCGCCGTCTCCGCCGCGGATTGCTAGGGTTGCCGTGTTTGCACGCATGCCGAGGCTATAAAAGCCGCGCCCACACCCCGATGATCGCCATCCCCTTGCGCATCCAGTCGCTCAAGTCTTTGCCTCAGAGTCGCCGCCGTTTAGCCTCAAGAGCTCGTCGTAGTTTTCCAAGCGCCGCCGCTTGTTTTCTCGTCTTTCCGCCGCCGTCGAGCCTCCATCCACCGTGTGGGTTCTGGTTTCGAGTTCGCCGCGTCAAGCCGCACCAGAGCTGCTACCTCTTCGTCGCTGGAAGGACCTAGTTCGCCGTCGGACCCGTCGTCGTCTTCGTCTCCGGGAACTCAGCGCTGCCGCGACATCGCCATGTCTCGGAGCTTCACTAAGTCGTCGAATCTTCACCGAACTGTCCAGATCGTGCCACGTCTCCGTCGTTAACAGTGTTCCGCTCGGGTAAGCTTTGGCCGTTAGATTTAAGATGAGCGGTCAGGATTGAGCCGCGTAGGAGTAGATTGTGAACCGTTGGATCCGTGCGCGGATGTGCGACGCGTGTTGGCTCGGAAGCCGAAGCATTGTGCGCTGGGTGCACGGTGGACAGGCGCGTGCCGTGGACGTGGTCCGTAGATTGAGCGACATGGCGCAATATGGTTGGCCCACGTGTCACTATGACATCGTGCTGACATCAGCCGGTCCACAGCACAGTACCTCGAGTCCACGGTGGACCAGCGAAGTTTCGTGGACTGAGTCCATGCGCCAAAGCCACATGTCAGCCTCTGATTGGTCCACGTGTCGCTTGCGCATTAATCGGTAATTTCCAGTAGAAAAATAATTCTGGAAAATCGGATTTTCTAATTTCTGTATTTTCAGTATTTATTCAAACTTCAAAAGGCTATAACTTTTGCATTTTAACTCGGATTTGAGTGATTCAAATTTCTAAAAATTTGTAAAATCAAGATATATTTAATGGTGCTTTTTATTTGAATTTTTGGATCCTGTTTACTCTCTATTTTGGGTGTTTATTGCTATTTTATCTCGATTCGCGTAGACGTTGAATTGCTCGGTGCTCCGGAGGAAGATTCGTCGCTTCAAGACCTAAGTTCAGAGAAAGACCAGCACCCATTCCAAGGCAAGTTGTACTTTGATCATATTGCACCTAATTCCACAAAATTGCTATTTTGTCTTTAAAATTTATGCATAATACTTTATGTGTATAAATGATTTCAATTAATCTAAGAACTAGATAATATGCCTAATTGAATTAAATCATACCTTGCCAATTGTATGCCATGATCTAATTGTCACCCTAGGATATGGAACTATAGTTGGTTGATATTAATAATCAACATGGGACTAGTTAGACCGTATTAGTTTGCTTAGCCATGCCACGTCATCACATGTATCTAGAACATTGATATTTAATCTTGACTAATGGATTATGGAACAATGTTTATAAATTGGTGTGTCAGGTGTTGTCACACAGTGATATTGAGTTGTCGTGGCGAGGAGGTCACACAACTAGATTGAATTGCTGATGGCACGTGGTAATCAACTAGGGTGGTAATCACTTTAGATCGGGGCAGGTGGCAAGGGGCAGTATGCCAAGGTGGGCCTGTTGGGCAAGGGTATGTGGAAGTCTTGCCTCGGTCACTTTAAGGACTTAACCTTGCAAGCCTTTGACCTGAGTCTTACTTGCAACCACACGTCTGGAATGGGACAGTCTAGCTGACTAATTTGTGATGTTTAGATTTTGGTACTACAGTGGTATTCAGTGAGTCCCGGGTTATGGGGTAGCTCACATGGCGCAAGAGGGGGGGCCCTGGATGTGGTAACCAGTCCCACCAGTGTTGAAACCTTAGCGGGTAGTGTCAGGTCTAAACAGAGCATTGTAAAGGCTTTGTTATGGTCACTCACCTGTGTGGTGTTTGATTATATCGTATTGGTAAAGTGCATAACCTCTGCAGAGTGTAAAACTATTCGAATAGCCGTGCTCACGGAATTGAGCAATGCTCGAGAATTACAGTCAAGGGTTAGACTTTCGTTAAATAAAAACTTGTTGGGATGGTGGATTGCCATAAAAACTTGGAATTTGACTTAGGATGGAAAACCCTGTTTACTTGAAAAGTTGAATCTATTATTTACTATTATTTGTTTTACTGTCTTTTAATCTATTTACTGTATTTTTTTTTATAAATGCTGCTTTATTGCAAATTAGCCATGTTAGCCTTCCTTGGAATAAGCTGCTACGTTTACTTCATTTCCGCTGCTGCTTAATTGCTATTTCTTAGTTAAGCCCTGTGAGGCAATAATCATGTAAGACAACAATTATTGTTAACTATTGAAGTTATGCTATATTCCGTTGTGTATGACTGTGATAGCATCTATGTTGAGCCTGTGTGCACTAGCATGATCCTGGACTAGTGCGATATACACAGAGGGTCCGGATTTGCATATTCTGGTCCCGACAGACGCAGATATCAGAAAAATTCTTGAAGTGTCAAAAGAAGCATCGGCTGCAGTAACCTCTGCCCCAGGGATGCAAGAGCGTCTTAACAAGCTCTTTGACCTTGTGATGAAGCCACAATCGGAGATCTTGGCTAACAACCAGCCGATTCGAGATGCTATGGCAGCAGTTGAAGCTGACCTGCCCTTAGAAACAATGGAAGCACTCCTTAACGTCTGCCATTTGGACGAGAGGAAATCCCAAGTGGAGGCAGCTCAGGCGAGAATAGCACAGCTGAAGCTCAAGAAGCCGACCAGAAACTCTTGGACGAGCTGGTCACTGATGCCAAGGCAAAAAAGCAAAATTTGATGCCGACATCGAGCCGCCAAGGCTAAGACAAAAGCGCATCCTAGGAAGCCAACAAACCCCGAGAAAACTTCATCGGTAATCAAAGATCAAAACTGGCATTGCTATGGTTGTGGTCGGAGGAAGAAGCAGATGGCTAAAGTGGTGCGGTGCTCGAATGCCAAAGAAGACAAGCGATAATAGACGACGACAATGCATCATAGCCAAAGTCGCAGCGCCTGTCGGCTTTAGGCGCCGACTTCGCTCCTGCATTCAATGCTAATCTCTTAAGATGTAAACTTTTTGAATGTCTTGTCTTTGGAACACTTGTAACACTTTAAGGTTTTATAATCGGTTGTTTAACCGATTTATATTTGGCTTCGTCAAGCCTCGATGCAATTTACTTCCTTTTTAGCCGATTAAAAGCATCGAGTTAACTTGGCTTTTCAGAGCGATTCTTTATAGTCGACTAAGCTCCAATCCAGACGCTAGGATAGTATTTTTTCAATTACTTACCATTAATCGCTTTAGGTAAAATAGATCCTTCTAATGTCTCGAGCATGTATGAATTTCCATCGACTAGCCGATTGATTTTATACGGTCCTTCCCACGTAGGCGACCATTTTCCAAATCGGTTATCCTTGGAACCAATAGGTAATATAGTTTTCCAAACCAAGTCGGCTTCATCAAAAGACTTAGACACTACCTTTTTATTATATGTCCTTGCAACTCTCTTCTTGTTCTTCTTAAGTCGATCCAGTGTAGACAAACGCAATTATGCTAATTCATCCAAGTTATCGATCATTAGATCGTTATAATGTTGAGTTGACAAACCATTCTGTCTGGCTGTTCGTATAGAATCGATGTTAATCTTCACAGGTAAAACGACTTCTTGGCCATACACTAACTGATAAGGCGAAAACTTTGTTGCTCCGTGATAAGCTAACCGATACGCCCAAAGTGACTCCGATAGCGTTGAGTGCCAATTCCTTGGTTTCTTATCGATTTTTCTTTTAATCAACTTAATCAATGTTTTGTTAGATGACTCGGTTTGTCCATTAGCCTGAGCGTAATATGGGGATGAATTCAACAACTTGATCCCAAGGCTTTTCGCAAAATTCTGAAATTCATTAGACATAAACACAGTACCTTGATCGGTCGTGATAGTTTGTGTTATTCCAAACTGATGAATAATGTGTTCATTGACAAACCCGATTGCTTCAACGCTCGTAACCTTTTTAAGCGGTATAGCTTCAACCCATTTAGAGAAATAATCGGTCGCGGCCAAAATGAACTTATGGCCGTTACTTGAAGCAGGAAATATTTGGCCGATTACATCTATCCCCCATCCTCTGAACGGCCATGGCTTGATAATCGGATGTAAAGCCAGCGCCGGTGCTAACTATATATTGCCAAACTTTTGACAAGTCTGACACCCTTTGTAGTATCTGAAACAATCTTCTAACATTGTCGGCCAAAAATATCCAGTTCGCTTAAGCATCCATTTCATCTTATGAGCCGATTGATGAGATCCACAAATACCTTTGTGTACTTCGCCCATCGCCACTTGTGCTTCTTCGGCTCCAAGGCATCTTAACAGCAAGCCTTCCATCGTCCGATAATACAAAATATCATCCAAGACCACGTACTTCAATGCTTGCTGCCTCACCTTGCACTCTGTCGGCTTAGATGGGTCGATCAAGTAATCTCTTATCTGCGTTCTCCAGTCTATAGCATCCGCACACATGATAGCTTTGCCCACTAACTCAGTCATCTGATATCGGCTAAAATCCTTGTACCCATCACGCTGTTGAGCGATGCATTTTCTCCGCTGCTCAAATTACGAGGGATATGACCGATAGAAAATAATGTAAATGAGCCGATAATTTCGAAGCATTGTTCTAAATATTTAAGTAATACTTCATCATGGCATTGGTATTCACCTTTTACTTGTTGTACAATTAACATAGAATCACCGTATGCTTCAACAGCATCTACTCCAATATTCTCTAATAATTGTAATCTTTTGAGCAATGCTTCGTACTCTGCTTGGTTGTTTCAACATCGGCTATTTAACCGAAATGCGAATTCAAAGTTATGACCCTTGGGCGATATGAGTACGATACCAATACCATCACCTTCCCGGCATACTGACCCATCAAAAAATAATTTCCAAGGGGCAACAGATACTAGGTCGGCAGCGGTATCATGTCCTGTCATAAAATCGGCTATAACTTGTCCTTTAACAGCCTTAGCCTATTCATATGATAGGTCGAACTCTATTAAGGCATAAGCCCATTTACCAAGTCGATCTCGTAAAATCGGAGCTGATAACATGTACTTTATAACATCAGTTTTGCAGACTACCTTACAAGCCGATGCTAAAATATAATGCCTTAGATTTGTACAAGAGAAATATAAGGATGACATAATTTTTCAACGAAAGGGTACCTCATCTCAGTATCCAGAAGACGTCGACTTAAATAAAAGATTACCCTTTCCTTACCATCGACTTCCTATGCTAAAACAGCTCCAATAGTTTCCTCCTCAGCCGATATATATAACTTGAAAGGAATTCCTTTCCGTGGTGCGGCCAGAACCGGAGGATTGGCCAGGTATTCTTTGATATCATCAAAAGCCTTTTGTTGGTCAACTCCCCAAACAAACTCTTGGTTATCCTTTAACTTCAGCAAAGGGGTAAACGTACGAATTCGACCGGAAAGATTTGAAATAAATCGTCGGAGATAATTAATCTTACCAATCAACTTCTGCAATTCATTTTTACATGTCGGTGGCTTTGTTTTGGCTATAGCTTTGACCCTTTCTTGATTGACTTCGATTCCTCTTTCATGTACCATAAAGCCCAAAAATTGACCAGCAGACACGCCAAACGCGCACTTGAAAGGATTCATTTTCAAACCATGTAATCTTATATTCTGGAAGACCTTTTCTAAATCGGCTAAGTGCTGTATATCCTCTTTAGATTTTACCACAACATCATCAATATATATTTCAACAATATGGCCGATTAAGTCATGAAAAATCAGATTCATGGCTCGCTGATAAGTTGCCCTGGCATTTTTTAAACCGAAAGTCATAACCATCCATTCAAATAGCCCTATTACACCAGGACACCTGAAGACCATCTTAGGTATATCGGCGTCTGCCATGAATATCTGATTATACCCAGCATTACCGTCTAAAAAACTTATGATCTTATTTCATGATGCAGCATCGATAAGCATATCGGCTATCGGCATCGGATACTCATCTTTCCGTGTGGCTTTATTTAAGTCTCTAAAGTCGACACACACCATAAGTTTTCCTTTTTTCTTCATGACTGGAACGATATTGGAAACCCATTCTGCATATCGGCAAGGCCTAATGAACTTTGCTTCTAATAATCGTTCTATCTCTTCTTTTATAATATTATACAGGGCCGGATTAAAGCGTCTAGGATACTGTTTAAACGGCCGATATCCTGGTTTAATAGGCAACCGATGTTCGACCAATTGTCGGCTTAAACCAGGCATCTCATGATACTCCCAAGCAAAATAATCTTTATAATTTCTAAGAATTTTGACCAATTTTTCGTTATATTTTACATCTAATTTTGCGCTAATAAAAGTTGGTCTTTTCCTATCACCACTACCTATATCGACTTCTTCAAGCAAATCGGTAGATGTGAAGCCTTGGCCCAACTTTTCGATTTCTTGGAAATCCTCGATGGCCTCAAAGCTATCTGTTACTTGCCGATAGCTTTGCATTTTGTCTTGTAAGGCCTTCATTATTTTTTTTGTCCCCATCAGCGTAATACCTCATTTGCTCAATCAAACGTGCCTGGCTTGACACTGATCGCATAAGTCTTGTCTTACTGAGAGCATCTAGGCCCCCTATTTTTGTCAGTTATGCTTATTATGTAGGTTTTGGTGTTGATGATCAAGAATCATACTTAGTATAAGATGACAACAGCTATATTTGAAGAACAAGGCTAACGTGTTTATTCTTAGTTTTGGCTTGGGAGTTGATTCAAGCCTGAAGGACCATGTGGAGGTCCATCCATATTTGTGATGAGTATTTGACTTTATTTGAGCAAGGTGTGCTCAAGTTTGAGTTTGATTTGGATTGATTTTCAAAATGAAGCATTTTGAGTTGTCTCTGCCAGGAGTGGCAGTACCGGTCGTATGGGCGCGGTAGTGATGAGTTGGATGGTTTATTGCATATCATTGTGGGCATTGCTATGTGATGTGTTTCCTTGTCTTTGATGGTTGCAGGGCGACGGTGCTAGGTCATGGTGAGGCGGAGGATGACCGGGACTAGGCAAGGAGCGTCGGAGGTCCAGACGGTTGGGAGATCGTCGGAAGATGATCGGAGACGGAGTCCGGGCAAGTCAAGAAGACAAGGAAAGGAGATGATGCTAGCTAGATGCCACGTGGATCAATGAGGGCCGTCGGATTGAGGTCTAGTTGATAGGTTAGCGGGTCTAGGTAGTATGCTTTGAAAATCGTGCAAGAAAACTCGGTATGTGTGTGGGTTTTGGGTTAGCCCTTGCATGGCTGTGTGTGTGGGTTAATCCTAGCCTTTAGATGAGTGCTATAGGGTTGAGGGACTCATCCAAGGGTGGTAGGTGGCCCAAGAGTAGTATAAATAGGGGTGGAGGGGTAGCCTCCTTCCCTTGAAGGTTTTTGAGGTTTTTGATGCTCCTTTGAGCTTTGCCCACATGAATGTGAGGATTTGTAACCTCTCCTTCCAGAAATGAAATGTTTCCTCATATCATTTCTTTTCTTTGTGCATTTACATTACGCATTTAAATTACGCAATTTACATTATGCACTTAAATTCCGCAATTAAATTCAACACTTACATTCTTGCAATTTACATTTATGCAATTTGAATTTGCCTCCCCTCCTTCTAAATGCTGTTATTCTAGGATGTCTTGAGGGTGTTCATTTGGTTTTACATCTTTCTTACACCCTTGGATAGACTAGAGATCAAATTTTTTATCAAATTGCAAATCTGTCCAGAACTTGTTCTTCGTGCAGCAGTCAGTGTTTGATTTTTATAAAAATATATAAAAATCATTTTTAAGTGATTCGTTTTTTATAAGGTTAATAAATAATATATACATCTGTATAAAATTTCTTGAGTCCACTGGTTTCACCATTTGAGAGCTATGAAGTGAAAACCGAGCCTCAAACTTTCTTGTCGAAGTTCCTGACTGTCTGTATTGCTTGATTTTTCATTCTTATTCTACAAAGCATTCTGAGGTAATTTTTGGTGGAGTGGTTCACGTAGAAACTGCTCAGAGGGACAAAAATTCCCAAAAATTTTAGAGCAACAGAAACTCACCAACCACCTGTTCCAACTGAGGACAATTTTTGAAAATCTGCTTTAAACTTTTCTGAAAAGAGACTTTGGTGTTTTAGCTTTATCTCTTTTAGAAAAGAAGTCTTTTGAATTGATTCCTCTTTTGTTTGGACACTTGACAACCAGGATTGTGATTAAAAACCCTCACATGATTCATGGTTCTTATCCATGCAAGCTTAGTACACATAGTTGTCTAATTGTTCTGGATTTTTGGAGGGTGTGCGAATCTGAGAAGCACCAGTTTGAACGAAAATCTTTGGGTGCTTTAGATTTTTGTTGCAAGAGTGTTTGGAGTACTTTGAGTGGGGAAATTTTATTTGGGATCATTCACCCCCTCCCCCCTCTGATCGCCATTTCGATCTTTCGATTGGTATCAGAGCAAGGTTTTGCTCTTCCATAGATCTTGACCGGTCTCAAGAGCCATGGCGATGGACAAGTTTTCCACCAAGCCTCCTATTTTTGCTGGAGTTGATTTTCCATTTTGGAAATCGCGGATGGAGTCATACATCACTGCCCAGGGCTTCCCGATATGGCAGAAGGTGAAACTCCCGTATGAGGTTCCTGCTGATGAAAACGTCACGGCCGGCAATATGGTTGACGTTGAGGCAAACGCTAAGGCAAGGAACATTCTCATACAGGGTCTTAGCCGTAGTGAGTATGACAGGATTTCTCACCTTCGTTCTGCTCATGAGATTTGGGTGACCCTCGATGCTTACCATGAGGGCACTACCCAAATCAAGACGGTTCGACAGGACCAATTCAAACGTGAGTTCAACAAGTTTGAACAGCACGCTGGTGAGAGTCTTGACGAGTGCTTTGGTCGGTTTACAAAGATTTTGAGCGACCTCCGAGCAGTCGGTTGCATATACCCTGACTCGGACAATGCTCGGTATTTCTTGACCGCACTCAACCTTTGGGTTTGGGAGATGAAAGTGACCACCATCAAGGACACCACCGACTTATCGACTCTGACTCTTGACGGGCTTTATTCCCGCCTCAAGACTCATGAGATTGACGTCATCTCGTGGAAGACGAAGTCTCAGTCGATGGCTATTGTAACATCCCAAAAATTTGCTTATATAATAGTTTATTGCCTAAATGGGCATTTATGATTTTCTGGAATTTACTTGGATTTTTCGGAATTTATTTGAATTAAATTCAAATCAGGTTTATTGCCTTTTATTCAAATCTATTTAAATTTATGCAAAGTTAAAATAAAGTTTTGCCAAAAATATTTTATTTGGGTCCAGAATGTCTCAAAGTATTTTTGAGATTTTTCTTGGATTTTTCCTAATAGTTTTATTGCCTGAAACAAATAAAATGAATTCCTGGAATTGTTTTAAATCAAAAATATTTTAAAATTCAATGAACAAGAACGGGGCCCACTCATCGTGTTGCCCAGATAGCCCGCGCGCCCGCTTCAAATTGAAACCCTAAACCTAAGGAAGCCTACCGTTGGATCGAGATCCAACGGCCCTCTTCGCCGCGTGGTCAAAGCACTGGCCGTTGGATGGACGCCGCGGACGCTACCGGATGCACCGCGTCATCTCTCGTGTCGCCGCCGAATCGCGCCGCCACGAGGTCATCCTAGGAGTTCGTGGCCGGGCACGCCTCCTGGCCGCTATTTAAGGCGCCGACGTGGCACGGAACCCCTCACCTCGCTACCGCGCATCTTTCGCAAAGCCCGAGCTCCGAGTCGCCGCTGCTCGCGCAAGGAAGCTCGCCGGAGTTGGTGGTTCTCACCGTGGTGGTTTCGCGGTTTTCGCCGCCGTCGTTGAGTCTCCGCCGCCACCAGCGTTCTCTCACCGAGATCGCTGCATCGAGCCGCTGAACCGCAGCCTTCGCCGTCGCGAAACTCGCCGGAGCACCGCGAGCGCACCGCCTTCTTCGCCACCGGTAAGATTACGCCGTCGTGCCTCCATCGCCGACCGTAAGCACGGAGCCGCCGATCTAGATCGGTTGGTCGATCTGCGCCACGCCGCACGTGATCGCCGCCATCCGATCGTGTTTCGCGACCGATCGAACCGCGCGAGTAGCCAACCAGATCGTGCGCGCGTCGGGCGGGCTCAAGAAGCAGAGGCACCATGGACCGAGTCCATCAGAGTCCACACGCGCCGTGGACTCGATCTATGCACCGACCACGTGGCAAGCTCGATTGGTCGGCACCGTGGTCGATGTCACGCCGACGTCATGCTTGCGTCATAAATGTATTTTTCAATTGGAAAATAATCCGATTGGAAATTCTGTGTTGATGACGTCATCATGAAGTCACGCTAACGTCATAAATCGCTTTTTCAGTATAAAAATAAATCTGTTAATTCCGAATTTCTAATTTTCTGATTTCAGTATTTATTTCAAACTTCAAAAGGCTATATCTTTTGCATCGTAACTCGGATTTGAGTGATTCAAATTTCTAAAAATTTGTAAAATTAAGATCTATTTAATGGTGAATTTTATTTGATTTTTGGAGTTAAATTGCTCTTTGTTTTGGCATTTATTTGCTTTTCTTCTTCGGTACGCGTAGACGTTGAATTATGCAACGCTTCGGAGGAAGATCCAGCAACTCAAGAGCAAGTTCCAGAACCAGATCAGGACCTATTCCAAGGCAAGTTGTGCTTTGATCATGTTGAACCTATGTTTATAAAATTGCTATGTTTGATTTACCCTATTGCATATATTTCAAATATACAATTGTTTTAAATTAGATTGGGCTTAGCTAATATACCAGATTGATCTACACCCTACCTTGTCATTGTATGCCATGATCCATTGTCACCCTAGATTGGTTTAATATAGTTGGTTAATAATTATAATCAACATTGGAGGATTAGTTCGTATTAGTTGCTTAGTCATGCCACGTCATCACATGTGTCAGAATCATTGATGATTAATCTTGATTAATGGAATATGGAACAATATTATGAACTTGTGTGTCATGTGGGATCACACGATGAGATTGAGTTGTTGTGGCGAGTCATGTCACGCAACGATGTTGAATTGTTGATGGCACGTGGTGCTTGGTAATCAACTGGGTGATAATAATGTAGATTGGGGCAAGTGACAAGGGGCTTAGTATGCTAAGGTGGGCCCGATGGCCGAGGGTATGTGGATGTCTTGCCTTGATCACACTAAGGACTTAACCTTGCAAGCCTTTGACTGAGTCAATCATGCAACCACATGTCCGTATGGGCCACCTAGCCGAGTAATTTGCAATGTCTTAATTTTGATACTATCGTGGGCGGTGTGAGTTCCCGAGTTATGGTGTAATTCACATGGCGCAAGAGGGGGCCCGGTTATGGTTTTCGCACCACCAGTGTTGAAACCTTAGCGGTAGTATCCTGTTAAGCGAGCAGCAATCGTAAAGGCTTTGTTATAATCACTCGCCTTGGTGTTGTTTGGTTGTATCACGTGGGTAAAGTGCATAACCTCTGCAGAGTGTGAAACTATTCGGATAGCCGTGCTCATGGTATTGAGTAATGCTCGGAATTACGCTTAAGGGTTAGTTTAATTAATTGGACAACATGGTTGGGATGGCGGAAGGCCATATAGAAGATGGAATTTGACTTAGGATTGGAAACTTGGTTTACTTGAGAAATATGAATTTATTTACTATTGATATTTGTTTTACGCCTTTACAATCTATTTATCAGATTTGTTCATAAATGTCGCTTATTGCAAGATAGCCATGATAGCCTATCCATTGGAATAAGCCTTACATATAGATACATAGAATTGCATTCATGCGCAACTTGTTGAGTGCTTTAAGTACTCACCCTTGCCAAACAACAATAATCAACAGCTTGAAGAATCTACACTGTGTTGGAAGAGGAAGTTCGTGAAGACACGAGTCATTAGGGTCCGAGCCTTGTCGGTTGCACGTGGTGAACCGATGAGCTATCTACGTTTCTACTTTCCGCTGCTTAATTACTAGTTTATATTTCCAATCTTGCCCTGCGTGGCTTAATAATGTAAGTTGTTCATAAGATCATACATTTAGCTATATCAATAAATGAACTATTATGCTATTATCGTTGTGTATGATGTGATATGTACCAATGTTAAGCTATGTGCACTAGCGTTGATCCTGGGACTAGTGCGGTAAACACAGTGGGTTCGAATCAGTGGATTCGGGTCCTTACAGAGGTGGTATCAGAGCATACTGACTGTAGGTCTTGGCCCTAGATAGTGTGGAGGTGTCCTGTGTGAGTCCAAAATTATTTTCTAAAAGAAAAATCTGAACTTGACTTATAAAACACTCTCGACTCATCTCATTCTCTACTTCTCGCCTTTGCTGAATTTACCCGTTTTACTTGCCGTTTCGGGAGGAGAACTTATTCAAGGTTCTTGTGAACAGATGCCGATCGTTCCGACCTTTGAGGAGTCAGCTGGTGGCTACGCCATGGAGCTGTGGAGAGTTCTTCAGACGCTGGGAGGCTTCTATCGTCCGCTCTACCGAGGAGGCAGCTGGTCAGTTAATGGTGTACACCGAGGATTTATTTGCAAGCTGATTATCTACGCTCGGGAGAACGAGGAAGCTAGCGCACCAATCAACATCTCCGCCAGAAGATTCTCGTACGAGGTTGCAATTCAGGAGGTCGCTCGACTTGCTCTTCGCCGTGTTTGCCGCGACTACGCTGACGAGCTTCACGACTCAGTGTTCCAACTTCACCCAGACGTTCAAGCGTGCCGACGCCGACGGATTGTGGAGGACGAGTGTACCACTGCGGTACACCTTGCAGAGTTCGCCCTTGCTCAGGAGGATCACATGAGAGAGACTACTCAGAGCCGGAGATCGTATGCGAGGCACTCAGTGGCAGAGCAGAGCTTGAGGTGACCGTGCTTCACCATCGGGATGATCACCGAGCTGGGAGAGGCCCTAGAGGCGGTCGAGGACGAGTTGGAGCGCGTGACTCGAGGAGTTCAGAGCCGCTTGGAGAGTCCGAGGAGGATCCAGAGGAGCGAGAGGGGAGCCGAGGGGTGTGCACCCGCTGTTGCAGAGGACCCAGAGTAGGTCATCGGGATAGGTTCGCCCTATGCCCGCCATCCGCCGGTGTATGCGCTGGGTCACCTCGACTAGGTGGTGGATGAGTGAGTGTCACCTTGAGCCGTGTTGAGACTCGAGTATGAGTCGCGTCTTTAAGTTAGTCTTTACCTCTTTAGTTGACGTTAAGGTTTTGTGTTTAGTTTGCTTCTTTGTAATGCCGAGTGTGCAAGATGTGTTGCAAAGCTTGTAGGCTTAAATAAGCAGCCATACCAAGAATAATAAAGAATTATTTCAGTTGGGTATGACCTATCTCCCGCTTTAGAAAGTCTTACTTCTTATCTATGCTACATCTACCTTTCCTAACCCAAGAGGCAATCATCGATGGTGAATACTGAGGAACAACGGTGCTTCAGAAGTGGATCGCACTGTAACGACAACCCCAATGACGGAGGCAGCCCTCAACCACCGCCAGAGACATGCAGAATGGGAGCGCTTTCTTGCAGCAGACTAACTAATGCGGACTATGATGCAAAGAAATGCAGCAGATGACCAACGCAGCACCAACAACAACAACCTCAGAGCACGTATCAACCATGGTGGACCTCGACCTCACTCAAAGCTATCGATTTTATGAGGACTAGGCCACCAACTTTTTCAGGAATGTGAACCCTTTGGAAGCCGATGGACCGGCTTAGGACAATTGAGAAGAAGGTGCACATCACTCAAGTGTGAGGGCAATGAGAAGGTGCTCTACGCCTCATCAATTGGAAGGAACCGCCGCAGAATGGTGGGAGAATTATCGTGTTGCTCATGGAGCCCCACAGAGATCACCGGGAGGAGTTTACTAATGCTTTCCACAAGATCATGTCCCTGAGGGAATGATGGACCTTAAGAAGGAAGAGTTCGTGGCTCAAACAAGGAGGCCAACCAAAGGGTCGAATACCGAATAAATTTACTCGCTTAGCTCGCTATGCCCTCAAGACGAGCGACAGATAAAGCTAGGCGCCTCGCTTCATGAAGGGACCAATTGAGAATCGCAGTGGGACCGATCACCCACAATTTTCCGACTTTCAGAGCTAGTGAACAAGGCTTTGATCCTAGAAGATAAGCGCAAAGAGTCGGGTGAGAACCGTAAGCACTTAATGACTAATCGGTGGACGCCCAAACCATCTACGCTTGAGGATGTCACCACAGCAGCTTGCTAGATTCCAACCACCACCGTGAACAAGACATCAACCCTCGCACTCGCCTCGCCAATCGTAACTTGCAAACACCAAAGACAGGCAACAATGCACCGTGAGGGAGTCGCAGATCGCAGTGAAAAGATGCTATACATGCAATGAGCCGGGCACTTTTCTAATAGGTGTCCACGTAAGGGAGGCATCACGCCAGTTCGTTTCAACTTGGGAACAACACCGGCCAAGGCACCAACCTCAGGAGGAAATCGTGCGCCAGTCAAGCCGAGCAACCCCGCAATCAACAGTGCGTGGAAGGATCAACCACATCACCGCAGATGGAGCTCGTGAAGCTACGGACGTCGATCGGGTAAGTTCTGGTCAACTCAAGACTGCCATAGCTTTGTTTGATTCTGGAGCTTCGCATTCGCTTGTTTCTCAAAGTTTTGCAACCAAGAATGGATTTAAAGTGGTGAATCTTAAGTGTGTGCTTTAGTCCAAGCCCCGTGATCCGAGCTTAGATCTAGCCTTGGGTGTTTGGGAGCTAAGTTGCTTATGGATGGGATAGAATTTCTAGCGAATCTTATCTTGATAGATGCGCAATCCTAGACGCCATCCTTGGAATGGATTGGCTATCTAAGCATAAGGTCGTTTTGGATTGTGGTCAAGGATCGTTAACTTTGGAAGCCCTAGTGGCAAGAAAGTAGAATTTCAAGCAACCGCAGTTCGTGATAGGCAGTTAATGGTCAACAGCGTGAAAGCCATCAGCATGGAAGATGTGCCAGTAGCCAGAGAATACCCAGATGTGTTTCCAGAAGATTTGCCAGGACTGCCGCCAGATCGCGATATCGAGTTTGTCATTGAATTAGCACCAGGGACAGCACCAATATCAAAGAGACCATATCGAATGCCTACCGACGAGTTAGTGGAAATGAGGAAGCAGATTGAGGAACTGCAAGAAAAAGGTTTCATTAGATCTAGTTCATCACCATGGGGAGCCCCGGTTTTGTTTGTTCGTAAAAAGGACGGAAGTCTTAGAATGTGCATCGATTATCGTGCACTGAATGAAGTAACGATCAAGAATAAGTATCCGCTGCCCGTGATCGATGACTTATTTGATCGCTTAAGAGGAGCCGGAGTTTTCTCAAGATAGATCTTCGCTCGATACCATCGCTTGAAGATCCGAGCGAGGATGTGCCTAAGACTGCTTTTCGCGATATGGACATTATGAGTTCACAAATCATGTCATTTGATTGATTTAATGCCCTGCATATTTTATGAACATGATGAATAAGGTTTTCATAGAATATTTGGATAAGTTCGTTGTAGTCTTTATAGACGATATCTTGGTTTACTCGAAGACAGAGGAAGAGCATGCAGAACATCTAAGAATGGTTTTAGACAGGCTACGAGAGCATCAGCTGTATGCTAAGTTTAGCAAGTGTGAATTTTGAAGGAAAAGGTTGAATTTCTTGGTCATGTAATGACTACTAAAGGAGTTGCGCTTGACCCAAAGAAAGTGGATGCAAGTGTTGCATTGGGAGCAACCAAGTCATTACTCAAATCCGTAGTTTTCTGGGAATGGCGGGATATTACCGTCGGTTCATAGAAGGATTCTCGACAATTGCTAAACCCCTGACGCAGTTGTTGAAGAAGGAAAAGAAGTTTGCATGGACGCCAGAGTGCGAGAAAAGCTTTATGGAATTAAAGAAGCGTTTAACGACAGCCCCCGTATTAGTATTGCCAGATGTGCAGAACGGATTTGATATTTATTGCGATGCTTCAAAGCAAGGCTTGGGATGCGTGTTAATGCAAGAAGGCAAAGTTGTTGCTTATGCGTCGAGACAGTTAAGACCGCATGAAGTGAACTACCCAACGCATGATTTGGAGTTAGTCAGAGTGCATGCCTTAAAGATATGGCGCCATTATCTCATAGGAAATAGATGTGAGATATATACGGACCATAAGAGCACAAATACATATTCACTCAAGCGGATCTGAATATGAGACAGAGAAGGTGGCTAGAGCTAATTAAGGACTATAATGTGGGGATCCATTATCATCCCAGAAAGGCCAATGTGGTAGCAGATGCTCTGAGTCGAAAGAGCCATAGCGCAAATACGCTAACAATGGAGGATCAACCAGAATTATGCAAGGAATTTCAGAAACTAAGGTTGAAAGTCGCTTTACAAGGAATGGTAGTCAGATCGAAGTGAGGCCAACACCGAGGATCGATTAGTGAAGGCCAGAAAGATGACGATAAAATTTCTAAGATCAAGGCTAAAAAGGAAGAGGGCCTAGCCGTAGATTTCACTCTGGATGAGCAAGGAACCATGTTTTTCAAAGGCCGAATTTGTGTACCGGATAAAAAGGAACTAAAACAGCTGATTCTTGAGGAAGCTCACGATTCGAAGTACTCGATTCATCCAGGAAGTGCTAAGATGTACCAGGATTTGAAAGAGAGATTTTGGTGGCCTAATATGAAGCGTGAAGTAGCTGAGCATGTTGCTTTATGCGACGTATGTCAGAGAGTAAAAGCCATGCATCAAAGACCACGGGTTTATTGCACCGTTGAAGATTCCTAATGGAAGTGGAGGAAATCGGAATGGACTTTATCACCGGTTTACCTAAGACTCGAGAGGTTACGATTCCATTTGGGTTATTGTGGATCGTCTAACCAAGGTCGCCATTTTATCCCAAGAAAGACCACTTACTCCGAGATCGCTTAGCGGAGTTGTACTTGTCAAGGATTGTATGCTTGCATGGAGTGCCCAAGAAGATTGTGTCGGACAGAGGAACCCAATTTACCTCGAAATTTTGGAATAAGTTGCACGAAGCAATGGGGACTCGTCTGAATTTTAGTATAGCATATCACCCGCAGACAGATGGTCAGACTGAAAGAGTAAATCAGATTTTAGAGGATATGTTGAGAGCTTGTGCTTTAGCTTATGCTACATCTTGGGATAAAAGTTTTCCATATGCGGAATTCAGTTACAATAATAGTTATCAAGCTAGCCTGCAGATGTCACCATTTGAGGCGTTGTATGGACGTGCTTGTCGTACTTCATTAAATTGGAACGAAACAGAGAACGCTTGGTTTTGGGCCGATATTCTCAAGAGGCGTAAAGTCAAGTTGCAATGATCGAGAGAGGTTGAAGATAGCACAATCAAGACAGAAGAGTTACGCAGATAACCGTCGCCGAGATTTGAGTTTTGAACCAGAAGATCATGTGTATCTCAGGGTTACCCTCTTAAGGGCGTTAAAAGATTTCACGTTAAAGGGAAGCTTGCGCTAAGATATGTTGGTCCGTTCAAGATTCTGAGCCAACGAGGAGAGGTAGCGTATCAGTTAGAGTTGCCTCAGTCCTTGGTAGGAGTGCATGATGTATTCCATGTGTCGCAGCTTAAGAAGTGTCTCAGAGTGCCAACAGAGCAAACCCCGTTGGATGCAATAGAGCTGCAAGAAGATTTGACTTACAAAGAGCAAATGGTCGAATTTTGATGTTATGGAACGCAAGACCGTAAACAAGTCTACTCGCTTTGCGAGTTCAAGGAGCAATCATTCCAAAGTGAAGCCACATGGGAGCCCGAAGAAGACTTGAAGTCAGAATTTCCGAACCTATTCTCTAGTTAGCCCTGAATCTCGGGTCGAGATTCTGTTAAGGGGGGAGGTTTGTAACATCCCAAAAAATTGCTTATATAATAGTTTATTGCCTAAATGGGCATTTATGATTTTCTGGAATTTACTTGGATTTTTCGGAATTTATTTGAATTAAATTCAAATCAGGTTTATTGCCTTTTATTCAAATCTATTTAAATTTATGCAAAGTTAAAATAAAGTTTTGCCAAAAATATTTTATTTGGGTCCAGAATGTCTCAAAGTATTTTTGAGATTTTTCTTGGATTTTTCCTAATAGTTTTATTGCCTGAAACAAATAAAATGAATTCCTGGAATTGTTTTAAATCAAAAATATTTTAAAATTCAATGAACAGTAACGGGCCGGCCCACTACTGTGTTGCCCAGATAGCCCGCGCGGCCCGCTTCAGCTGAAACCCTAAACCTAAGGAAGCCTACCGTTGGATCGAGATCCAACGGCTCCTCTTTCGCCGCGTGGTCAAAGCACCTGGGCCGTTGGATGGACGCCGCGTGGACGCGCTGGATGCAGCCGCGTCATCTCTCCGTGTCGCCGCCGGAATCCGCCGCCGCCACGAGGTCATCCTAGGAGTTCGTGCTGGGCACGCCTCCCTGTGCTGCTATTTAAGGCGTCGACGTGGGCACGGAACCCCTCACCTCGCGCTGCGCATCTTTCGCAAAGCCCGGAGCTCCGAGTCGCCGTCGTTCGCGCAAGGAAGCTCGCCGGAGTTGGTGGTTCTCACCGTGGTGGTTTCCGCGGGTTTTCGTCGCCGTCGTTGAGTCTCGCCGCCACGGTGCCCTCACCGAGATCGCTGCATCGAGCCGCGTTGAACCGCAGCTTCTCGTCGTGCGAAACTCGCCGGAGCACCGCGTAGCGCACCGTCTTCTTCGTCACCGGTAAGATTCCGCCGTCGTGCCTCCATCGCCGGACCAGAAGCACGGGAGCCGTCAGATCTAGATCGGTTGGTCGATGCGCTGCCACGTCGCGCGTGATCGCTGGCCATCCGATCGTGTTTCTGCGGACCAGATCGAACCGTGCGAGTAGCCAACCAGATCGTGCCGCGTGTCGGGCTCAGCAGCAGAGGCACCATGGACCGAGTCCACCGTAGTCCCGCGCTGCGCCGTGGACTCAGTCTATGCACCGGGACCACGTGGCAAGCTCTGATTGGCTGGCGCCAGGGCTGATGTCACGCCGACGTCATGCTTGCGTCATAAATGTATTTTTCAATTGGAAAATAATCCGATTGGAAATTCTGTGTTGATGACGTCATCATGAAGTCACGCTAACGTCATAAATCGCTTTTTCAGTATAAAAATAAATCTGTTAATTCCGAATTTCTAATTTTCTGATTTCAGTATTTATTTCAAACTTCAAAAGGCTATATCTTTTGCATCGTAACTCGGATTTGAGTGATTCAAATTTCTAAAAATTTGTAAAATTAAGATCTATTTAATGGTGAATTTTATTTGATTTTTGGAGTTAAATTGCTCTTTGTTTTGGCATTTATTTGCTTTTCTTCTTGATGCAGTGTAGACGTTGAATTATGCAACGCTTCGAGGAAGATCCAAAGAACTCAAGAGCAAGTTCCGAACCAGATCAGACCTATTCCAAGGCAAGTTGTGCTTTGATCATGTTGAACCTATGTTTATAAAATTGCTATGTTTGATTTACCCTATTGCATATATTTCAAATATACAATTGTTTTAAATTAGATTGGGCTTAGCTAATATACCGATTGATCTACACCCTACCTTGTCATTGTATGCCATGATCCATTGTCACCCTAGATTGGTTTAATATAGTTGGTTAATAATTATAATCAACATTGGAGGATTAGTTCGTATTAGTTGCTTAGTCATGCCACGCCATCACATGTGTCGTAATCATTGATGATTAATCTTGATTAATGGAATATGGAACAATATTATGAACTTGTGTGTCATGTGGGATCACACGATGAGATTGAGTTGTTGTGGCGAGTCATGTCACGCAACGATGTTGAATTGTTGATGGCACGTGGTGCTTGGTAATCAACCGGGTGATAATAATGTAGATTGGGGCAAGTGACAAGGCGAGTATGCCAAGGTGGGCCCGATGGCCGAGGGTATGTGGATGTCTTGCCTTGATCACACTAAGGACTTAACCTTGCAAGCCTTTGACTGAGTCAATCATGCAACCACATGTCCGTATGGGCCACCTAGCCGAGTAATTTGCAATGTCTTAATTTTGATACTATCGTGGGCGGTGTGAGTTCCCGAGTTATGGTGTAATTCACATGGCGCAAGAGGGGCCCCGGTTATGGTTTTCGCACCCACCGTGTTGAAACCTTAGCGGGTAGTATCCTGTTAAGCGAGAGCATCGTAAAGGCTTTGTTATAATCACTCGCCTTGGTGTTGTTTGGTTGTATCACGTGGGTAAAGTGCATAACCTCTGCAGAGTGTGAAACTATTCTGATAGCCGTGTTTCGCGGTATTGAGCAATGCTCGGGAATTACAGTTAAGGGTTAGTTTAATTAATTGGACAACATGGTTGGGATGGCGGAAGGCCATATAGAAGATGGAATTTGACTTAGGATTGGAAACTTGGTTTACTTGAGAAATACTGAATTTATTTACTATTGATATTTGTTTTACGGTCTTTACAATCTATTTATCAGATTTGTTCATAAATGTTGCTTATTGCAAGATAGCCATGATAGCCTATCCATTGGAATAAGCCTTACATATAGATACATAGAATTGCATTCTGTGCGCAACTTGTTGAGTGCTTTAAGTACTCACCCTTGCCAAACAACAATAATCAACAGTTGAAGAATCTACACTGTGTTGGAAGAGGAAGTTCGAGAAGACACGAGTCATTAGGGTCCGAGCCTTGTCGGTTGCCTGTGGTGAACTGATGAGCTATCTACGTTTCTACTTTCCGCTGCTTAATTACTAGTTTATATTTCCAATCTTGCCCTGCGTGGCTTAATAATGTAAGTTGTTCATAAGATCATACATTTAGCTATATCAATAAATGAACTATTATGCTATTATCGCTGTGTATGATGTGATATGTACCAATGTTAAGTCGTGTGCACTAGCGTTGATCCCGGACTAGTGCGGTAAACACAAAGGGTTCAATCGATGGATTCGGTCCTTACGACTATGGTCACCGATCCCATTGGATCCTCTCTTTACGATTCTTCTGCTGGTTTCTCTCTCCGCCTTTTGCGAGCTAGCGATGACCAACTGGAGAAATTTCAGAAAATGAGCTTGCTCTTCTTGCTCGCAAATTTTCATATGCATACAAGAGAGTGAGAGAGAGGAAGAGAGGTGGGATGATCACCTGTTTCGAGTATGGTGGCCCCAACCACATTCGAGCAAACTGTCCCAAGGTGGAGAAGGGCAAAAACGAACAAGGCGGTTCGGGCAAGAACGATTACACCGACAAGAACCGCAACAAGAAGGCCCCAGCCCGTGAGCTGGTGAAGAAGAAGTACTGCAACTTTGCCAAGAACAAGAAGCTCTTTCACCGGGTCCTCGCCGCACTGGACGACATCGAGCTCTCTGACACGGAGAACTGGAGTGATGTAAGCGAGGATGATCCGCAAGAGAAGAAAGGCGGCGACGACTTCTCCGGCATGTGCTTCATGGCCGACGCCAACGGCATCAGCGACTCCGAGCTCTACAAATGACTGGACGAGGTACCTCCTATGACCAAATTTCAATGAAGCTTTCTGCAAATTAGGAAAATTTCATGCTAGAGCTAGAGCTAGGTATACGGAGCTTGAGAATGAAGTAGGTACCTTGACTCGAGAGTTAGCTTCTCTTAGATCTTCTCCCTCCCGAGTCACTAATGACTGTACTTTGTGTGATGCTTTGCTTGTGGAGTTAGAGAACATACGGACTATGCATGATAGTGTGTTGTCTGAACTAGATAGTCTTAGGTTGAAGAATGCTAGCAATGAATCTATTGATACTCCTTCTGTAGATGCTAGTTTTCTTCATGCTCACTCTACTCCTTCTTGTGCTAATTGCCCTAAATTGCTTGCTGAAATTGATGCCATGAGCGAACACCTTAGGAAGCTTTCTTCTAGAAACGATGAACTTGAAATGCATGCTTCTAAGGAATCAATCACCATGTGAGGGTCAGAGGCAACTAAAACTTGACAATGAATCCTTAAATGTCAAGTGTGCTAAACTTGCTAAGGACTTACTAGATAAGTCACAAGAAAGTTGCTTACGATGTTCTGTGAGTAAGGGGGACTTGGATAAAATCCATGTCGAGCTTAGTAAGAAATTAGAAGACCAAGCCCATAGAATTAGAAATGCGTCTTGCGTTTCTTGTGAGGCCCTCAAGATTGAGGCAGCCGTGCTGAGGGAGAAAAATGCACGTGCTGAGAGAGCTCATCTTTCTAGTTCTTCTTCTTCTTCTCCCTGTTCTTCTTGTGCTTCTTTCTTTCGAGATTGCCAGTATCTTACGAGCACTCTCGAGAAGTTTGTTGGAGGCAAGAAGAAGCTCAATCTTATTCTAGACCAATCCAAGATTAGTAGATTCAATCAAGGTCTAGGATTTGATCCTTTAGAGCACGCTCGGGCGCATCCTCCCACCATTGTGCGCGGCCCAAGAATGGTGAGATTGTGGTAGCTCCTGTGAGTGAGCACCACCGTGTTTAGGTCTCTGGGGTTGTCCATAGGACTTCCACCGTAAGGGTGTTACTCTGCTGCTTCCGCTCCAAGAAGGTGAAGTACACATGCACCTTCTGTAAGAAGGATGGTCACCTAGTAGATTTCTCCTTCAGGCGCGCCAAGATCACTCGGCGTGAGTGTGTTGCTGCTCTTAGGGGTATTCAGGGTCATCCCCAGACTTTGAGTGCTCCTAAGGTACACACTGCTTCTAGACAGGTTAGAGAGTCACCTGTTTTTGGGCAGCGTCCAGGACTCGGTTTTCATGCTGGTTCTTCGAGTTTTAGTCTTGGAGCTGTTCGTAGTCAGTCTTTCCGCCATCCTCTTGATATTCCTCGTTTTTCTCATCGAAGTAGATATCAGCGGTGCGAGGCGTTTTCTGGTAGGAGTTTTAGGCAGCTTCACTAGGGTGGTTCGGCTTTTGCACCACAGCAGGCCAACCCAGTTTCAGCTCCTAGAACATGATAGAGTCGGAGTGCCCGATCTTTCGGTGAGAAGATAACTTTCGATTCTGGTGGAGGTGACTCTCGCGATCCGACTACAAACGAACAGGTCGTGTGCGCTTTAGCAATCGCTGAACCAACTCAAGGTTATTGACCTTCTTTGGGTAGCACGATCAACTGAACACGAGGTTCAATTCTGCGAGCAATCAAGAACTAGCAAGAATAAGATAGAGGCAACAATGAATCGCAATAGTAATTTGATTCAACTCAAAAGTGGGGTTCTCAAAGGTCGTCTCGCAGTGGTCGATCGACACAATCAAGGGCGAGTTTGCACAATGGCTAAACTAACACAAAGAAAAACCCGCCTTACAAGAGGAACTCAACCCAACTAAATAGATGGAGGGGAGGTAATTTCGGCCAGACTATGGAAGGGCCAAAATCTCCTCCCATCCTTCCATAATCTGTCTGAAATTAGATTTTATTACATGGGTCCAATTTAAATGATGGGTGGCGCAAGACCCTTTTATTTGTTGCCATCTTCTTGACCTTCATTCCTTAGGAGAATCACACGCTCACCCACGTGCACGGATCGAGTCATCGGTCCTTGAATCATGTCCGAGGTGTGGTAGCAGCAGTGATGTGGTTGGAATCAAGAAGTGGTGTCCTCATCATCCTCCCTTCTTGAATCAAGTCGACCTCGACGGATCTCGCTCTTCCTCACCTACATAGGGCTTCAAATCGCAACATTGAAACTAGAAGAAACACCATAGTCTGCAGGAAGGTCATGTATATATGCATTATCATATATTTGTTTTAAAATCTTGAAGGGTCCATCTGCACGTGGCATCAATTTGGACTTGCGCAAAGCAGGGAAACGGTCTTTTCGCAAGTGTAACCAAACCAAATCACCAGGTTGAAAGGTAACATTTTGTCGTCCTTTACTACCTGCAATTTGGTTCTTTGCATTCATACGCTCAATGTTATCCTTGGTCTGCTCATGCAATTGCAATATCAGATCTGCACGTTGGTTAGCATCATGATTCATGTCCTCAGAAAAGGACACAGAGATCAAATCAATTGGTGCACGAGGAATAAAGCCATAGACAATTTGGAAAGGGCACATCTTTGTGGTGGAATGGACAGAACGATTGTAAGCAAATTCAATATGTGGCAAACATTCCTCCCACATTTTCATATTCTTCTTTAGAACAGCCCTAAGCATGGTAAACAAAGTTCTATTAACAACCTCAGTTTGACCATCTGTTTGGGGATGACATGTAGTGCTGAATAGTAACTTAGTGCCCAATTTGTTCCATAGAGTGCGTCAAAAATGACTAAGAAATTTTGTATCACGATCGGAGACTATCGTATTAGGAACACCATGCAAGCGAACAATTTCACGAAAGAATAAATCAGCAACATGAGTAGCATCATCACTCTTATGACACGGTATGAAGTGAGCCATTTTGGAAAAGCGATCCACAACCACAAAAATACTATCCCTCCCCTTCTTTGTTCTAGGCAATCCCAAAACAAAATCCATCGAGATATCCTCCCAAGGAGTGTTCTAACAGAAGGGGCATGTACAAACCGTTTGGGTTAAGTCCGACTTAGCTCGTTGACATGTGGAGCAACGAGCAACAAATCTCTCCACATCGCGTCGCATCTTTGGTCAAAAGAAGTGATCGACAGATATCCTCGGTCTTCTTGACACCGGCGCCCCATAAGTCCGCCTCCGTGTGCTTCCCGTAATAGCAAAAGACGAATAGAACTAGCCGGAATGCACACTTGTTAGCACGGAACAAGAAACCATCATTCATGAAGAACTTGCCATATGTTCGCCCATCCACAATTCAAAGAAAGACGCCCTTGAAATTAGGATCAAGAGCGCATCGCTCCTACAGATGTTTGCAGCCCAAAAATTTTAAAATCAAGTTGTGAGAGCATGGTGTATCGGCGAGACAAAGCATCAAGAATGACATTTTCTTTCCCTTTCTTGTGTTTGATGACATAGGAAATGACTCAATGAATTCTACCCATTTTGCATGCCGACGATTCAGATTAGTTTGGTTTCTAATATGCTTTAAAGATTCATGATCGAATGAATAATGAACTCTCTAGGCCACAAGTAATGCTTTGCCATGTTTCCAAAGTTCGAACTAATGCAAATAATTCTTTGTCATAAGTTGAATAGTTCAAACTAGGACCACTCAACTTCTCACCAAATACGCAACCGGTTTTCCTTCTTGCAACAACACGCCACCCAACCCAATTCCACTAGCATCGCATTCTAGTTCAAACATCTTTGTGAAATCGGAAGTCAAGTAAAGGAGCATGGGTCAACTTATCTTTCAAAATCGTGAAGGCCGCTTCTTGTTGCGCCCCCAAGAGAAGGGAACACCTTTCTTTGTGAGTTCATTGAGCGGAGCAATGATGGTTCCAAAATCACGCACAAATCGTGATAGAAGCCAAGAAGCCCAAGAAAACTCCTAATCTGCGTGACTGCTGATGGAGTTGGCCAGTTATGTATTGCTTCAATCTTGGCTTGGTCCACTTCGATACCCTGAGCTGTAACAACATAGCCAAGGAAAGACACACGATCTGTGCAGAAACTGCACTTATCCAGGTTACCAAACAAACATGCAATACGTAAAGCATTAAAAACAGCACGCAAATGATCGAGATGTTCCTCTAAAGACTTGCTGTAAATGAGTATGTCATCAAAATAGACAACCACAAATTTGCCTATGAAGACACGCAAAACTTCGTTCATAAGTCTCATGAAAGTGCTAGGTGCATTAGTTAACCCAAAAGGCATAACTAACCACTCATACAACCCGAATTTAGTTTTGAAAGCTGTTTTCCATTCATCCCCTAGCTTCATACGAATCTGATGGTATCCACTACGCAAATCAATTTTGGAGAACAAACGAGCACCACTTAATTCATCAAGCATATCATCTAACCTGGGAATAGGATGATGATAGCGGATTGTAGTGTTGTTAATGGCACGACAATCAACACACATACGCCAGGACCCATCTTTCTTGGGCACGAGGAGCACAGGAACAACACATGGGCTAAGAGATTCACGAACGCACCCTTATCTATTAATGCCCGGACTTGACGTTGAATTTCTTTTGTTTCCTCGTGATTGGTGCGATGCGGTGCGCGATTGGGCAATGATGCTCTGGAATAAGGTCAATTTGATGTTCAATGCCCTGATAGGTGGAAGTCCACCATGCACGCCTTGTGGGAAAACATCGAATATTCTGCAAAAGGTTAGTGACGGACGGTGCAAAGAAGGCGGCATATCATCCAACGAAAACAGAACTCATGTGCACATGAGAGCAAAGCAACCGAAGCACGAGCAAGGCAATCATCCAATTCACTTGAGTAGCTAGCAACACAGAGACTTCAATTTCAAATCGATTGAGCAAATTGATATTGGGCGTTTTGTTGCAAGAATTCAGAGCTACAACTTGATTTTCACTTAGAGTATGTTTCTGGTTTTTCTCTCTAGTTGTCCTAGCAAGCTCATCTTTAACAATTTGTTCAGGAGTCATTGGGTTCAATACAATTTTCTTTCCTTTAAAGATGAGGGAATATTGATTAGTTCGACCAGTATGCAAAGAATCAAGATCATATTGCCAAGGTCTACCTAGTAACATGGAACATGCTTGCATAGGCACAACATCACAATCAAGATAATCATGGTACGAACCCATAGCAAAGTGAATGCGCATTTAACGTGTTACCTTCAATTTACCACTCGAATTGAGCCACCGGATGTGGTAGGGGTGGGGATGTGGTCGTGTAGGTAAAGCAAGCTTCTCCACCAAATCAGACTAGCCAAGTTGTTGCGGCTTCCACCATCGATAATTATACGAACGGATCGCTCCTTTACAACACCTTTGGTTTGGAAAAGATTGTGACGCCGATTGTGCTCTGTTGTAGCAACTGAGTCATCGAGTACACGTTGGACCACAATACTCAAATACTTATCGGCATCGATGAGCGACAACATGTACTTCATGATCAAATGCGGTGTCTTGTTCGCAACGCCGAGAGCAAGCATGGCATACGCTTCATCATCCAAATCACTAGTCAAGAATACTCACCATTATCACGTATAACCAAAGACTCGCTTGTTTGGACAATCACCCATGATATGTCCATGGCCCTTACAGCGGTGGCACTGGACGTCCTTGGTCCGTCCTGTAGAAGCAACCAAAGCACCTTGTGTTGATCCCTGGGGTGCAGCCCTGCCTGCTGCAGAAGGCTGTGATATGGGAGTCGACGCCACGATGTGTTGTCTGTTGGTGGATGGAGATGGCGCAATGAATGGGAGCCGGATGAAGGCGAAGCACTTGGAGTCCAAGAGTGAGTGCGACTGCGCGAAAAGTTAGCTCGTGTTCTCGCTTGACGACCTCGCACTTCTCGCTCGACTTTGCATGCAAGATGGAACAATCGAGTAATAGAATTGTAATCCTTGTAATCAAGAATGTCCTCAGATCTCACGGTTCAACCCACCCAAAAACCGTGCCATAGCTGCATCCTCATTCTCAACTAAACCACAACGCAACATACCAATTTGCAAGTCCTGAAAGTACTGCTCGACAGAATTGGTACCTTGACGTAAGCGTTGTAGTTTATTAAGCATGTCACGAGCATAGTATGAGGGAACAAATCGGTGTCGCATGAGTAGTTTCAAAGCTTCCCAGGTTGTGGGAATGTTATTCTGATGCGTGTGGCAGTGTTCTCTCCACCAAACAGATGCAAAGTCTGTGAATTCACTAGTGGCAGCCTTAACTTGGTTATGTGCAGGAAAAGCATGGCATGCAAACTTTTGATCAACAGCTAATTCTTAGGTAAGATAAGCATTCAGATCATATTTTCCATTAAACGCAGGAATGGTTATCTTAACCTTAGCAAATGAATCATCCTGAGCACGTACCTCACGACGATGCTGCTGTCGGTACATACCATGTGGATGGGCACGTGGTTGTCGACGACCTCGAGCTGTGTTGTAGTCGTCACGCTCATCATACTCGGTATCACCTGCATAAACATCCTCAACTTGATCTGCAATGTCGCCAGGGGCGGCTGGCCTTGAACAACAGTAGCAAGTGTGCGTGACAGCTCCTCAAGACGTGTCACTATTGTGGCCAGATTAGTGTTGGTGGCGCCTTGGGCGGTCCGCATTGCGTCCAGAGTTGTAGTCGTTTTGATCTGGACGTCCACAAGTTGAGCAAGATGTGCACTTGTTTGTCGCATGTCCTCCTCAACGCCTTCCGTATGTAGGCGCATTTGACATTCAAAGTGTTGAATAATGCCCCTAGTACGAGGAGAATGTGCTGTGGTGGATTCTGAATGCTCCGAAGTTCCTGCCATTGTTAGCGAAAGAAAATAGGAAACAAGGGAAACACAAGTATATGTCGTGCAACTAATAGGTTGTGGTTATGTCAAGACACACCCTCACAAGCCAAGATGTCGAACTCTTACCAATTCTTACCAAGTCACGGTATCGATCGGCAACCAATGGATGGAGATTGATGGAGCGATTGCCAGTGACACGAGTCTGTTCACAGAGAGACGTGGAGCTTGGAAGGTTCAAATATGTAGCAAGGACTAGCACAATTCAAATCAGCAATGCAATTTGAAAATTGCTCAAAGTACTAGTCAAAATTGCCGATCCTAGCCCAAACCGATGAAAAGCTAATCAAAATCAAGCAAAAGGCTCGAGAAAGGGGTGGGGCTGCGAGGCAATGGTGTACACAAATCCAGGACACAGGAGCAAAAATTTCTAGGCAAAACAGGAAAGGTTAAATTTTGCCGAACTTCCGGGGGCGTTTTGAGGCCCTAAACGATGTTTTTTGGAGTCGAATGAATTTTTCGGAGCCACGGGAACTCAATCATACCTGGACTTATCGATTTTCGGATGTAGCTTTTCGTTCCGGTCGTTTTGAGTACTCGAACAGCCCAATCGGACGTCGTATGCAAAAGTTATGGCAGTTTTCGTGCAGGGTGTCCGGAGGGGTTCCGAATCCACTTCAAAAGGAAAGCTTGATTCAAAACCACAAAGGCTGCAGTTTTTTCCTTCTTAACCAACCCAAGCCAAACCAAAAATAGCTATACTTTCCGTATTCTTCCCTCTGATCCTTTCCAAACCGAAATCAAATCGATCTGGACTTTCCTGATCCCTCAAACCGAAACCAATATATGGAAGGTCTCTGCTCAGAATTTTCTCCTCTTTTTTTTCTTCTTCTTCTCTATATTTTTTTTTCTTCTTCTCTCTTTTTTTTGTTCTTCTTCTTCTCCTTTTTTTCGTTTTTTTATTCCGCGCTTGGCTTGTTGTGCGAGGCAGGAGGCGCTAGCAGCGTGGCATGGGGTGGTAGGGTCGGCAAAGGCGATGATGATGAACCTGCAGCAGGTCAAGGTCGCAACGAAGATGCAAAGGCGATAGCAAGATGCAAAGACAAGACGAACTAAACACCAATCTAAACTAAGACCAGCAACTCAACATGACGATGCAACGAAAATTCAACAATGCAAAATATCGATAAGAAAGATGCAAGGCACGATGGTTTTGGACAGCAGATGATCTACTACTATTTTTTTGGCCTTTTCGACTTTAGGTTTGAAAAGAAATGATCTACTAACTCTCACCGATGAACTCGAAATATGATACCACTTGATAGAGTCTGAGTGCCCGATCTTTCAAAGAGAAGATAACTTTCGATTCGGTGGAGGTGACTCGCGATCCGACTACAAACGAACAGTGTCGTAGCGCTTTAGCAATCGTTGAACCAACTCCAAGGTTATTGACCTTGCTAGGTAGCACAATCAACTCAACACGAGGTTCAATTCCTGCGAGCAATCAAAGAACTAGCAAGAATAAGATAGAGGCAACAATGAATCGCAATAGTAATTTGATTCAACTCAAAAGTGGGGTTCTCAAAGGTCGTCTCGCAGTGGTCAATCGACAAAATCAAGAGCGAGTTTGCACAATGGCTAAACTAACACAAAGAAAAACCCGCCTTACAAGAGGAACTCAACCCAACTAAATAGATGGAGGGGAGGTAATTTCGCCAGACTATGGAAGGGCCAAATCTCCTCCCATCCTTCCATAATCTGTCTCAAATTAGATTTTATTACATGGGTTCACTTAAAGATGGGTGGCGAAGACTCTTTTTATTTGTTGCCATCTTCTTGACCTTCATTCCTTAGGAGAATCACACAGCTCACCCACGTGCACTGGATCGAGTCATCGGTCTTTGAATCATGTCTAGAGGTGTGGTAGCAGCAGGTGATGTGGTTGGAACTGAAGAAGTGGTGTCCTCATCAGAACATCTACTAGAGTTGCTACTGACCTTGTTAGGGTTAAACGTTAGAGAGACACTCGAGTCCGCCTTCTTCAGATGGTGGTACTGAGGCCGAGTGGTTCAAGATTGGGTCCCCAAGTCTTCACTCTATCCCATCTTGAGTCATCTTTCCTCTTGTGTCAATTCCTTGTGTCATGTATATGCGATGATGCATTTAAGTGCCTTTTGCCTTTCTCATGGCATGAGTCGCTTGAGGCTAGCTTGAGGATGTGATCACTGCCTAGTGGAGTGGATTTGGGTCATCTTGTGGACTTGTCCTTTCTTAGTTCGATTCTTAGTCCATGAGTTGTCCCGAGGCATCATCTTCGCGTGCATAAGTAGTGGTCCTCGTTTTCCTCGAGGTACCCACTCACCGGCAAGAGTTGCGAGTAAGTATGTTGGTCATGTTGATCTTTACTAATCTCATCTAGGATCGTTTTGTCGCTTTTCAATGTTGGCACTCGATGTGAATTCCGAGTTGGCCTTTGCGGCTTGTCTCTAGAGGATTGGATCTTCCTGCATGACCATCATGAGCATAATGCTAACCTGCATGTACTTTCAACTTTGTTTGCCTCGTGTTTCGCTCCACAAGTGTTGAGCTTCATGATAACATCATTGGGGACTTCCACTTCCATGGTTATCTATCTCATACCCTCATGTCGGTTATACTTGTGGTCATCATTTCCATGACATGTTGTGATTGCTCTTGCTCCCATGTGTATTATATGTACTTTGCTAGGTCTTGTTAGTTTTTGTCTATCTTGTTTTGTGCCATAGCATGTTTTCCCCAACCATCTTTGTGCTTCATGTATTATATCCTAAATTCATGAGCTCTTTCCCAAAGATGTGATTTTCTTGTTTTTATCCTGTCCATGATATTGTTCATTTGGTATGAGCATTTGTGTTAACTATGGGCACGTCTTCAGATATCATTTACTTTATTTTGTCATGAGTTGTATCTAGGTTATATGACCCCGATTTTCTATTACATCCATGATTAGCTTTGTTTAGACTTTGTTTGTCGACTTTGTGCTACATGTGAATGCCTTTCATGAGATTAGGGTCATATGATCTAGCTGCACAGTATGACTTATATTGTTCATGATCACCTTTTATTGTCCTTCATGCTTATATGCTTCATACCTATTTTTGCATGAGCTTGTGTTCTTCATTCATGGCATGTATTCATCATCATGCATAGAGTGTTGCCATAAGTAGCTTCTCATCTTTGTGTCTATTGTCACCATTTACTTTCATGTCTTTATCAGTGTCATCATGACCCTTTGTTTGGTCTTCTTTGACGGGCCTTTTCGCAGATGTAAATATTGTTATTGAGACTATGGATAAATGGATCTTGATGTTGCTAATTTGTTTGTTTTATGCATGAACCTCTTTGGTTGTCTTCATTCATCTTGCTCATGTTATATCTAGTAGCATGTCGTTGTGCTTCATTGTGGTATTTCTTCATTTACATGCTCATTGCCATGTTTAGGGTAGTATCTTGATCCATGTATTTCTAGGCTTGCACATGATCCTGCTAGCATTTTGTTGCTTGTGATGCACCTTGCTTAGCTTCTTCACAAAGATGACAAAGTGCTATGATGCACCTTGCTGTTGTTTATCATGTGGATATGTTTTCACTATTGTCTATGGATATATGGATCTTGATGCTATCTTTAGCTTGGCTGTGATCATGATCTTACATTACCTTCTGCATCATGTTCATGCTCTAGATGATCATTTGCCACACTTTTCCTGTATCTTGTCCATTCGTGCCTAGGAACTGGATCTGCCTAACCCCAGTTTTGAAAGCATAGATTTGTTGGATGCATGTGTGTAGGCTTTCTAGTGGGGAGACCATCATCCTAGGAAAATCTCTAATTCTTCTTCCTCTGCTTTTTGGATCCACTTCAGGTCATTTGCCACTACTTGCACTACACTGCAGTAGGTAAGTACCTCTAAAAATATTGATGATAGTGATGGGTCTCTTAGGAGGTTGTGGTTCTTTTGTAGGTAGAGCTTGTGTCCTATTTGTCTAGAGTCTTTTGGTTGGACTTCTAGCATAGTTAGGTTGCTTCTTACCTTGAGCCATCTTGCTCCTTAGAGACCATGTGGTTTTAGATCTTATCTCTTCTCCTCTAGCTTTCTACCTATCTCTTGTGAGGTGAGAGTTTTAGAGTGTGCCTCAAGGGGAGTAGAGTGTGTTCAGGGGGATTTGAGCTTGGGTTTAATGAGCTCATACGGCTTATCTTGAGGGGGAGCTGGTTTGTATATTATGTACTATATATTTTCTTCCAGCTTTTCTTTTCTGTGTGTTTCTTCTGGGTGTCTTTGGGCTTGTTTTCTTGAGTTGAGTTCACTCTCTTAGACTTCTGGCATGCCTTGCATGGTCCTCTTATCTTGTGCTTTAGGTTGCTATCATGCGTGATTAGCTGTTCTCTCTTCTCTCTAGGTTGAGTTCCCTCACTGTCTTATAAGTCTAGCAGGTTTTGGGGCCTCCTGGGTAGACAGGGTCTGTGTGCACTCCTTATTTGGGATCTAGAGTCAGCTTCCCTATGTCAATCTCTGGGGAAGATAAGAACGAGTCTGAGCCGTAGTGAGTCTCTTCTATCTTATCTATACTCAATAGCCATCCAATTTTGCAGTTTCTCGACTTCTTCTCCTCATTCTTGAACTTAATTCTGTTAATAACTCAAATTGAACTAGATTTGTTCTTAAATTGACTCATATGCTGAGGGGGAGTTTGGGAATCTGTTCATGCATTGCATATAGACTGCATTTCCTGTTCAATCTTCATGCTATACACCATGCTACATCATGTGGAGGAAATCACTAGCTTAGATATGTCCAAGTTCATTTAACTTGCTAAGCTTAAAAATGAAATAAGCCTTAAATATAAAAAAAACTTGATGAAACTTGTTGCTTTTACTTGCTAGGTTTCTTCTCTAGAGGTTTGTGCCATAATTTGAGAAATTTTGGGGTTCTCTAGAGTCCCTATAGCAACTTGGGTGAAACTAGTTTGTTTCATACTTGAGTCCTTCATTTGCTCATGAATCATTATGCTAAAAATTAAAATTAAGCAAAATTGACTCTTCTTGACTCCACACCTTGCATTTCCAAGACAGTTTCCCATTGCACTTGGGATGAACTTGGAGTGCATCGTGTATGACCTAGACCATCTTCATAAGAGTTCATCTTCAGATGGTCGCATATGGCTTGAGTCAATTGCTTGTTAAAAGAAAAATGCAAAAAAAACATAAGTGGGTAAAGAATGCAAATAATGTCAAACATTTGCACCCTACTATGTCTTGTATGATGATAAATAAAAAATTTGCATTAAGTGATAAATGAGCCCGAAGGACCTTGTATGCTTTTCTAGATTCCCCAAAGTGTTGAGTAGGTTGAACTCTAGGTTTTCCTTCTGATCCTTAGAGTGGCTATTCTTCTATTTTTGAAACTAAAGCTAAGTGTCGCACTTGTCAAATCTTGCTAAAAATGATATATTCAAAACTAAGCTCGTATTTGCACTTGGACATGTCTTAGTTTAGTCATCTTCTGAAATTGACAAGCTTGGTGTAATATCCTTCCATTTTGATCAATTGGATAATCTTCAAAGCTCTTTCGATTGCATTTCTAGCATATATAAAAAGAGGGAGAAAATTCCATTTTGTTGCCTATATTGCCAAAAGGGGGAGAAAATGTAGAAAATGCATCATTAAAAAAAAGAGATAAAAATATGAAAGCCTGTTGGTTCTTATGATCTTTTTAAATCTTTGCTATTTTTTATGGATCATAATCACATTTGGCACTAACGATTGGTTTTTAGAGCTTTTGTGGAAAACTTGCTCTTTTCATGGTCTTGCTCTAAATTCTTTCTGCCAACTTGGTCATGAATTTATATCTTTCTCTCTCGACCAAGTTTGGCTTTGCAATCAAATTGCTTTCTTCTTCTCTCATTCAAACTCAAATTTATGCCTTTTGTGTGGTTTGTCAATATACTCATCAAGGGGGAGTTGTCTTTGCCAGGAGTGGCAGTACCGGTCGTATGGGCGCGGTAGTGATGAGTTGGATGGTTTATTGCATATCATTGTGGGCATTGCTATGTGATGTGTTTCCTTGTCTTTGATAGTTGCAGGGCGACGGTGCTAGGTTATAGTGAGGCGGAGGATGACCGGGACTAGGCAAGGAGCGTCGGAGGTCCAGACGGTTGGGAGATCGCCGGAAGATGATTGGAGACGGAGTCCGGGCAAGTCAAGAAGACAAGGAAAGGAGATGATGCTAGCTAGATGCCGCGTGGATCAATGAGGGCCGTCGGATTGAGGTCTAGTTGATAGGTTAGCGGGTCTAGGTAGTATGCTTTGAAAACTGTACAAGAAAACCCAGTATGTGTGTGGGTTTTGGGTTAGCCCTTGCATGGCTGTGTGTGTGGGTTCATCCTAGCCCTTAGATGAGTGCCCTAGGGTTGAGGGACTCATCCAAGGGTGGTAGGTGGCCCAAGAGTAGTATAAATAGGGGTGGAGGGGTAGCCTCCTTCCCTTGAAGGTTTTTGAGGTTTTTGATGCTCTTTTGAGCTTTGCCCACATGAATGTGAGGCTTTGTAACCTCTCCTTCCAGAAATGAAATGTTTCCTCATATCATTTCTTTTCTTTGTGCATTTATATTACGCAATTTACATTATGCACTTAAATTCCGCAATTAAATTCAGCACTTACATTCTTGCAATTTACATTTATGCAATTTGGATTTGCCTCCCCTACTTCTAAATGCTGTTATTCTAGGATGTCTTGAGGGTGTTCATTTGGTTTTACATTTTTCTTACACCCTTGGATAGACTAGAGATCAAGTTTTTTATCAAATTGCAAATCTGTCCAGAACTTGTTCTTCGCGCAGCAGTCAGTGTTTGATTTTTATAAAAATATAGAGAAATCATTTTTATGTGATTCATTTTGTATAAGGTTCATAACTAATATATACATCGGTATAAAATTTCTTGAGACCACTGGTTGCACCGTTTGATAGCTATGAAGTGAAAACCGAGCCTTAAACTTTCTTGTCGAAGTTCCTGACTGTCTGTATTGCTTGATTCTTCATTCTTATTCTACAAAGAATTGTGAGGTAATTTTTGGTGGAGTGGTTCACGTCTCAACTGCTCACAGGGACAAGAATGCCCAAAAATTTTAGACCAACAGAAACTCACCAACCACCAGTTCCAACTGAGGACAATTTCTGAAAATCTGCTTTAAACTTTTCTGAAAAGAGATTTTGGTGTTTTAGCTTTATCTCTTTTAGAAAAGAAGTCTTTTGAATTGATTCCTCTTTTGTTTGGACACTTGACAACTAGGATTGTGATTAAAAACCCCTCACATGATTCATGGTTCTTATCCATGCAAGCTAGGGTACACATAGTTGTCTAATTGTTCGGATTTTGGAGGGTGTGCGAATCGAGAAGCACCAGTTTGAACGAAAATCTTTGGGTGCTTTAGATTTTTATTGCAAGAGTGTTTTGAGTACTTTGAGTGGGGGAAATTTTATTTGGGATCATTCACCCCCCCCGATCGCCATTTCGATCTTTCAAAGCCATATAGCTAGAATAACCGTACTATTAAGAGGGATTATACACAAGTAATAATCTTGGTTCATTTGCAAAAATCACTAAGATTACTTGGAGCATAGGACATTTCATATCTCTCATTCAAAAATCCAGATATTAGTCTCTTAGCCAAAAAGAGTTCTTTTTCGGACCAACTACATTTAGTCCGACGCTGAAAAATCAAGTTTCAAGTTCTAACCGAACGCACTCCATGTACGCCGAACCGACTTTTTCAGTTCGGCACTAAGAGCTCTCTTTTGATTTATTTCAACTGAGCGTACACCGTTCACGCCGGACCGATCTGAATTTAGACTTATATTCAGTCCGGCATATGTTGTCTTTTCACTCCAGACCATCATTTCTAGTCCGGTGTTAAGAATTTCTTTACTCAAATCTTAACCGAAAACATGCAGTTTACGGCGGACCGAATTATAAGTGTACGCCGGACCAACTTTTTCGGTCCGGCGCAAACGTGTTTCTCTCTGGTAAAACCAACTGTTTTTCCTTCCACGTCGGACCAACTTTTTCAGTCCGGCGCAAACGTTGTTTTTGCTGGTATCTAAATAGAACAAAGCATGTGTACGCCGGACCAATATTGTCGGTCTGGCACAAACTTAATTTTACCAATGTTAAACTTCTCTCTGTACATGTATACGACGGACCGATTTTGTCGGTCCGGGGCAAATGACTAGGTACAATACTTCTCCGCACTTGTGTACCCCGGACTAACATTTTCAGTCCAGCGTCAATTACTTCTTCACACGACGGACCAACCTTGATAAATTTATATGTACTCCGGACTAACATTTTCAGTCCGACGCGTGCATAAATTTCATAGTATCAGTCCGGTATGACTCATACACCTTAAAATACTTATAAAAAGGGGCAGTCCATGACTCCATATTTGCCATGTTTTTCTTGACGCACCCAACGGGCAAATGGCAGGAACAACGGCTCTTTTTAAAGCTCTATATATACAGTGCTTGAGTTGACTTAAAAGTGTAGACACATTGCATATACACATCTTTGACTTTCTAAATATCGTTGACATCTCTCAAATCATTTACATCTCTTTGATCTTTAGCATTCCTGAGCTTTCATTCCATCAAAGAGTTTGAGCTTCAACTCAGAAACCACAAACACTCATTCTGAACATTTAGAATTCTTGCTCCAAGCTGAGTCTAGTTAGCATCTAGCTACTGAACCAAGAAGACAGGGCTTGTGGATAGTCTATTACTCTTGGAACTAGTTGTTCCTAGACGGTTGGAGAAGTTGTTGGTGCAACCTGTCCAAAAGGGATCGTGGAAGGCCACCATTGCTGTGAAAGGTTGAGACTCACCTCACCAGAGTGGTGGAAGAGTCAAGCTAGTGAAAAACCAAAAGTCATTGAGATTGGCTATTTGGTGGAGCAATACTTCTGAAGAAGTGCTCTAACGGGGACGTAGGAGATTGGTCTCTGAACCTCAGTGAAAAATCCTTGAGTCGTCCTAATATTGGTTTATCTTTGTGTGTTCATCTTATTGTCAGTTTTCATTCAAGTTCTTACTGTAACTAAGTTGTGCTGAATCCCTATTCTAATTATTTTCTGTTGCTAAGTTTTTATTGAGAAAAGTTTTCCTTAGTACTTAAAAGTTTTTAAAGTTGCCTATTCACCCCCTTTAGGCCAACTTGATCCTTTCACTTACTCACGCAAATAAAGTCGCAATCATCCAGCGTTTTTCCTGATATACATCTAGCCTCTTCGTGTTGCCAATTCGCATCTAAACTGGTCATAGCGATATGAGCCGATGTATCAGCTGTGACGACCTCAACTTCACCTCCATTCCACTGAACAAGCGCCTGATGCATAGTCGACGGATTGCAGCAATTGGCATGGATCCAATCCCGACCAAACAGCACACTGTAATTACCTTTGGCATCAATGACAAAAAATGCAGTCATCAAAGTTTTACTGCCAACAGTCAACTCTTTGACCATAACGCCTTTGGCTTCCGTGGGATCGACTGTGAAGTCATTCAGAACCATATTAGTCTTGATTAAGTCTTCATCGGACTTACCTAATTTTTTGCAGGTGGTGTACGACATCAGATTGACGGTATGTAAGGTCGAGGATGCCGACTAGAGGAGGGTGAATAGGCGGCTTTTAAAATATCTCTACTAATTTCTACAAAGCAATTCACCCCTAATTATCCTTATGCCAAAACCTTAACGATTATTAATGCGGAAGCGATAAACTAAGGTTTTGACAATTAAAGCCTAAAACAACTAGGCTCACTATGTGCACTAACTAATTATATCTCTAACAAGAATATGCAATTCTAAAGACAAGCAATCAATCAATTTAATTCTATGAATATAAATTGCTTGAACATAAATAACAAACACAATGCAAGCACAAGAGACACGATACTTTTTACCGTGGTGTTCGGAGACTTGCCGGTCTCCCCTAGTCCACGTTGAGGTTAGCCCAAACACATTAGACCGGCTCCACGAATTGAGCACCCACCTCGAATCCACTAGTGGTAGCTCCTTTTCCCTCCCGGGTAGGCGAGCTCCAACATTCACAAACTTTGCCGGGGCTTCTCACAACCTCAGTTGAGAGCTCCCGCGCACGACGTCGCTACGCCGTCTAGGTGTCGGCAAACACCAAGAGTAACAAGTCAAGCCTTCTAGCTTGAACCTCACCAAGTGCAATACATGCACTCCGGTGACCTCCTAAGTGCAACACATGCACTAGGATCCTCCTCAAGTGCAACACATGCACAAGAGGCTCTCAATCCTCTCCTAATTGCAACACATGCAATTAGAGGCTCACACTAGCTCAAGAAGCAAATGGAAGAGGCAACACATGCACTCAACTAGGAGCGGTGCTACTGCTCGGGCGGTAGCACCGGCCTTCACCCCGGTAGCACCGGACCCAAGCCGAACTCAAAAACAGTTCCTCTGGAATTTTAACACCGGCCAGAGGAACGGTAGCTACCGGGCTACCATGAGCGGTAGCATCGGACTGCCAATCCGCCCAAAAATATCCCTCTCTGGAATTTCCACACCGACCAGAGAGACGGTAGCACCGGCCTTCTGGTGCTACCGACCAAATCTAGCGTAGCACCGGACCCCGATGCTCACTGCCTTATGGTGATGCAGACGACCACAGGGAGAAAACACTGCATTTTCATAAAACTTTTCTCCAAACCATTAAAGATTCATTCTTTGAGCTATGCGAGGATCAACACATGATCACAACACTATGCAAAACACATTTGCACATGTTAATCACATACTCCAAAGAATCTCATTAAGCACAACTTATTTGCAAAACACATTTGCAAATAAACCAAGAACTTATGAGATCAATCCTCTTAGCCATGTGATGATCAACACATGATCGAGTCAATTTGCAAAACACATTTGCAAATCCTATTCACATGCTCTAGGATCGAAACCCATAATCTCAAGTTCATTTGCAAAACACATTTACAAATAACAACTCCAACTTATTTGCAAAACACATTCGCAAATAAACCACGAACTTATAAGATCAATCCTCTTAGCCATGTAAGGATCAACACATGATCCCGACACTTTGCAAAACACATTTGCAAATGCCAATACATGCTCTAGGATCGAACCTCTGTGAAATCATGTGCTGAAAAATTGGCTTAGTAATGAAATTGGCTTTGCAAAGTGGTTGTGATTATGGCATGTGTGGTGCTTGCATGTGCTATGTCTGATGATTATTTGATATGCTGGTGATAGCATGATATTGGTTTTGCTTGATGCAATGCGCTCGTGTGAGTGTTTGCATGGACTGATGTTGAGTCAAGTCGTGGACTTGTGCTCGGAATTGTTTCTTGTTTATTCATGTGCAGGTGTTGCTCGAGGGCTTAACGTGGTCGATGACGGATGGAACTAGGTTCATGGAGGCGAGGTTCGGGACTAGATTCAGAGAGGAATCGAGGTCTTGGTGGTCAAGGATGTCATGCGGAACGTTCGGGCTAGAGAACATGCACATGGAGGCTGGTTAGTCACGTATTTATAGCATGTGGGCTGTACATACGTGCAAGAGATGTTTTTGGCCATGTTTGGGCCAGGTTGAGATGTATACAAACTCTTTCCATGTTGGAAGTGGAGTTGTATTCAATCTCTTTATATTTGCTCAGTATAAATAGGGGGAGGTATCTCCTGTTTATTTTGAGCGCTGAGGTTTTAGGGTTTGTACTCTTTTGTTTGGAGTACTGTAACCAGACTAGAAAAAGAGAAATAAAGATCGATCTCTTCAGTCAAGCGATCCGAGCGTTGCCAGCGACTTGATAATCTCTTACGGCGGCTTGAGACGTTCTAGCGTCGAGTACTCCCGGCAGCTGGAGAAAGTCTGGTGCTGGAGACTTGCACTTCCTGCGGCCAGAGTGCTAAGCTTGAAATCTTTGCGTCTTGTGTTCCTGATGTCCCTGGAGGCTGCAGTGATCCAAGCGAGAAAATTTCTGGTGCTACACTAATCCACGATGCTACAGTGATCGGTTCCTGCTTTTGTTTGCCCGGTTTTGTCTTTATAGATTGATTCATTGTCTCTGTTGTTTCAACAAGTTTAATATTGATTTGATCTATACAAAACCTTCCTAGAGTATCAACTTAGAGTTCCTAAAAGTTTCATTGGTTAATCTTTTGTAGATTGTGATTTATCACGAAATTGGGGTTTGGTCTTTTCGTCATAATCATCACGGCACCGCTTATGTAGGTTAATAACTTTTGATCCGTAGGTCTGATCGAGTTGATTCTTGTTGGGTTAGATTCATAATTGAATCTAGTTTATTCAGTTAAAATTTCACACTAATCCAACGGTGAGATCTTTGGTTAATCGCATTGTTTGAGTTTGGTCCGTAGCTAGTTTGATTTGGTCCGTAGCTAGTTTGATTTGGTCCGTCGCTGTTAGATCGGTTTTCGTTTCAGTCGTCTTGCAAAGAATATAACTCTAGATCCATAAGTCCGATTGCGTTAATTCTTTTTGTGTTAGCTTTGGATTTGAATCTAGTTTCTACAGTTAAAATTTCATATCAATCTAATGGTTAGATCTTCAGAAATCTTAGTTTTAGTGAATATATGTCAGTCTGTCTCGTTTGGTCCGGCGTGAATTGATTTGGTTTTGCTACAGTAAAAATTTGGTCCGTAGTACATGTGAAAATTTTGTCTGGCACGAAGTTTGGTCTGGAGTACAAGTAAAAGTTTGGTCCGACGCAATAAGGTTTCTGTTGAGTACAAATTAAGCGATCTAAGTTTGTTTGGAGTGTTTCAAAAATCACAAAAATTTTATTTTAGCTTCCGCGCAATCATTCACCCCCCCTCTGATTGCTAGATCAGTATATTTCGATCCTACAACCTCATAACTTCCAGCTTATTTGCAAAACACATTTGCAAATAACAAATCAATACTTTGCAAAAACACATTTTGCAAACACAAAGCATAAACCAAGCTTAACCTTGTGATGATCAACACATGATCCAATCACGAGCTAAAACACCAAAGCATGAGCTCTCTATCTGTAACACATGCAAATCTATAGCATTATGCAAACAACCACAATAAATCAAGTTGCTTGAGCTCTCTCCTTTTGCAACACATGCAAAACTAAGCTCCAAGTAAAAACCAAATCAAATAAGATTCAATTAAGATGCAAGCATGAGAACCCTTATTTGCAACACATACAAAATACTTCGCTCATGCAAAATCCAATGCACGAGCTTCACCCATTTGCAACACATGCCAAATGATTAGCTCCATGCAAACACCAAACAAGAGAGTGAGCTAGAGTGAACCGGATTGAGTTCATCAACACATGATGAAGCTCAAGCTAAAAGACTCAACCCCTCTTAATAGTACGGCACCTAACTAGAAACCCGGTCTCACAACCAAACACCGAGACCAGTAAAAGACAAGGAACACATCCTTAGCCCTAGCTAGTTATACCTTTGCCTCTAGCTATCCACTTGAAGCTTTTATGATTTCCAATCATCTTCTCTCCGGGAACAAATCTTCTTCTTCTTGTTCACCAACACATGATTAATCTGGGCCGTCGGATCGGATCTGAGAGGTGATGATTGGCTTGGGTCGTGTCGCACGGATCCGCGCCGTTCAGATTTGAAAGTGCGGCGGAGATTGCACTGAGCGCTGAGCGAGTCGCGTGCTGCCGCGTGTCGGCGAGGAATGCGAGGTGTGCAGTGCGTGCGCATAATCCCGCCGTTGGTTTCAAATCGGCCATTGGATGCGTGACGCGTGTCATCGTGTAAGCCGAGGCATCGCCGAGCGCGTGCGTGGGTGTCGACCGTCGGATCCGTGAGCCCGTTCGATGCGTGACACGTGTCACGTGGAGGCGAGTCGCCGTAGTGCCGTGCGTTAGATCTAGCCATTGTTTCCTTTGAAAGTTCTAATCGCGCCACGTGGTTGAGATCTGACCATCGATTGGGAATGGCCGAGATGTCGACACGTGTCCGTGCACGAATCCCATTGTGTCGGCGTCGATCGGCGTCATCCGGTGTGGGCAGTGCATCGGCCGTGGACCGAGTCCACGGTGAACCCGAACTAAGTCGTGGACTGGGTCCATAGACCAGGGTGACGTGGCTGCACCAGGATGCGCCACGTTTCAACTGACGTCATGCTGGCGCAGTAAAGCTAGTTTTCAGTTGAAAAATAATTATACTAATTCGGTTTATTCTTTTTAAACTATTTGCAAACTTTAAAAGGCTATAACTTTTGAATTTTAGCTCCGATTGAGGTGATTCCAGTTTCTAAAAATTTGTAAAAATGTGCTATTTTTAATGGTGAATTTTATTTGAATTTTAGAGGTCATTTAGTCTACTGTTTTGGTTATTTATTGCATATATGATTTTTACGCGTAGACGCAAATTTGCCGGAAAGCTTCGAGGAAGAGTTCGTCGCTCAAGATCAAACTTCGGAACACGACCAGCAACTCTTTGAAGGCAAGTGATGCTTTGACCATTTTGATCCCAGTTTTTAAAATGTATTTTGCTTTGAAATTATGCATGCTAAGTTAATTAAAAATGAATTTAAATTGATTTGGGTAATGTAGCTAATCCACCCATATTGTTAGTTCCACCTTGAAATCACTATTTGCATGCCTTTAAAGCATTGTCACCCTAAGATTATTCATATTTGTTGGATATTAATATGATGCTAACACGGGAGGCTAGACCGTGATTAGATGCTTAGCTTTGCAACGGGTCATTTATGATCTTTCGAAAAAATGCCACAATACTGATTAATGAAATATTGAATGTATTTTGGAAATGGTGTAATGATGCTACGTAATGAAGTTGAGGTATGGAGACCTGTGTGGTTCTGTACCGATGTTGAGTTATTGTTGGCATGTGTTGCCCAATAATCAACGGGGTGGGAAATGATTTAGACTGGGGCAAGTGGAAAGAGACTTTGTGCCAGGTGGGCCTGTGTGGCAATGGGCTAATGAGTGATGTGTCTGTGTGCCACAATGGGCTGTGTGCCACTGTTGAGTGATGAAAGTCTTGCCTTGGTCAGCTAAGGACTTCACCTTGCAAGTCTTTGAACTAAGTCACCCGTACAACCACATGTCTGATATGGGACAGACCTAGTTAATTAGGGTCCTGATATCTTTCCTCTGATACCTCGGGGTGATAGTACACGGGGGTGTATCTGTGTGGGGGAGCGTACCTGTGCTACGGCTTGGTGCCCATCCAATGATGTTGGCCTATCCTATACTCCGGCTCTGTGTGAGGGGAGTGATAGTGAAGGCAATACCGAAGAGGTTCATTGGTTAAGGTAGAGGTTCCTGAAAGGCTTTGTTGCGGACAATCACCTGTGTGGTGAGCGGTTGTATCTTGTGGGTAAAGTGTACAACCTCTGCAGACTGTCAAATCTATTCGAATAGCCGTATCCACGGTATTGGGCATTGCTCGGGGATTACAGTCAAGGGTTAGATCTTCAAAAATAAAATATGGAATGGGTGGCTGTGTGCCAGTGTGAAAATGAATTATTAAGGCTGTGTGCCAAGTTTACGGAGAAAAACTGTTTAAATAACTTAGTACTATTATTAACTGCTTCTCTGATTTTAATCTAAATAAATTGTCAATTTAAAAATGTTGTTTGATGCAAATGAGCCAAGTAAGCCAATTCTTTGGAATAAGTCTTGCATATAGTAATAGCCATGCATTATGTGCATTACTTGTTGAGTACCTTGAGTACTCACCCCCCTTGCTTATCAACACAACTCATTGGAGGAGTCGACGCCGGCATGGGAAGAGGATTTTATCGAGGAACCGGACAACTAGGGAGCAAGCCCAGTCGGATGCTTGTGGCATATTGATGGGTTTCTGCGTAGTTCATTTTATTTTCCGCTGTCTTCTTTCTTACTCTGATAATGTAAGCCCTGCGTGGCTGATATATGTAAGGAGACCATAAGGTCGTACAATTCAGTTTATATAAATGTTTTCACTATTTATGGTATCGCTGTAATGTCTGCAATGTGCAACCCTGTAAAAACTGTGTGTGCTAGTGTGATCCTGGACTAGCACAGAACACACAGAGGGTCCAGATTCTCAGATTCGGGTCGCAACAACTTAGCTCCAAGCAAAAACCAAATCAAATAAGATTCAATTAAGATGCAAGCATGAGCACCCTTATTTGCAACACATGCAAAATACTTCGCTCATGCAAAATCCAATGCACGAACTTCACCCATTTGCAACACATGCCAAATGATTAGCTCCATGCAAACACCAAACAAGAGAGTGAGCTAGAGTGAACCGGATTGAGTTCATCAACACATGATGAAGCTCAAGCTAAAAGACTCAACCCCTCTTAATAGTACGGCACCTAACTAGAAACCCGGTCTCATAACCAAACACCGAGACCGGTAAAAAACTAGGAACACATCCTTAGCCCTAGCTAGTTATACCTTTGCCTCTAGCGATCCACTTGAAGCTTTTATGATTTCCAATCATCTTCTCTCCGGGATCGAATCTTCTTCTTCTTGTTCACCAACACATGATGAACCTTCTCTAGCCCTTCTCTTCACTTCGGGATCACCTCTTGAAGCTCATCAACACATGATGACTTCTTCTTCCCGATTCTTTATCATCTTGGACTCAACCTGCTTCACAACTCATGGAAGATGTTAGTCCAACAAACATGGTTGTCTCAATCATCACCGCACACCATTAACACATAATGGATGCCTCTAAGATCGATTGAGCACAACCCTAGTTAATTTGAATGATTAATTGTGACTTGAGTACTTTGATGCAACTAATGCTTCATTATACTCAAGAACTTTTCGCTTGTCTTTAATCAACAAAGAGACACCATCAACACATGATGAAATGTTCTTTGATTGATTGAAAGACAATCGAACTCAATTTAAACTCATTTAAATTGACATGAGTATATATAATTACACAAGTTTCATATGCTCAATTTGATGGTTAGTAATGATCCAATATGTTTGAGTGATGGAAAGGGATCAATACATTTAGACCATCAACTATAGAATAAACTCCATTAAGTATGTGCATATAATTAATTGAACATAGAATCAGTATACACATAATCAATCTTAGATTGCATATGAGTTTATCCTATATTTGCATGAGTATACTACAACTACACAAGTCATATATACTCAAAAGATTGTTTCAAAGTCTTCATCCTTTATATTATATGACAAGAGGACATGGATCAATACAATTGAAACATCAAGTTAAATTATTAACTCCCCCTAAATGTGTGCATTCATGTATATATAGATTTGGAAACATAATGCACACATTTTGACTAAGGCAATAGAAGAGTTTATCTTTTAACTTGAATCCTAAGTATGCATTAAGACAATAGAGTGAATATGAGTGCATACCTTGGGTTTTCCATTTTCCATCCGAATTTGAGACTAAGAAGAATGTAGCTCAATTAAACATGTTAGTCTCATAATGATTAGATTTATCATTAAATAAGGATTAAGCATTAATATTAAACCAATCACCAAAACCAATGGAGCTTGAACTTACACGGTAGCTCCCCTATCCACCAACATTCTTGATATCAGCTTGCCATTTATATAACCTTTCAAATATAATGGCTTTAGATGCCAATGGTCTTCTCGCGGTTTTTCAAAGATTGCGTTTTGGGCACCTAAACATGATTGAGCAAAAGTTTATTTGGTCGATTCAGTATTAATTTTGAACTCGGCCGGTAATGTAAGTACCATGTTGGTGTCCATCGGAGGCGTATCATCCCTAATCATGGGAGAATCCAAGTCGTCGGCTGAATCAAAATCTTCTTCAACATGTTCTTTCTTCCTCCATTCTTTCTTAGTAACTTTGATCGGCCGAAGCTCACTGAAGGTTTGATCCCTCTGCCTCTCTGCATCAGCCTCTCTGATTTCCTGAGTTCTTAGCCTTTACAATCGTCTACGCTGTGATCAGCTAAGACCAGGTGGACACCACCTAGGTTTGGGCTCCATTGGCTTACGTATTTTGCCAGCCAAATCTTCCCGATTAGCAGAACCCGATTCTTGTGCCTTAACCTGCTTTGGCACCTGATTTGGCTTGGAGATTCTTTCGTGAACCGGCCTCCTGTAGCTTTTATTAGGACGATCTCGTATTGGCCCAGACAACCTGTCTTTGGCCGATCGGTTAGGCCAATCGTCTTGGGGATAATGTTCCATTAGGCATGTATATGGAGATGGCAATGCTACTCCCCCTTCCCAACAAAATTGCCAAAATGGGCACCTCCGATGCGCTCTCACTACAAGAATCAGGGAAAAATTCGTGGGCCAAAAACCCACGAATTTAAGCTAAAACCCACGAATTTAATTTAAATTCGTGAGCAAACCGTCGAATTTAGTTCACGAATTTAACTCGACGAAATCAATTAATTAAATTCGTGGGTACCCACGAATTTAAGTTAAATTCGTGGGTTTCTTCCAAGCCCACGAATTTAATTGGGTTTCTGAGTTAAATTCGTGGGTTTAATAAATCCACGAATTTAACGACTTAAATTGTGGGTTTAATAAACCACAATTTAACAGATTAAATTTGTGGGCTAAATAACTCACGAATTTATCGATTAAATTCATAGGTTTAATAAACCCACGAATTTAATCTTATAAATTCATGGGTTTAATAAACCACGAATTTAATCGATAAATTCGTGGGTTATTTTGCCCACGACGATCAGTTAAATTGTGGGGTTTATTAAACCTACAATTTAATCATCATTTTACAAAAAATGTATATATATCCATATATATATCCAAATGTATGTATTTTTATATATATATATGTATCGCACTCAATACATATAACAACTAAAGAAGAAAAGAAAAGGCAAAAAGAAAATTAAAACTGGAAATTGCCAAGCGAAAAATAAATAAGAAGGATCATCTATTTTGTTCAAATCTGATCAGAAACACTAACACAAAAGACAAACTCCACAATGAAGTTCAAGCGAACGAAGAATTAACAAACAAGACACCAAACCTATTACCGATTTAAAATATCGAAACCAACCTTTTAACTCTTCAAAACCGCTTAAAACTAAGTCTCCGAAATGTACAAAATTTCGACATGACCTCTCTTGTAAATAGGACATCCACTCAATGAGACAAAAAACATTTGCGCTATAATATATATATCAATCTCTCAAACCGAAGGAGACATTCTAGCGGATCCTTAGATAATCCAATCACACATCCAACGACAATTTGTAAACTACGCAATGACGTATAACACATTACAACCGCAATAGATACAATCCACATTCCATTAAAATAAGTCCATCACAATAAGTCGATCACAACGATCCATCACAACAAGTTATAAAGTACAACGCTTATACACCAATCGAGCTCACAATGGAATTCATGCCTCGGGGTTGTTGGAGTTAGGGCGCTACCACCACCGTCGTGCTACCGTTGAAGATGTCTTCTATGATGTCGCCGTTAGTACGCGGCTTTGGAGGGCGTGACCTAGAAACCCGCAAGTTCAAGATTAACTTAGGTTGTGCTACAAGTAACATTATGCTTGATTCACATGAATGTCAATATGAGGATATCAATAGTACTATTCAACCAAGACACAATATGAGAATATCAATATGACAGTCAAGCTAAACAAGAATAGATACTATATATAAGAACTACACGCACGAGCTAGTCAAGATATCTTGCAATAATCATATGAACATCAATCTCATATTCAATGAAGTATCAAAGTAATACTCTCTAGTATTAACATAAGGCCAAGATTACAACTAAAATTATTTAATTCAACTTCCAAAGGCCCCAATTGCATCACTGAGTATTCAAAAGATAACAAACAAAGAAAATAGTTCAAAGAAGCAATTAAGAGTTTTGGTAGTCATTTTAAGAGTTCAATATACAAAGTACAAATATAAAGCATTCTACAAGGATAAACAATCGATTGTACATGGGCAAACAACACATTCTACAAGGATGCCATATAAAGCATTTAAAACATAAGTTCACAATTGAACAAGTTGTCTTAAGATAACTTTTCAATTCCAAGAAGTCAAGACAATATAAGGTTCAAATCAAAAGTTATTGATGAAAGAAAAATCAAATAGCACGTAATGGGTTAATAATTTGGTAAACCATCACTTATCTACAGGAGCACAACAATGAACTTTCATAAGCACACAGGTTAACCTTTTCAAGTATGAACATTGAGATGATTTGTGCAAGGTTTAAGAAAGAGTTGCCTAAATGTCCTAAAATCGACTAAGTTGTGCATTTCAACAAAATTATCACTTTTGCAACAGATTACTCAGATTGATATATACTAAAAGAATGAACTAGATTTCCTACTAAGTATATGTCCATCCACGCACATGTAATCTCATATTCAATGAAGCATATGTAATCTCATATTCAAAGAATGAACTAAAGTTCCTACGGAAACATATGTTCCTAAATTTGAGCAAGAGAAAGGAAGGGATGGGGCAGGTAGCTCATCAAGTCATCAAACTCCACAACAAAGTTCAAGCTAACGAAAAATTAACAAACGAGATACCAAACCTACTACCTCTACTAAAAGACCGAAACCAACCTTTTAACTCTTTAAAACCGGCTTAAAACTAAGTCATTGAAATGTACAAAATTTCGGCATGACCTCTCTAGTAAATAGGACATCCACTCAACAGACAAAAAAACATTTGCGCTTATAATATATATACCAATCTCTCAAACCAGAAGGAGACATTCTAGCAGATCCTTAGATAATCAATCACACATCCAAAACGACAATTTGTACACTACGTACGCAATGACCACCACCGTCGCCGGCGCTGTTGAAGATGTCTTCTATGATGTCGTCGTTAGTAGGTGCTGGAGGGTGTGACCCAGAAACCTGTAAGTTCAAGAATTGACAAACTTAGCTCGTGTCGCAAACTTAGAATGTTTTCGACATCCATACATGTGGTGTCGTCTGAGGTGGCTGCAGGGCCCACGGGTTGAAGTACATAGGCATTCCTTGGCCATCAGAATTGGTCCAATGCCTGCCATGCCTCGCCATCAGACGGATGCACCATCATATCCGGGTCTTGGTCCTCACGTTTACCTTCTTTGTGCCACCGCATATGTTTCGCTGTTTCTTTTGACATGTACAACCGTTTAAGCCTATCCGTGATCAGCATGTACCGAAGCTGTTTAGTCGCGACCTTTGTAGTCACTGATACCCCTTCCTCATCTACCACCTCAACGAATCTGCACTTACCGCAATGCATACAATGGGTATCCTTGTCATGATCCTTCCAGAATAGCATGCAATTATTCTCGCACACATCAATCTTCTGGTAATTCATCCCGAGGCCGGTCATCAACTTTTTCGATTGGTACAAATCCTTTGGCATCTTGTGGTTAGGCGGAAGGACATCATTCATTAGTTCAAGCAAAGCGTTGAAGCATTTGTTCGAAAAGTTGAACTTCGACTTCATCGACATAAGCCGTGTAACCGCCTGCAAGACGGTCACATTGGTCAAGTCATGCAGCTTCTCGTCCGAGGCGTCAAGTAGCCTATAGAATTCCTTAACCTCCTCCTACGTGACCCTCCCGAGTTAAATTCACCCCCGCCAAGATCATCCAAAGATCTCTTCCATCCGGACGTGATCCTCCACATGGTCCAGCATCTCTTCTGTCTCAATGGCCTGCCCTGCGGCCTCTCCATGACGGTGCCACACAAAATAGTTAGGCATGAACCCGTTTTTGCAAATGTGATACTGCACTATATCCTTGCTGTAGTAGATGTTATTTTCGCAGAGGGTACACGGGCAATACACATATTTAGCTCCTCCAGCGAATGCTTGCTTCAAGAAAGCATCCGTAATCTGCCCCCATTCCCTTGAGTGCCCCCCATCACTCCTCCATCCGTCATACATCGCCCTTCGATCGTCACCCATTATCAAAGCTAAACAAATGAAACAATGTCAACGTACGACCGTAGCTTAGGTGACAAAGACAACCCTATTAGGAAATATGTGTTCTAAACCCACCCAAGAATGGAGGCTATTGCATGCGACTGTGACGCGTCTTCTAATCGAACGAAATTTCGGCAAAGATAACCCCGCTGTTCTCCAAACGCATGCCCGATCTTTGGTGCGCGGAAAACAACAGGTTATGTGGCCGAAATCACGCTCGGATCGCTCGCACGCCATAGGCCCTATGCAACAACCAACATTCTCGAGTCGTCCAAAATACTGGATAATTCGAATCGCGCACCTCACAAGCAAATGTGAGATGCGCCGTTCCCAACGGTGTGACGCCTATGCTCTCTCTTTGTTCGACACAAACCCTAAACTCTAACGTTATATACAACGACAATGAAAATAAAAAATATATATATCATATGCGTGAATATAAAATGAGATGAAATAACTTTAAACGAATATAAAAGAGACGAATATACCTTCTCCAACGCCGGTGGGGCGTCGCGAGGGTCCGGGGGGGAGGGTGGCGCCACGACGGCGCGGCGGCACCGCGGGCGGCGCCGGCGATGGCGCGTCGGCGCGCGGCGGGTGGACAAAGGGCGGTTAGAAGCGCGACCGCCGGCGGCGGCGGCGTCTCGGCGACCGAAGCGAAGCGATGGCACGGCAGGAGGGCGGCGGCGGGGCGGCGCGCAGCGCGCGGGGTGACCGTGCGGGTGGCCGGCGGGCGGCGGCACCGCGAGCGGCGGCCGGGCGAGGGCAACGCGGCGGGCGCATCTGGCGAGCGGCCGGCCAAGGCGGCGTCGCGGCAGGCGCGGCGTGGCGGCGCGGCCGTAGGCGCGGTCGCGTGGCGCGGCGTGCGTCGGCCGGCCGGCCGGCGGCCGCCAGGCGGGCGGCGGCGGCCGGCCGGCAGCGCGGCGGCGCGAGCGGCGGGCGGCGCGCGCACTGGCCGACCGGGCGGCAGCAGGCGGGCGGCGGCGGCGGGCGGCGGCGGCGGCCGCGGGCCGGGCGGGGTCTCGCGCCGAAGGCAGCAGCGCGCCGGCGGAGGCGGCCGGCGGTGGCTCGTGTGGCGAGCGGGCGGCTCGCGGCGGCGGCGGGCGGGCGGGCCGGCGCGGGGATCGAGGGCGCGGCGAGCGAGCTTAAGCGGGGCGGGCGCGCGAGCGGCGCGTCATGCAAGCGTGAGGCACCGCGCGGCAGCGCGTCGGGGCGGGGTTTTTGGCGAGTTAAATTCGTGGGAAGGTCGCCCACGATTTAAATATTTAAATTCGTGTGTAATTTTTGGCTCACGAATTTAAATGTTTAAATTCGTGGGTAATTTTTGGCCCACGAATTAATATGTTTAAATTCGTGGGTAACTTCTAGCGCACGAATTTAAATGATTAAATTCGTGGGTGTTATTTGAGCTCACGAATTTAAATAAATAAATTCGTGGGTTTTATTTTGGCCCACGAATTTAATTAAAAACATGGGTTTTATACAAACCGACGAATTTAAATAAATAAATTCGTGGGTTTTTTTTGGCCCACGAATTTAAAAAACCCACGAATTTTTCTCTGTTTCTTGTAGTGTCTCTCTACGTTCTCAGCTTGATATAGGTTATCCGACCGACTAGGAGAGTACTGCGGTCGATTATTCATTCTTTCATACTTCTCCATCAATCGGGAAAACGTCAGTTCCGGCCTTCTTGCCGATTGTTTTAGCTGAGATTTTTCTGCTTTATATTATCTGCCAACTTGCGGGTCTCCCTTGGGTTTAACGGTCCTTGAATTTTTGCCTTCATGATCGACCTCTATTTGTAATGAACCGATCGTGCTTTTTAATGTCTGATTACCACCCGAAGTTGACTGAATATCAACTCGCCGATCTCTACTTGGCTCCTCGTTCTGCATCGGCTTTTTTCCTTTGTTCGAACATTGAACCATATTTATAGGGAACGGATCAACATCCACTTGCATGGTCGGCTCATCAGCGAACTTTAGCCGACCATCCTCGATAGCTGATTAGATCTGCTGACGAAAAATATTGCAATCGTTAGTATTATGAGAAAAAGAATGATGCCACTTGCAATACCTGCGTTTCTTGATTTCATCAGCCGATGGTATAACGTGTCCTTCGGGCAATCGTATTATTTTCTCTTGTAACAATAAATCGATCACACTTAGAGACATCAAAAGCGTATTTAACTTTCGACTTATTTCTAGTCGGTTTAAGCCAGGAACAGACTAAAGACTTCTTAGACCCTTTTATCTATTCGGCTATATTTATTTCTGCTTCATCGTCCTTCGAAGACTCGCTAGGGCAATAATCGACCATATTAACTTTGGCTTTATTCTTTTCTTTATTATTTATTTTGAACCTATCCTTGAATGCCCTATTATCCGGGAACCGGCTTTCTTGAGCCGACACACAATGAAGTAGATGACTCAGATCGGTGAACTCCTGTCCTTCAAACTTTTCTTTGAGTGGTGGAATTAGCCCTTGGAAAGCCAAATCAGCGTGTTGGTTATCGGGTAACGTGACATTAAAACACTGATTTCTGATCTCTCTAAATCTTTTAATATAATCAGTTATAGATTTTCTAAATTTTTGGTAAACAGAGCTCAGATTGGAGATCCTGAGTTCTAAACTGCCTGAGAAAAAGTACTCATGGAATCGGCATTCCAAATCGTTCCATAAGTGAACCGAATTTGGAGGCAGACAAGTAAACCAAGTAAAAGCTACTCCTGATAATGATAATGGGAACAGTCTGAATTTCAGCCCGTCTGACTGAGCTGCTTCGCCGCATTGTGCGATAAAGCATCCGACGTGTTCTAATGTTGTAATCGAATCGTCACTAGAAAATTTTGCAAAATCTGGGACTTTGAAATTGTGAGGATAAGGCATACGATCTATGTAATCAGGATATGGTTTTCTATAGCCGATAACTTTCCCTTTCGGCTGTATGCCGAATTGATCCCTTAATACAGCAGAAATTTGACCGGCCTAATTCACATTATCGGCCACTGGAACAGCAGGTCCTTGATAATGTTGGTCATAATTGGCATTTTGCCCCCCGAGTGTAAACTCAAGCTGCCGATTAGGTTGAGCCGATGGCAGATGAGTATATTGGTCGTACCCATTGTTTCTTCTAGTTTGCGATTCTAGTAATGGGACAAAAGGTTCTGAATAGATCACCACCTTATGCGGCACTGGATTTCTAGGTGGGACATGTTCGTGACGTGGGTATCTGTCAGTTTCAATCGGCTGTGGAACCGATTGTGGAAAAGCGTAAAACAGAGCTGACGGCGGTAGATTCGTCGATGCATCTAACTTAGCAGCATCGGTGTAAGCCTAGTAATGGTTTACTCCACTCGCCCGAGGATCTCTAGGCAGTATAATAGTGGGTTGAGTGGGCATCATGGTTGGGGGTGAGGTTATAGCCGATGGTTTAGGATCGGCTAATGTGCTCTGCGTGTTTTGTGTTATTGAAAAAACAGGGTAACATGGCAGAGCTTGCATCCGGTTGAGCAGACTTCCGGATGAGGCCAACTCCTGAGCAATGGTTTTAACACTATTTGCAATCATCGGCTTCAGGGTTGTGACAAGAGCCGATGACTGGTTTATCAGAGCATGGTGTACATATTGATTAATCATAGCCGATAGCTCTGCTTGAGCAGGCAGATATCGACTTACCGGTCCTTCTATAACATCTGCATCTCCCAGGGCATTGACCGTCGGCAAAACGGTCTTCTGAGTGACGCCACGTCTAGTTTTCTGATAACAATTTAGCATCATCTCTTCTAGAGCAGTTTTTCGATCTTCGATTTCTCTACATTGTTCTGGCGTTAAATCGTCCATCGTCGGAACGATTATAGCTTCAGTGTTGAGATCGGATGGTGGGATCGACTTCCCTGATGAAGACATATTGGTCCCACTGGGCGTGCCAAGAGTGTGTTAATGTCAAAAACTTGAAGTAGCGTTTCTGATAACATCACACCAGACGAACACCTGATTCAGAGCATGCCAGTCGATTTGACCTGTAATCGACAAGGTAAAAATATAAAATTCACTCAAAGTCGATCGTGAAGATCAATCGGCTTAGACTCAATCAGCTCAAAGCCGATTAAATCAAAATAAAAGGGTAAGTCTAACTAGCCGATCAAGGCTAATCAGAGGATAAGGTAGATCGATTCTGAAGAAGGCGATGCGCAGCAAAATCGGAATAAATTGAACCTAGGGGCGTAATTGAAGAAGATCAACAATCGGTGATGCGCAACTTTATTGATCAAGATCGAATTACAAAGGCTAAATTACAAGAACTACTCCTAGTCGGCAGGAAAAAGATAACTATATAAATTTGTGGGTTTGATTGTGTTGATTTTCTTTCGCAGCTCGCCCTTGTCCCCCTTTTATATCTATCGACCGATCGTGTCCTATTACAACACGTTACAAAGCATGATTCGTATCGGTCTCAATCCGAATAGTTTTTCCTAAAAATCTTTATCGTTACCAAATAACTTCAAATCTTTCCAAATCGTCCGTTAGTTACTATATGTTGACTTTCTCTTGTCGATTTTGACTATACCTGCTAAATTTTGGTGCAAACAGAGGTGTATTATAAATATGCCGGTTATTAGGATTCAAACCCATTCGATTTCAGTTTTCAACTCCTCAATAGCAACTGACGTAACTGACGCATCCTAGGCTTTGTTCTTCATATAGCATGTACTAGCCTACTAGGTGCAGGCATCCGTCTCAACAGACATTGCCAATGTTAAGACCTAACGCAAGATAAAAAGCCTCAGACAGAGCACGGAATTCAGCAGAGAAAGCATCACTAGTATGGTTGACTATCCCTACTTTTGCAGCAACGACGCTTCCCCTGCTAACCCGGCCCACAACTCCCCGTCCTCCATAATTCTTCCTCTAGAAAAGCTTCATCAATATTTCCATTTTATTTTTGGATGTAACAGTGGAACCAGATTGTACGTTCCAATCATCGAACCATGTGTCAGGTGCCAAAATAAAATAAGAAAAAAAAGTATCCGATTGGTGCTTACTTTCGTATTGCGACTGATTCGCATCGTCGATTTCTGATCGAATAGGGTGGCACGACTAGAGATGGCCAAATAAGCCGGACCAACTGGACCGGCATGTGGCTTGATACTGTGGGCACGACCTAGACACGGCACGGCCCAATATGTCGGGCCATGCTTGGGCAATCGCCGCGGCCCACCGGGCCGTCACGGCATGGCACGCATAGTACCGGGCCGGCACGGCATGATCCCTTTAACCTTTTCTAATTTATATAGATTTTAAAAATATTTTTCTATATTTTTCTGGAGTTTTTTAATTATTTTAGATTTTTTAAAATTTTGTATGCATTTATTTTTTTAAAATTTTTACAATTTCTCAAATTTTCTATTTTTGTTTTGATTTTTTGATGCGCGGCATGACCTATCGGCCTGCTCGAGCCCGGGGCATAAGCAGGGAGCCACTCAGACTATGTCCCCGACATATGGGCCATGGGCCGACACGAACCGATTACTAACCGGGTCGTGCTTAAACGGTGCCTGCGGTACGGCCCGGGTGGCCCGTTTGGCCTTCACTAGGCACGAGCATCCAGCTCGTTCTCGGCCGAACCAGATTCGTCTCCGCTGCCCGACGCGAGCGGGCGCCGGACTGTCACCCCCAAAAGCCTCCTCCGCCGCCGCTCAATCCCTTCCTCCTCCTCCCCTCTCCCATGGAACCACCACCACCACGGCCTCCTCCTCCTCCACCACCACGGCCTCCTCCTCCTCCACCACCTACCCTCCAATACGTCCTCGCTCACCTCCGCTCCCTCTTCGCCGCCGCCTCCTCCGCCCTCTCCTCCCTCCCCTCCCCTCTCCTCCCCAACTGCAACACCACCACCACCTCCTCCTCCTCCACTCCCTCGCCTCCGCCCACCACCAACGCACTCCCACCTCTCCCCTCTTCGCCCACCTCCGCCATCCCCATCCTCATCCCCCTACCGTCCGCGCCCGCGCCCTACTACGACTGCCCCGCCGTCGTCCGCACCACCACCACCACCCCACCCCCCGCATCCTCCTCCCTCCCCGCTTTCCTCGCTGCTGAGTGCGCAGACTTCTCCTCTACTACCGTCCCTCTCCTCCCCTCTCCTCCCTGCATCCTTCCGTCGGAGTTTTGTCTCCTGCGCCGGGAGGTCGATTCCTGGGGCAGCCACCACCTCCCGAGTGCCTATTCTTACGCCGCGGCCCGCGTGGCGGCGGCCTTGCGGTCCGGTGTCCCGCAGTGGGAGTCCGAGCTGCGTCGGTGGTTGCTCACGAGCTCATCGAGGTATGGGGTTGTGATTGATGCGATGACTCGGGACCATGTGTTTGTGCTGGTCAGGCTGTGCCTCAAGGTGGCGGCGGCAGAGGCGGGCTGCTTGCTGGATCCGGCGTGGAATGGGGAGCGCGGAGTATCTTGTTTTGATCCGAGGACTATGAGGCTTGAGTGTCCGAGGCTGGTTGGGGGCGTCTTGTGGCTAGGCGCCCAGCTTGGGATTTTGTATGGGGAGGGTAATGGTAGATTCTTCCCGTGAAGGAGGCAATGCTGCGGATGGGGTCTTGTTTGGCTGTTGGCGTTGGAGATGGTGCTGGCGGCGATAGAGGTGGAGAGGCAGGAGCTAGTGGAGGTGCTGGTGAAAAAGGAAGTGATTTGGGAGATTTTGGGGCAGGCCCTGTTTTTGTTTCCCAGGTTGCTGCAGCCATCTCGAGGTTGCATGAAAGGTTCTCCCTGGAGGAGAGGATCAGGGCTCTGCAAGCACCACGGCCATCAAAATATCAGCTGTATGCTTTCTTGAAACTTTGTGTTTTACTTAATCCATCATTACTTATTATAGTTAGGAAAAAGTCACTTTGCTTAAAAGTCCGTCCAACACCCCAAACTTTGAAACCGGTTATCTAGCACCCCGAACTTTCCAATCTCTTTCATTTAACATCCTAAGCTGGTTTTGTTGGGTAAAAATCTATATAACACCTTGAACTTTACTCAGAAGTCCGTTCGATGCCACAGACTTTGAAACCGGTTATCTATCACCCTAAATTTTCCAATCCCGTTCGTTTAACACCCTAAGCTTTTAACCTGTTTCGGGGTGTTAAACGAATAGGATTGAAAAGTTTGGGGTGCTAGATAACTGGTTTCAATGTTTGGGGTGTCAGACGGACTTTTAAGCAAATTTAGGGTGTTATATGGACATTTTCCTTACAAAACTAGCTTAGGGTATTAAATGAATGGGATTGGAAAGTTTGGAGTGCTAGATTACCGGTTTCAAAGTTTGGAGTGTTGGACGGACTTTTGAGCAAAGTTTAGGGTGTTATATGGACTTTTTCCTTATAGTTATAATGGACTACACTAGAAAGACTGAAAGAATATGCTCATGCAGCCCTTAACATTGTGAGGATGCTCACTGTTCAATAAAAAGTAATCTCTAACATTGTAGCAATTCTTTGAAGCAGAAATTTAACATCACTAGTGTAACACCCTAGACCAAAATTCACTCAAAGCTCAGCCCACTGTGAGGTGGACCAATGCACCTATAGCACACCGCTTACACTTTCATCTCCGTTAAGATGCTCTATTTGGACCCAACTTGCATTATATACTATTACAACTCACTTTAGATAAGCAATGTGGGACTAATCCTACTACCACTCCATATGAGTCACATGGGCCTGCATACTAACGGGCCGGGGTATTACAACTAGTTTTCTACTTCTAGCTCTCTGTGCCAAATTCTTAATGGAGGACAAATATGTTTAATTTCCTGTGCTTCTCCTCATTCTGCTTTCATATAATTTTGTTGCTTCTTTACAGAGTTACACATATAAATACGTTACTTCCTTCATACCTGCATACGCTGTGTGGGGTGTGGTGGTGGTGGTGGTGGTGTGTGTTTTTGTGGGGTGGGGGTGGGGGGGGGGTGTTGTGTGGACACACATGAATAGTAATACAAGTATCATTGTTTACACCAGATGGTAAAACATCTATATAGATACTCACCCATTCGCTCAGATACTGTGGAGGCTAGATGCATGGTTCTAATCTGTGGTATTCGTTCGGTCACCCACCTAATAGCAATTATACGGCCTAAGTGGCCTGATTATTCGGCGTAACCGGCCATTATACGGTAACAGGCAGGCCCACCCGTTCCTGGTATACGGGCTAGTATACAGCCTAGTAGACCTGTTTTGATCTTGTTAAAGTAGCATGTTGTACACAGATGTCCATATGCAGGTAAAGCTATTAAGTGCTGGTAATTAGTAGTGATTTACAGTATTTCCCCTGATTATGATTAGTTTTCCATGGTTTGGTAAAACTTTCCAACCCTGACCAATACAGTTGATTCTTCATAGGTTACTTGAATATTCACAAGCACTGAAACGAGGTCATGAGGAGCGGTCAAAGCGACCAAACTACAGAGCTGTTCTGGAGTATGATGGAATTCTATCACGTCGAGTAGAGAGCCAGGTAAAGACATGCAACCACTCTGTTGAAATTAGTTTTCCCGAATCGAGATGCTACACTGATGTTTCTCTGTTTTCCAGTAGCTTCTTGAGCTAACTTACTAACCTATTGTTGTTACAAATATACAATTCCTCTGGATAGTACTTATTTAAAATTTATATTGGATCATGCAGAATAATTGAGCTCTAGGTACTATTTCTATTTGACATACATGCTTATTCTCTTTGTTTTACTATTTAGTAAAGCAATGTGCTCATTAGTTATAAAACATAATATATTATCTCAGTGTATTGCTAAAATGTACGTACACGATGGTCTAAAGATATATGTACTTAAAAATTAAGAATGACGTGTTGATAAATGATTGAAATTTAACAAATTGTAACTACTCCTTGATTTACTAGAGTTTGGTCTCTGTACAAGATAGTATAAACATTTACTTACCTCTATTTATCACTTCTAAAAAGGATTCTGGTAGAGCCAAGACAAGGGAGGAGCTCTTCATCATCCTAAAGATATAAATCTTTTAGCAGAATATAGATGTTATTTTTTTGACATGGAGCGTTACTCAACATCCCGTTGTGTACAGCATGGTTCCCTGTTTATGCTATTCAGACAGGGAAAGTCACCTCAGTATAATTTCTTATCTAAATTTGGTTAAGTCTCAATTCTTTGTTTGTCCTAAATTTTCAATTTGAAGTTAATTGGACTTTGATTCCTTAAACTTAATCAGTTTGTCAATGCAATCCTTGTGCATGTTGTCCCACCTCTTGTTCAGTTGATTTCTGAGCCTTGCCGTCATCAAGATATGGATCTGATGTTTCTCCTTTTTCTCTTGAAGATATTAAGAGACATTATTGATGAGCACATGGAGGAAATCAAACAGGCAGGAGGGGTTGGTTGTCTTGTGGAAGCTCCTGGTGACATGGCACAAAATATGCTTAAGAGCAACTCTCATGGAGACACATACCAAAGAAGTTATAATCCTACAAGCAGTTCATATGATAAGGCAGTTTTGGGTTCTCGATCACCTAGTTGTGAGAACGCACCACGTGCGTTTCATCAAGGAACTTAAAATATGAAACTGGTGGATACCATTACCAAAATGTTTCTGAGCATGAGAACAGAGGAATTAAAGAATTAGAAAGTGCAATAGATCGAAGCTATTCTAACCAGCATGAGAACAATAGATATCAAAGAAACTCCAATGATCATAGGAGATATGGTTATAAGTACAAAAAGGACATTGCAGGATACCATTCTGAATCAAGTGATTGTACCAAATTGTCGACACGAACACCAAAATCCTCTGTGACAGAATATGACCGCATGTTAGGACATAGAAGCAGTGATAGAAGTAGAACTAATCAGAGCTGACATAGATCAGTGTCGAATCAAGATCAGTTGAGTGATAAATATGATCCCAAAAGCATTGATGGAGATCCTCCAACAAGCATGCATTATGATGTCTCTGAAGGAAAGCTTGAAATATACCATGATGAGATACATCCTCATGAACATCGTGTAAGAAAGCGTGATCTCCATCACTGAAGGAAATAGGCACCATATTTCTTTTTTTAATGTCAGGTATGCTTACTTGCATCTTGTGTTCTTTTTAGGATTTGGCACTTATTTTTACACTGCTGTTTGGCGTGATCTTGTAGTATACTGTATAATACAGGCATCTTGGTTAATAGCCTTCAGCTGTATCCTTTTCTGTATCCTTATGCAGAAAATGCTTTACTCCTTCTGCAGCTATTCCAGTTAAAACTGTTACAGTTCCTTTTTTCCTCTGCATATATTAAGTTGTTCACTGTTAATGTTTTCTCTTGTTTACAAATAATATTCATTTACGCCATTCAATTTTCTTGCTAATTTTAATATTTTAGAGCCACAGTATCTTGTGATAATCAGTCAAACACTCAAAACATATCTGAACTTCATGTAAGGTGGCATAGTTTTCTTGATCACTGCCAATCTTTCAGAAGGACTTTCTGTTAGTTTTCAAGGATACTGTTTGCACCAAAATTTGGCAAATCTAACCATAATCGGCAATGAAATCAAAGATATCGACGTTAACAGACAAGTTAAGAAAGTTTGGAGATATTTATGCTAACGGCAAGATTTTTAGGAAATAACTGTTCAAGATAAGGTCGATACGGATACGGGCTTAAATCGTGTTGTAACATGACACTATCGGCCAAAGGTATAAAAGAAAGACCAAAGCAAGCTGCGAACATCATCATCAACACAATACAATCAACCAGCTTTTACTTTCTTCTTGTCGACTAGGAGTAGTTTTTGTAATTTAGTCTCTGTAATCGATCTTGATCAATAAAGTTGCGCATCGCCGATTGTTGATCTTCTTCAATTACACCCTGTGTTTGATTTATTACGATTTTGTTGCGCATCGCCTTCTTCAGAATCAATCTACCTTTATCCTCTGATTAGCCTTGATCGGCTAATTAGACTTACCTTGTTACTTTGATCTTAATCGGCTTCAAGCTGATTGGGTCTAAGCCGATTGATCGTTACGATCGGCTTTTGAGTAAATTTTATATTTTACCTTGTCGGTTATAGGTCAAATCGACCGCACGCTCTTGAACCAGTGTTAAATGCGGTGTCTTCTTTATCGAAACCCTACCTCAAGTTTTTGGCGCCAACACACTCTTAACACGCCCGGTGGGACACGCAATGTCTTCATCGAAGTCGATTCCGCCATCGGATCTCAATTGAAGCTATAATCGTCCCAACAATGGGCGATTTATCTGCGAACAACGCCAGAGATTGAAGCTCGGAAGGCGCGCTAGAAGAGATGATGCTAAGTCGCTATCGAGAAGACAAGGCGTGGCGTCACTCAAAAATCCGCCTGCCGCGGTTAGCATGCGAGGCGTGCGGGTGTAACGAGCGAAAGCCGATATCTGCTGCTCAAGCGAATTATCGGCTATGATTAATCGATGCATGCACCACGCTTAATAAACCAATCATCGGCTCTTGTTACAACACTCAAGCGATGATAGCGAATAGTGTCAAATCTATAGCCGAGTTAGCCTCGTCGGAAGTCCGCCGACCCACTACAAGCTACGCCAAATTATCCTGTTTTTCAATATCACAAAATACGCGAGCACAATGGCGATCCTAAACCATCGGTTGTAACCTCACCCCCACCATGATGCCCACACAACCCACGGTCATATTGCCTAGGGACCCTCGGTCAGCGGGGTGAGCCATTACCACGCCTATCACCGATGCCGCTAGGATGGATGCATCAATCAATTTGCCTCGTCGGCTCAGTTCTACGCCTTTCCCAATCGGTTTCACAATAGGTCGGCTCAGAGATTCCACAAGAGTCTACCTGCTAAGGAACCCGAGTCCACATAGGGTAGTAACATACTCGAACCATTTGCCCGGTCTTTAAGCTCAAACCGGGTATAATCGGCGCGATCGGTATGATGGTGTGCCAGCGGCACAACATAATTAACAACCCGAGCTTGCACTCGGGGCGGGACGCCGATTATGACCGACATTATCAAGGACTGCTATGCCAACTACCGATAGCGTTAAGCGGGCGATCGGATCTCTGCCGTTTTGAGAGACCAATTCGACATACAACCAAAGGAAGGTTATCGGCTACAAAGCCATACCCGATTACATAGATCGCATGCCTTACCCTCATAATTTGAGGTCCGGACTTTGCCAAATTCTCTAGGGATGATTCTATTACCACCTGGAGCATGTTGGGCGCTTTATCGCTTGATGCGGTGAAGCGGCCCGATTCGACGGCTAAAAATTAGACTATTCCTTTGTCTTTATCGAAGCGACATTTACGTGGTTCACTGTTTACCTCGAATCGGTCCATTTATGGAGCGATTTGGAAAGCCGATTCCATGAATATTTCTTTTGAGCGGTTTGGAGCTTAGAATTTGATTTGAGTTAAATGCGCCAAAAGTTTGGGAATCGAACGGATTATATCAAGAGGTTCGAGAAATTAGGAATCGGTGTTTTAGCGTCACGTTGCACGACAACCAACTCGCCGATTTAGCATTTGAGGTTTGATCCGCCGCTTAGGAGAAATTTGGAGGGCAAGAATTCACCGACCTTGGCCACTTATTACATCGCGTATCGGCTCAAGAAAGCCGATTCAGCGATAATAAGGTATTCAGGGCAGATTCAAAAACATCAATAACAAAGAAAGGACAAGGCTAAGGTCAATATGGTTGAATATTGCCTAGTGATTCGTCGGAAGACGAGGAAGCGAAATAAATATAGCCGAATGGGTAAAAGGATCCAAGAAATCCTTAGTACATTTCTCGGCTCAAACCGACTAGGAATAAGTCGGAAGTTAAGTACTCTTTTGATATTTCCAAGTGCGATCGTATTTTGATTTACTTCTACAAGAGAAGATAATACGATTGCGGAGGGACATGTGATCTGATCGCTCGATGAGATCAAAAAGCGCAGTATTGCAAGTGGCATCATTCTTATTCGCATAACACTAATGATTGCAATATCTTTCGTCAGCGATTCAATCGCTATTGAGGATGGTCGGTTGAAGTTTGCCGATGAGCCGACCATGCAAGTTGATGTTGATCCGTTCCCCATCAACATGGTGCAGTGTTCGGCTAAAGGAAAAGAGCCGATGCAAGACGTGCAGAAAAAGTGTCGACAAGTCGACATACAATCAAGCTCGGACGGCGGTCAAACACTGAAGATTACCATCGGTTCCTTACAAATAGAAGCCGATCAAGAAGGAAAAAATTCAAGAACCATTAAACCCAAGGGGAATCCCCAGGTGGGTAAATGGTACAAAGCAGAGAAATCTCCATCAAGGCATCCAGCGAAAAGGTCAGGTCCAACGTTCTCACAATTAATGGAGAAATACGAAAGGATGAATAGCCAACCACGAAGTAATACCCGTCGGTCGGATAATTTGTACCGTACTGAGAATGTGGAGAAGGCACATAGAAGGTGTTCCTTTTGGCAGTTTTGTTGGGAAAGAAGAGTAGCGTTACCATTACCGTACACTTGCCCGATGGAACATTATCCCCAAGACGATTGGCCAAGGCAATCGGCGGAGATAAACTATCTAGGCGATCGAGAGCAGGCGAAGTCACGAAGGCGGTCCACGAGAGAATATCTAAACCAATCAAGAACCGAGCCAAGACAAGGCGCTTGAGCCCGGTTCTAATCAAGAAGATTTGGTGGTCAAATACGGAGCGGTGGAACCCAAACCCAGTGGTGTCCATCGCTGAGCCGATCGCAGCGACGACGGCTTGAGAGGCTAAGGCGCAAGAGATTCGTGAGGCCGACGCAGAGAGAGAGAGCGAAGTGTTTAATGAACCGTCGATTAAATCGTCAAAAAGAGTGGAGAAGAAAAGAGCAAGCGAAGAAGATTTGAATCGGTGATGACTTGATTCTCCTATGATTGAGATGACACGCCTCAATGGATATTAACATGGTGTTCACATTGCCTGAGTTTAGAGTCGAATCGAATCGGCCAAAGAGGCATTGCTCGGTGTGCTCGTCGCGTAACGCCATCTTGAAAACAAAGATGATCATCGGCATCGAAACCATTATATCGAAAGGGTATATAAATGGCAAGCCGATATCAAGGATGCTAGTAGACGGGCGCCACGGTGAATCGATGCCGTACGACATGCAAAAAGCGGGTAAGTCGGCGAAGACTTAGTCAAAACTAACATGGTTACGAATGACTTCACGGTGACCCTACGAAGCAAAGGGTGTCATGGTCATCGGTGATATTGTCGGCGACAAGACCTTGCCAACATTCTTTGTAATTGATGCCAAAGGAAACTACAGTGTGCTTCTCGGACGGGATTGGATTCATGCAAACTGCTGTATCCCATCGACCATGCATCAAGCGCTTGTTCAATGGAACGGAGAAGAAGTTGAGGTCGTTCTGTACCGATACATCGGCTCACATTGCCATGGCTAGCTCCGTCGCGAATTGGCAACACGAAGAAGCTGGTGCGCATATCGGGCAAGGCGCCGACGGGCGCGCGATTTCATTTGTGTGAGCAAGTCGGTCTCATGCCGTCGATGTCAAGCGGGCACTTTTGATCGGGCAAATGAAGTATTACGCCGATGGGGACAAGAAAAACATTGAAAGCGCCGCGAGATAAAATGCAAAGCTATCGGCAAACAACGGATAGCTACGAAGCCATCGAAGATGTTGAAGAAATTGAGAAGTTAGGTCAAGGCTTCACATCCACCGATTTACTTGAAGAAGTCGATATAGGTAGCGGTGATAGAAAGAGACCAACTTTTGTTAGTGCGAATTTAGATGTAAAGTACAAGGAGAAACTAATAAAAATACTTAGAGATTATAAGGATTGTTTCGCTTGGGAGTATCATGAGATGCCCGGATTAAGCTGTCAACTGGTGGGGCTACCTATAAAATCGGGCTATCGGCCGTTTAACAATATCGAGCGTTTTAATCCACCTTGTACCAAGTCATAAAGGAAGAAATAGAACGGTTGTTGGAAGCAAAATTTATCAGGCCTTGCCGATACGCAAAGTGGGTTTCCAACATTGTTCCTGTTATGAAGAAAAATGGAAAGATTCGGGTATCGTCGACTTTAGAGATTTGAACAAAGCGGCGCTGAAGATGAATACCCGATCCGATAGCGATATGCTTATCGATCTTGCATCGAGGAACAAGATCATAAGTTTTTAGATGGTAATGCTGGGTATAACCAGATACTCATGGCGGCCGATGTACCAAAGACGGCTTTGGATGTCTGGTGCAATAGGATTGTTCGAGTGGGCGATGTGACTTTCGGCTTGAAAAACGCTGGAGCAACGTATCAGCGGGCAATGAATATGATCTTTCATGATTTAATCGGCCACATTGTCGAAATATATATTGACGATGTAGTGGTAAAATCTGCAGACGATTTCCAACATCGGCGATTTAGAGAGGTGTTTAAAAACATAAGGTCGCATGGTTTGAAGATGAATCCTTACAAGTGTGCGTTGGTGTGTTACCGGGCGCTTTTAGGCTTTATGGTACATGAAAGAGGAATCGAAGTCACCAAGCGAGGTCAAGGCCATAGCCAATCTTGAACCACCGACATGCAAAACGAATTACAAAAGTTGATCGGCAAAATTAACTATCTCCGTCGGTTCATCTCGAACCTCTCGGTAGAATTCGTGCTTTTACTCCATTCTTGAAGTTGAAGGACAATGAAGAATTTATATGGGAGCCGATCGTGACTTTCAACGAAGTCAAAGGTATTTGTCCAACCCTCCGTTTGGTTGCACCTCAAAAGGGATTCCTTCGGATTATATGTCTCGTAGAAGAAGATACTATTGGGCTGTTTTGGCATAAGAAGTGCATGGTAAAGAGAGGTTATCTTTTATTTAAGCCGACGGTTCTTTGGGCGCAAAAAGTCAGTACCCTTTTATCGAAAAACTATGTTTATCCTTGTACTTCTCGTGCACAAAGCTAAGGCACTACATATTAGCATCGGCTTGTAAGGTCATCGCAAAATCGATGTTATAAAATATATATTGTCGGCTCAATTTTGCGAGTCGACTTGGCAAATGGGCTTACGCCTTGGTCGAGTTCGACTTATCATACGAATCGGCCAAAGGTCAAAGGACAAGTCCTAGCGATTTTATAACGAGGACCACGACACGGCGACAAACCTAGTCTTGGTAGCACCATGGCAACTGTTCTTTAACGGATCAAGATGTGGGAAGGTGATGGTATCGGTATTGTACTCACTTCACCCAAAGGGCATAGCTTTGAATTTGCATTAGGCTAAATAGCGATGCTCCAACAACCGTGCCGAGTCGGCGTTACTCAAAGGCTTCTCGTTGTTAGAAAATATTGGAGTAAGAGTTTGTTGAGGCATATGGTGATTCACTATTGGTAGTACTGACAAATAAAGGAGAATACCAATGTCGGGATGAAATACTACTGAGATATTTAGAACAATGTTTAGAGATTATCGGCTCTTTTACTTCATTTTCTATCGGTCATATTCCTCGTGAATTGAGCGATAGAGCTAATCTTTAGCTCGGCAAGCATCGGGATATAAGGATTTTGACCAAAGTCGAGAGGCGAATCGTGAGCAAAGCGATCATGTCTTGCAATATTCTTTGATTGGAGAACGCAAATAAAAGATTATCTAGTCGATCCATCCAGCGAAGCGAGCGAAAGATAAGACAACAAGCGTTGAAATACGTTGTTTTGGACGATATACTATATTATCGGACTATGTAAGGTTTGTTGTTGAGATGTCTTGAAACTGAAGAAGCGCGGGTGGCAATGGGTGAAGTACACGAAGGGATTTGTGGTTCTCATCAATCGGCACATAAGATAAAATGGATGCTCAGACGGACAGGTTATTTTTGGCCGACGATGCTAGAGGATTGTTTCAAGTACTATAAAGGATGTCAGACATGTCAAAAGTTCGGCAACATATAACTAGCACCAGCATCGGCTTTACATCCAATTATTAAACCTTGGCCGTTTAGGGGTTGGGGAATAGATATAATCGGCCAAATATTTCCTGCTTCGAGTAAAGGCCACAAATTTATTTTGGCCGCAACCGATTACTTTTCAAAGTGGGTTGAAGCTATCCCACTTAAGAAGGTGACTAGTGTTAAGGCGATTAGTTTTGTGAATGAACATATCGTCCATCGGTTTGGAATACCACAAACAATCACGACCGATCAAGGTACGGTATTCATGTCTAACGAGTTTCAAGGTTACGCCACAAGTTTAGGGATCAAATTGTTAAACTCTTCGCCATATTACGCTCAGGCTAATGGACAGGCCGAGTCGTCTAATAAAACACTAATCAAGTTGATCAAAAGAAAAATTGATGAGAAGCCAAGGAATTGGCATTCGACTCTGTCGGAGTCACTTTGGGCCTATCGGCTATCTTATCACGGAGCGACAAAACTTTCGCCATACCAGTTGGTCTATGGACAAGAAGCCGTTCTACCTGTGGAAATCAACATTGAGTCGATACGAATAGCCAGACAGAATGGTTTGTCGGCTCAAGATTACAATGACTTAATGGTCGATAGCTTGGATGAGTTAGCGGAGTTACGTTTGTCTACGCTTGATCGGCTTAAGAAGAACAAGATCAGAGTTGCAAGGGCATACAATAAAAGGGTCATGCCTAAATCTTTCGATCAAGCCGATTTACTATGGAAAACAATATTGCCTGTTGGTTCTAAGGATAACCGATTTGGAAAATGGTCACCTACGTGGGAAGGGCCATACAAAATTAATCGGCTAGTCGTGAAACTTCGTACTTCTGGAAACACTTGAGGGTATGTATTGCCAAAAGCTATTAACGGAAATACTTGAAGAAATACTACCTAGCGTTTGGATTGGAGCATAGCCGATGAAGATCATATTCGAGCCAAGATTAACACGATCTTGTTAATGGTGAAAGGATTACAAACTCGTAAGATATAAGCAAAATATGAATCGGTTAAGCGACCGATTATAAACATAACAAGTTACAAGCGTTGAACAAGCATTGAACAAGTGTTTTCAAAACAACCATCAAAGTTTTACAATTCAATCTGGATGCCCGATCCGGAAGAGTCGCGCCAAGGCCGACAGAGCACCCACGCCTTGGCGATGATGTCTTGAATTTCGTTTAGCGGTGTTCATCGTCCTTGGCATTCCGGCACCGGTTTTACCTTGGCGATTGTTTGGTCACATTTTCAACAAACCACGCAATGCTAAGTTTTGATTCTTGACTCGATGCGGTGGTCTCCAAGGTTTGTTGGCCTTCTCAATTTGTTTCTCGCTTTGGCTAATTCTTCGGAAGGAATTTCTTTGTTTTTCAAGCTTGGAGAGATTCCTTAGTCGACATCACCGAAGTGCACCGCATCAAATTTACGCTTTTTGCCTTGGCGTCGACAACAATTCATCTAAGAGCTTTACGCCGGCTTCACAGGCTTCACGGCGTCGAATTCGGTCTTGGGCGCCTCTCATGAACTTCTTGTCATCCGGATGGCATATGTTGAGCAAGGCTTGCATGGCTTCGGAGGAAGGTCGGCCGGCGGCGGCCATGGCATCTTTGATCGGTTGATTGTTGGACAAGATCTCGATGGGGACACATGACTAGATCAAAGAGCTTGTCAAGACGCTCCTTCATGCGGGAGCGGATGAAACGGCGGTGATGCCACTTTGATACTTCAAGGATTTTTCGATCTGCGCATCGTAATCATCGGTAGCCATGATCTACGGATCGTCAAGATCGGCGGGGAAAATCGGCAGTCGATCGGATCGATGGTTACGTAGGTTGGTGGTTGGAGTTGTTGAAGTTGGCGTGGTGTGGGGATTGGCGCGGTGGATATGTTTGGAAGATCAGCTAAGATCTTCGCGACTTGGGCAGATTGCGTTGGCTAAACGAAATTAAGACAAAGGGTGAGCCAGTGCATTAAAATACGTTACTATACAAAGTATTATGACCTACCTCTCCCGTAGCCGATGCTGTCGGAAAGCTTTCACCACTCTGCTCGAGAGGCTTGAGAACCTTTTTTGCAGCAGCCTTAGTGTATTTTCGCTTCTTCTCTGAAGATTGTCAGGCAAACGATCTGGTTAGCCAAAAAAACAGTTTTATAAAAGGAAGCCGACAATAAAACTTACTAGGTTGTTTTTGTTTTTCTAAGTCCGACAGAGATGGGCTCTGTATGCCCAAAGATCCCGATGCATAACCAGTAACGGCAGCCGCCTGCGATTGTTTTTTGGGTTGCTTATCACCCGATGGAGCCGGAGCAGTTGACTTCTACAAAAGGTAAAAATTGAGTCAGATGCAAAACAAATCTCGATTTATTGAAGTAATGAAAGGAAAAGTTTAGACTCTAAAGCGATACCTCGCTAGAAACGACTACATTCGTATTAGTATATCCTGACGATGAAGTATCGCTGCTAGAGTCAGTATTAGATACTAGCGTCGGCTCCGGGAGATTTGGAAAGAACTCAGTAATAATGTTAGATGGAGATTTTGACCGATATAAAGCATCTACAATAACTGACCACCACTGTGTGTAACCTCCGGCCCGTCTGGTATTCAAGAAGAAATGTGGTAAGGATTGCATCTGTAAGTCATCGGCCACTTCAAGGACGATTTCGGCAGATGTAGCACTACGGACTCTGGCTCTTGACTCAAGCCGATCAAGGAGTGGGAAGCTTGGAATTATTTGGCCAAAACCGAGTTGTCTTGCATAAACCGATGGGTGATAAAACTCATATGACGGCTGGAAAGTCTAACTCCTTGTATGAAGTCCAGCATGAAGGACGCAGGGAGAAATGAAAATTCTGTACAAAGCAAGAGTCTCCGGAGGCATTGCAGAACTGTCAGCTTCAAGTTGAAGAAATGAAGGCCACGGAAAATCGGCCACACTGCTATAACTGAAGAAATCTCTCTGCCTCAAATCCGTGTCGCTCAGATTAAGGAAAAAGAACATATACTTTCTTGAATCTTTCTTGTGATTTTAGTCTCATTTCCTGAACACATGATAAACCGTTCGCCAAAAGATCGGCTTGCTTGGTATTGCGGAACAACATTTTCGACATTGTCTTCTCTTGGAAAAGCTGTGTCTTTAGTAGGTTCCAAATCAAATGGTCGGCTAAAAAAGCAATACAGCCAGACCTGGATAAACCACAGAGGCCCACCCACATTACCCACAGTGAAGTCGGCAAACACATTACCCACAGTGAAGTCGGCAAAACACAGATCTGAAACGACTCTAATGATATACATCATCGATACACTCGCTTCGAAGCGTTTTCCAAATGCTAGCCGACGACCTTCTACTAGTCCTTGACAAATTATGCAGTATACTTAGGTTGGCCTTAATGAAGCACCACGAATAAGAATCGGTCCAGCCAAAGGTTGAGGAAAGCGACATGCTCTTCGTCCGATACTAATCCATTCACTTTATTATTATTTGCAATATACTTAGACCGACCTTCGCCTTTTGATCGGATAAGCTTATGTTTGGGTTTAGCACTAAATGCCGAAACACATTCTCCGTCTGGTCTCAAGCGAGCAGAGTTGAGCAACGTCTAGCGAGGTTGGACCAACCATACAGTCTTGGAACATAAAAGCATTAAAAGTATCAGGCCGAAATAACAAGCCGTGGCCACTAAGGGCTCATTGGCCTTTGGGTCGGCTAAACTTAAAGGAATGCACTCTGCTATGCCCATCCCTCCCAAGACTCCTTTTTGGTGCTACACGATTATACCAATTTTCCACCCTTTGAGTGCGGTCGGCCAAGCCCTAAAACTTTTACTCCAACCCTCGATATTATATCCTTTAGCCGACAAAGGAAGCCGGGTCACTTCTTGGTCAATAACTATAGCTACCTCCAAATTCCCCAAAGGACCCAGAAAATATTGGTCATTGCTTTGTGCGGAATCGAATAAGTACAGCTAGGGTCCATTGTAGCCGATGAAGGAAGCTGGATGAGCTAAAGGTTTGCTTCGGGAGTACTTCAAACGGAAAGCTTAAACCGATTACAGGTGATTCGAGAGCTTGTGCGCGTGAAGAATGACCAAGGTGGGGGCCGCATTTTATAGCACGGTGAAAATTTGAAGAGGCGGGAAGTGAATCTCAAAAGGCGCGAGCGGTTAAAACGCACTACCCGCATGTCAAAAAATAGCTGCGCGAGTAAAAGCGACAATTAATGGGTGAAGTTCAAACGTTAGCCGATTGAAAAGCCGAGTATTGATATTTTTGAAAGATGACATGTCATCTCTAAAAAATGGGGGCATATGTTTGCACCAAAATTTGGCAAATCTAACCATAATCGGCAATGAAATCAAAGATATGGACGTTAACAGATAAGTTAAGAAAGTTTGGAGATATTTATGCCAACGGCAAGATTTTTAGGAAATAACTGTTCAAGATAAGGTCGATACGGATACGGGCTTAAATCGTGTTGTAACAGAACACTATCGGCCAAAGGTATAAAGAAGGACCAAAGCAAGTCGCGAACATCATCATCAACACAATACAATCAACCACTTTTACTTTCTTCCCGTCGACTAGGAGTAGTTTTTGTAATTTAGTCTCGTAATCGATCTTGATCAATAAAGTTGCGCATCGCCGATTGTTGATCTTCTTCAATTACACCCTGTGTTTGATTTATTACGATTTTGTTGCGCATCGCCTTCTTCGAATCAATCTACCTTTATCCTCCGATTAGCCTTGATCGGCTAATTAGACTTACCTTGTTACTTTGATCTTAATCGGCTTCAAGCTGATTGGGTCTAAGCCGATTGATCGTTACGATCGGCTTTTGAGTAAATTTTATATTTTAACTTGTCGGTTATAGGTCAAATCGACTGGCACGCTCTTGAACCAGGTGTTCGTCTGGTGTGCTGCTGTCAGAAACCCTACCTCAAGTTTTTGACGCCAACAGATACATTCAAAATTACTATTGTTCTGGAATTCTACCCATTTTAGTTATGAGCTGACACAGGAATTTCAGTTGACTGCTTTTACATGGCAAGGATTGCATGGCATAAATAATTTTTTCTTCAGTTGTCTGCCAAAGTTGCCCAAGTTCATCTTGACCTTTTAGTATTATTGCTACGCATACAGAACTAGTCGATATATTTTGGTTCGTGTTGAATTGTGTGGATGTGTAGTTTTTCTTTTTTACAATGAGCTTCATAAGCGAAGGCCAGACTTGGTATGCCACAATGGCAGTTGGGGCAAATTTACTTGTCTGCCTGAATTTTTTTGATGGTGTATCTATTCATAGGTGTGTTAAAATGGGGATCTCGCACCTGTCAGGTACTTGAACATAAGAAAAAGTGACGTAGGTAGTAGGTACTATTAAAGTAGGGTTCAACATATGCCATGACACAGGCACACAGCCAATTACAGCATTTAACTGCTTGAACCAGCCCGGAAATTATCAAACTGGGTGGTTTTGATTTTTAACCAGCTTCCACACAGTTGATCTTAAAGTGTTGAATATTTGAAAAATTAAAACATGAACCCTGGAACGAAGTTATTATCTTCATTCTTAATTTCGAAGTTCTCTCTTCATAGGAATCAGAGTTTTCTAAACTACTATCATTCAACCAAAGCTGTAATGTTTTTCACAGAAAGATGACTGAATTATACCATTTTTGTAATCAAAACTTAAGATTTTATTACTTTGTTTTAGTGTTTTTTATAAACTAGTTTCTTGCTTACATAAAAATGGGGAGTCTTCATTTATATAGATTTGCATTACCTGACATTGAGTTTGCCATTTGTATGTTTATATTAATTGGAAGCTGTGTCTTCATCGCACTTTGGTTTGTGGTATTTCTGTAGTGAGAGCTGACTTCATTGCAATAGCATAATATACATGAATTTATAAGTAAAACTTGAAAGTAGAAGCAAAACACTTTCTTGATTCATCCTTACGTGTGAATTGACAACAACAACAACAACCAAGCCTTTTGTCCCAAATATGTTGGGTATGCTAGGAAAGAAACCCAATCAAAGTCAATAAAACCGAATTTATAAGTAAAACTTGAAAGTAGAAGCATAACACTTTCTTGATTCATCCTTACGTGTGTGAATTGACCACAACAACAACAACCCAGCCTTTTGTCCCAAATATGTTGGGTATCTATACCCCTTTATAATGCACCTAAGCAATTTTTCCTACGTCCACCCTAAATAATGCACCTCATTAGAGATAGCCTAATGTTCGTGCACCCAGCAAAACGTCCCCAAAAACTTGCATTCATCAAAATGAACGTCTCAGATCTTTCCTCGGTTTTACTCACCCACATCCGATGGCCGTTGTTTAATGTGTCTAACTCATTCATTCATATGGCCCACAACAGGAGAGCCCGCACATATATATTTCAATTGAACTATATATATGGAATTTATGTTACAAATCTAAACCCATGTGATTTTGATTCAATATTTACCATACCAGTCAGTGCCGACAAGGACGGGAGAGCGGTCTTCCTGGATGGCCGCCGCGCCGCGACCAAGACGGTGTGGCGAGTCCAGGTCGTCATGAACGCCGACGTCGAGCCCGCCGTACTCCTCTGAAGCACCTACGGACGGTATCTGCTTGCCACCGACACGACCACCGGGTCCTCCGACGCCGTTGCCATCGTGCAGCACGCATTCGCCAACGCCAACGGGAGGTGCCTGAGGTGGTGCAGGGCCGTGATAGTAGCCGGCGACACCGGAATCTCTATGATGCTGTGGGAGGTGGAGGTCGTCCCTCTAGATCTGGATCCATCGACCGAGGTAACTTGACCAACCTTGATTTCTTCGATTCTTGAATACAGCATGCGATTTTTTAACCCTTATCGGGACGCTCTTGCAATATTGGTTCAAGTACTAAACTCGCGATCCTTTTCTTGGTTCTTGAGTAGAACTACAATTCTCGAGAATTTATTGTGTTCTTGATTTGGTCCTCGAGCAGTGGATAAGAACTACTAAGTGCTTTTTGTCTGCTGTAATTTGCTTAATTACCACTGATATAGGAAAGAGCTCTTTGGTTAGCATGTCGCAGAAGATGTTTCTGACATGTGCTTTATTTAAATAAGGGGATTACATCAGGGCAACAGTGCTCTCCAAGTTGCTGTCATCGATCAATTGTATTACTAATTTCATACATAAGCTGTGAAGAAAATGTAATTATAGTGGTGTTGTCGTCATGCCCTGCTGGAAAAGCTAAAATGTACAGATCGAGCTACATCTGCAGGAGAGAAAAAACATCCTTAGATCAATTATGGTCGAGCTTGATGATCTATCAGCTCGAAGAGAGGGTCTCATAGAAAAGACGGTCTCAACACAGAAGCGATAAACAGAAGGCCAAGAAGATCCATGGCTCAGAAATTCCTTCCATCCATTGCAGTACAGCCATCTAAAGAGGCAGAGTGAACAGCAGCTCAAGCCAATCATGTGTATGCCACAAAGCTTGTCAATTGACAAGATCGTATCAGCGAACTGGAGGTAGAAAAAGTGAATGCAAAGGAGGTTCAGAAGGCTACAAACGGAAGAGATCAGATCAGGAAACAACTATATCCCTACAGATTCTGGTGAAGAAAGAGTTTCATTCCTTCGACACAGGGTTCTGGTAAATGCAACAAGGGTCCTGAATTGCATGATGTACAGAAGATGCTGTGATTTCTGATGTGTATGTATGAAAGACAATTTTTCTCACTGTCATGTCCCGAAAATGATTAGCATGCGTTTTTCATTAAACGACATCAGCATGTGCAAACTAATTTTTAAGAAAAAATGACATCGAAACAGCCATGTACCAAATTAGTGAAAAATAATAATAATGTCCTAAGGTTATCTTGAGGTGATGTTGGACAGTAGCGATAGTACATGCACCCAGCCAAAATTGTATCTATATCTATACCCCTTTATAATGCACCTAAGCAATTTTTCTACGTCCACCCTAAATAATGCACCTCATTAGAGATGACCCAATATTCGTGCACCCAGCAAAACGTCCCCAGAAACTTGCTTTCATCAAAATAAACGTCTCAGATCTTTCCTCAGTTTTACTCACCCACATCCGATGGCCATTGTTTAATGTGTCTAACTCATTCATTCATGTGGCCCACAACAGGAGAGCCCGCACATATATATTTCAATTGAACTATATATATGGAATTTATGTTGCAAATCTAAACCCATTTGATTTCGATTCAATATTTACCATACCACCAAGACCATGAATCGCGCGTTTAATTTTCTTCCATTCATGCATGTGCACCACATCCTATACAAGGCGCTCACGTACCGCCGCCATAATATTATTTAGTGAAAAATATTATATAAGGAATGTGTGTATGAAATGCAATTATCGTGTGATAAATATAAGGAATAAGTTCATTTTAGGACTTATTCCTAAATACACTATGGGAAGTAACAGATATTCTGATAATAATTAGCCTCAATCAACGCACAAATATTGTTATATGTTAGCATTCATATTTGGATGACAATTAGGAAGCCATTATTGGTCCACTTTCGAGATGACATAATCTTTGCTGTGGCGTTCGACCGCTTCGGCGCCGACTACACCGGGGCTTGCATCGCGCGATCGGCTGCCGGAGATGGACGCGTGCAGCCGACGGAGCGAAAGCGGCGGAGGCTATCAACGCCGCGCCACGGAGGCGATCTTTGGCGCGATGCGTAGAGGAGATCAAGGGCAACACCTTGGTGGTGGTCGCGCAGTGGAGAAGATCGGGGAGGATGAGCACGCCGGAGGGTGGGGCGTGCGGGCGTGGATCGCGCGGAGGTGCTGATCGCGCATGGCGGTGGCATGAATGGAAGAAAATTATGTTGCAAATCTAAACCCATTTGATTTCGATTCAATATTTAACATACCAGTCAGTACCATGAATCGCGCGCTTAATTTTCTTCCATTCATGCATGTGCACCGATCTTCTGATAATATCTCACCAACTTTCCTCACGTTCATCTTCCTTTTCCTGGCTATCACCACCGCCGAAGAGCTTCACAATGTCATCCAAGGTCCTGCCCCTCGTCTCCGGCAGGAAGAAGAACATGAACATCCACCCAGCGGCAGCGATGCCAGCGTAGAGGTAGAAGCTCCCGGCGATGGTGATGGCGTTGTAGAGCGAGATGAAGGACATGGTGATGGCCCCGCTCATGATCCGATTCATCGTCGTGCCAAGAGCGCAACCCTGAGCGCGTAGCCGCAGCGGGAAGATCTCCGAGCTGTACACCCATGCGATGGGACCCATTCCGATCGAGAAGAAAGCCACGAACGTAAGCACTGCAGCGATGCTTACGCCCGCCAATGGCGTCGACGCCTCTCCCGCCGGGCGATGATCGATCACGTGCGGTCTGCCGAGGCGAAGTGGCGAAGATCACCATCCGCCCCGGTGGTGAAAGCGGCCTCGCCGACGCGCGGTCGAGGAGGAACGTGACAACCAATATGAAGAGCGTCTTGCTTGCGCCCACCGCCACGGTTGCTCCTAAGGAGTTTGTGTTCGACTTGATGCCGGCCTTGTCGAACACCCACGGGCTGTACAGCACGACGGAATCGATGCCCGAGGCCTGCTGGAAGAACTGGAGGCCAAGACAGGCGATGAGTGTGCGGCGCACGGGTGGCGTCGGGTGGATCAGCTGGTCCCTCCACATCCCCTCTCCGTGGGTGCCCTTACTCTTGTGGGCGACGGCTATGACGTCTTCGTTGTCGGAGAGCCCTTCGGGGATGCCAATGGTGTTCTTGATGTCTGCGAGCCGCTCCTCGGCCTCGGCGGACGAGTCGAGGTCTTCGGAGGGCGCGCGGCGTCGCCGTCGTCCTCGCATGACGAGCCACCGGGGTGACTCCGGCATGGCAAGGATGCCCAAGGCGAGGAAGATGGGCGGCACGGCGTCGACCAGGAACATGGCGCGCCAGCTGATGTGAACGGGGAGGCTGTGGAAGGCAAAGTTGGAGACGTAGTCGAGGAGGACCCCGGTGTTGATGAACACCTCGGGGAAGGACGTGAGCAAGCCACGGGCCGAGGTGGGGGCAACCTCGGCCGTGTACACCGGCGCGATCATGAGCGCGTAGCCGACACCGACGCCGGTGATGAAGCGCCCTAGCATGAGGATCGTGTAGTTGGGGGGCGAGGCCCATGATTAGGGCGCCCGCGAAGAATATGGCCGACGTGAGGCCCATGTAGCAAGACATGACTAATTTCAGATCAAAATTAGCTGCCATCATTTTCGATTCACCTCTAAACTGCAAAAAAGGATGCCAAGATGAAGTTTCCAGTACCGAAGAAGTAGTAGATCTAAATGAATGTGTGATTTTAGACACACTATAGGAAATGAGAGAAGATGCACTATTGCCTGGCAAAAACACTCAAGTGAATTGTGTTAGCTTTAAAGAGACGGCCAATGCAATTTGTGGCTAAATCATGTCTATAACTGACGGAGATGCTTTGGGGTATGTGATTCTTATTATTTCTACTATTTTTTCATGCCTTCATACACATAGCTACTCTTTTGTACGTGTTAAGCTGATTAGTGTTAATATCTAACACAAAGCATCTTTTATAGGAAAGAATGGGTGTGAAACTCTAAGTCTTACCCTATAAGCATAACACTCGAGAAACTCCAAGAAATACTTGATGGTAGAAAACCTATGGACATTGATTGCTTTAATGCGAGTGCGCATGCTCATAGCGATGAAATCATGTATTTTAGGGATCCCATATGCCACTACCTAGATTTACAGTTCTGCATATGTTTTCATATTTTTGCGTTATATATGTACACATTATGCAATAATCAATTGGCTATTTTTTAATGTTTTAATTTATCGCAGCCACTTTGTAATTACCGACGGTACCATAAGTTTCGTGTCAAGGTTGAAGATGAGAAGCTTGCAAAATTATTTGATGCTTGGCCTGAGACTAGAATTGCGTTGTCTGAATGCCGAATGGTAAGCTTTGCTTAATAAATTGTTTGACGCTTTATTATGTTATATATGTGTGTAAAAGATATAATGTCTATATTTGTAGATTATTTTTGCCTTTTTATCACGGAGGACGATTCAGCATGTTATCGTTCGACATGAAGGACATGATTATCTTCGTTATTGATCCAACACCTCTACCCGGATGGGTTCCAACGGATAAACCATCCAGTTACTATCTTGATAGAATACAAAAAATTGGTATAATATTCGATCGTGCTATAAGGATAGTAAATCTCTCATGGAACGACGATATCTATGATTGACGTATTGTAGCTCCAAAGTCTGTTCCAAAAATAATAGACCGGTAAGTTATTTACACATGATTAGTAAATAGTTAAATTTTTGTGTACTTACATGTAGCAATTAAATGTTGTGTAGGAACTTGACAGGTTATTTTGTTATGAACTTCATGCATATCTGGAATGGTCAACAATTTAATGCACGGATCTGCATGATCGGTACTCTCTATTTTATTAATCACTTTTTATAAGGTTGTAAAGTAGGTCTATACTGATGATGTTCTACAACGTACTTACAGGGTTCACCTATCCTCATGAAGTGTTTCTTAATTGAAATACTAAAATACAAGTGGAATGAGTCTTGAAAACATCCCTCAAGACATAAGAACAAGTCTTAAGAGCATACGGGAAACGTTTAGCGAAAAATATTATTGAGTGTTATATCTTCATTTTTGTACTCACATACGGGCACTGTGATTATTTATTATTAAGTGTTATATTCATACTTATCTTCTCATTTAATTGATAAGCGGGTGTATTGTCGTCGTAGCGTTAGCACGGGTACTATACTAGTTCTAGGAAAGAAACCCAATCAAATTCAATAAAACCCTTAAACATTCAATCTTGGGTCATGGTTCCGGTATGTGGATCACTAACTTCCATGCACTTATATCCAATGCCAAATCTTTGGGAACGTTCCAATCCCGCAAATCTCTTTTAACTTCTTCCCACGTCAGTCTCGGTCGACCTCCGCCTCTTATGTTTTCACGACGACTTAAAATTCCGCAACGCAACGGTGCCTGAGGAGGCCTCCATTTGAGATGTCCAAACCATCTCAGACCATTTTGGACAAACTTTTCTTCAATTGGTGCTACCATTAATCCTATCACATATATCATCATTGTAGATTCGATCTCGCCTTGAATGACATGGATCCACCGCAGCATCCGCATCTCTACTACGCTCATCTTCTGTACGTGCTATCTTTTTGTCACCCAACACTCCGCTCACCGTAGCAAAACACTTTCTTGACACAGTAGCAAAACACTTTCTTGATTCATCCTTACGTGTGAATTGATAATTTAAAAAATAAAAACACTATGGAGTCAGGACCAACACCTGCTTACATATGTGTGCATGTTTTTATATCCATTACCTCATTATGTTGAACCAGGAAAAGGGTGTCAACACTGAAAGGTTTGATGTACATTTGAATCCTGTAGCCTATGAGGATTGCCTTGATGACTAGAGTTCCCTTTTTGTATGAAGGAAAATTGCTGTTGCCTTTTAATTAATACCTTTTTTGATGCATGCCAAAATTCCACTTTAGTACTTATATTGCACATTTGAGGCTGCATATTATTGTCTATCATGAATTCCCAGAAATCCTTTGGCAATCTTCTTTCGACATATAATTAGTTGCTATTATGTATGTAATGCATATTTCATCTCATGCTGCAACTGTTTTATGATTTGTTGGCATTATATTCTCTTACCAACCAACTTGTTCTTTGCTTTATTGTAGGCATCTCAGCTGGGCATTGTAGTCCGATGAACTACTTAGGTAGCAGTCTAGTAGCGCAATGGTTTCACTAGTTCAGCTCCTCTTCCTAGTTCTGTAGTGTTTGTAGCCGGTTTATCATTTTGTTGTATGTAACACCCTGAAATTTGCTCTAATTTAAATTTTGGAGCATTTTTTATTTTTGAGAATTTCTGAGAATTTATTAGAATTTAAATTGGATTTATTTATTTTTGACCTTTCTTGAATTTAATTAAATTTATGCAAAGTTTTATTGGAAATATTTTATCTGAGTTCTAAATGTTCCAAAATATTTTCGAGAATTTTTTTGGGTATTTTTGCTATTTAATTTGGCTTTGTTTATTTAGCCGAATTATTTTAATTCGATAATGTTTTAAAAATCGAAGGAATATTGTTTGGGCCGAAACCCTTCGGTCCGGCCCAAACAGCCCGCGCGCTGTCAGCCCGTGCAACCCGCTACGCCGAAAACCCTAGCCACGCGCCGTCCGATTCCGATCGAACGCTCGCCGGTGTGCCGCGTCGCCAAGCGTTGGCAGCTGTTCGATTGAGTCCACGCGGACGGTTGGGATGGAGCCACGTCATCTATTTCTCGCGAGATCAACGGAGAGGCGTGGGTATTGATGCCCGTGAGTTTCGTCGGCGGTTTTCACGCACGTCGAGGCTCTTTAAGCCGTGTCGGTTAGCACGTTCTGCAGAGAACTTCAAGACGCTTCTTTTGACTATTTGCACGCACGTCGAGACCCCCTCTAGCGCCCGCCTTTGCTCGCCCTAGTTGCTTTCTCTCGTCGCCGTTGTTTTTGCTTCCTCTTGTCGTCGTCCGAGCCGCTCCGCCGTGCTTCGACCCTGTCCCGAGTTCGCCGAAGGAAGCCGTGTCGATTGGATCACTTCTTCACGCCGGAAGATCACCGTAGCGCCATCGTCTACGCCATCTTCCCCAGCTCCGGCAGCCTGCTTCACCAACGTTGCCGTCGTCTTCACCGAGCTCCGTCAATCGTTCGATCACCATCCAATTGTTGCGGTACGTCCACGTCGTTCTTCTCTGTTCTAAGCCTAGTTTAGATCGTAACCGTTGGATCGTTTTTGGACGCATGAGATAACGCCGCGTCGCTCAGTTGCACATTAAACCGCTCGGGTAACGTGCACCGTTGGATCGGATCTAAGCGGTAGAGATCTAGCGTTGTCGTGTAGTTTTTGCCGTAGCCGTTCAATCACAGTTGTGCGGCTGAGATGCGTAGACGCGTCGGCCGTTGGCCGCTTCGCCGATTAAATCGGCACCATTCATTTTTGAACGAGCGGCGGTGATTGCGCCGCGCCCTTGCCGAATCGCGTGCGGCCACGTGTCCTCTTTGACCGAAGCGTGACCAATCTCGGCCGTTGTTTTCAAACGAGCCGTCGCAATTGCACCGCGTGTCGCTGCGTAGCCGAGGCGTCGCCAGGTGTGCGCGGGATCTGGCCGTTGGTTTCAGACGGACCGTCAGATGTGTGCCGCGTGGCAGCGCGGAAATCGAAGCGTCGCCGAGTCCGCGCGGGATTTTGCACCGTTGGATCTGAGAGCCCCGCTGGATGCGTGACGCGTGTCGCACGCATCTTGGTGCACTGCGGCGTGCGTCAGAAGATCTGACCATTGATCTTTGGATGGCCACAATTTAGCCACGTAGCAGAGATCCGACCGTTAGATAAAGAATGGGTGAGATGGTGACACATGTTTGTGCACGAATCTCGAGGCAGTCGCCTGACGTCAGTGCTGACGTCATCAGGTGGGGTCAGGTGCATTGTTCTGTGGACCGGGTCCATGGTGGACCAGAGCCGAACCGTGGACCGGGTCCATAGACCGAGGCGACATGGCAGCACCAGAGGCTGCCACGTGTCATGTTGACGTCATAAATATTTTTGTATATAAAAATAATTCGCTCGAATTTTATTTCTGTGCTGACGTCATCATTAGGTCATGCTGACGTCATAAATCCCAATTTTTCCGTATAAAAATAATTATAACAAATCGGATTTTCTGATTTATATTTTATTTAAAACTTTGAAAGGCTATAACTTTTGCATTTTAACTCCGATTGAGGTGATTTCAGTCTCTAAAAATTTGTAAAATTGAGATCTTTTTATTTTTGAATTTTTGAGGTCTTCTAGTCTACTGTTTTGGTTATTTATTGCATATGTTATTTTTACGCGTAGACGCAAATTTGCCGGAATGTTTTGAAGGAGAGTTCATCACTTCAGATCAAGCTTCGGATCAAGACCAGCAACTCTTTGAAGGCAAGTGATGCTTTGATTATTTTGTTCCCAGATTTTAAAATGTAATTTATGCTTTGAAATTATGCATGCTAATTTATGTAAATGTATTTAAACTGATTTGGGTATGTAGCTAATCAACCCATATTGTTATCACCACCTTGAAATTATTATTTGTATGCCTTTAAATCATTGTCCACCCTAAGGTTATTCGTATTTGTTGGATATTAATATGATGCCAACACGGGAGGCTAGACAGTGATTAGATGCTTAGCTTTGCAACGAGTCATGAATGATCTTTCGGAAAATGTATCAATGTTGACTAACGAAATATTGAATGTATTTTGAAAGTGGTGTGATGATGCCACATGATGAGATTGAGGTACAGAGACCTGTGTGGTTCTGTACCGATGTTGAGTTATTGCTGGCATGAGTTGAGTTATTGCTGGCATGAGTTGCACAATAATCAACGGGGTGGAAAATGATTTAGACTGGGGCAAGTGGCAAGAGGCTTTGTGCCAGGTGGGCCTGTGTGGCAATGGGTTGATGAGTGATGTGAGTCTGTGTGCCACTATTGAGTGTTGGAAGTCTTGCCTTGGTCAGTTAAGGACTTCACCTTGCAAGTCTTTGATCTGAGTCACCCGTACAACCACATGTCTGATATGGGACAGGCTTAGTTGATTAGGGTTCTGATATCTTTCCTCTGATACCTCGGGGTGACAGTACACGGGGGTGTATCTGTGTGGTGGAGTGTACCTGTGCTGCGGCTTGGTGCCCATCCAACGGTGTTGTCCTGTCCTATACTTTGGCTCTGTATGAGGGAAGTGATAGTGAAGGCGATACCGGAGAGGTTCATTGGTTAAGGTAGAGGTTCCTGAAAGGCTTTGTTACTGGCAATCACCTGTGTGTGGAGCGGTTGTATCTTGTGGGTAAAGTGTACAACCTCTGCAGAGTGTCAAATCTATTCGAATAGCCGTGCTCGCGGTATTGAGCATTGCTCAGGAATTATAGTCAAGGGTTAGATCTTCAAAAATAAAAATGTAGAATGGGCGGCTGTGTGCCAGTGTGAAAATGAATTATTAAGGCTGTGTGCCGAGACTCTTTGAAGAAAAACCATCTGAAGAACTTAGCATTATATATAACTGTTTTCACTTCTTTTAATCTAAATAAGATGCTAGTTTAAAAATGTTGTTTGATGCAAAAGAACAAATTCTTTGAAATAAGCCTTGTATGTAGTAATAGCACCGCATTCTGTGCATTACTTGTTGAGTGCCTTGAGTACTCACCCCTCCTTGCCTATCAATCCCAACATCAGTGGAGAAGTCTACGCCGGCCTGGGAGGAGGAGTATATTGAAGATCCGGACAATTAGGGGGCAAGTCCAGTCGGTTGCCCGTGGCAAGATGAGGGCTTCCACGAAGTTTATATGTTTTCCGCTGTTTCCTATTCACTCTGATAATGTCAGCCCTGCGTGGCTGATTTATGTAAGGAGATCATAAGGTCGTACAATTCAGTTTATATAAATGTTTGCACTATTTATTATGGTATCGTTGTGAATGTCTGTGATGTTTAACCCTGTAAAGGCTGTGTGTGCTAGCGTGATCTTGGACTAGCACAGAATACACAGAGGGTCCAGATTCTCAGAATTGAGTCCCAACATTGTACTAATTAAATATGCCTTCCTAATGTCGTACTGCTGCATGCTTGTAGAATTAACGTGATGTAAGCTGGAACATAGTTTTGATGACATCATCAGTAGATTCGTATTCATTACTACACTACTGATGTTACAGCTCATCGCAATTACAAAGTTTTTACCTGACGGTATGGCTACTCTTAAGTGCTTCATGGTAGTCATCAGAATGTGCTACTGCCATGTACATATGTACTCTATCAAGCATGTTTTGTCTTGCAATATGACAGCGTTGAAAGTCCACTTTTACGCCAGAATTGGTTGCGTTCCTCCTTTAGAAATTGGGACTTTTTGTTAGCCGCACCGTCCCAAATCTATGGTTCACTGTGCCTGTCTAAACTGAGTACAACCATGTAACACTATAGCTCAAATTCGTTCAAAGCCTAACCCACTATGGAGTGAGACCACTTTCATGTATATCATCCAATTTATACTTTTATCTTTGTTTTGTGTAAAAGGGTTAATTTAGAGGTGCTATATTTGGATTCAATATACATTATATACTATTAGAATTCACTTTAGACAAGCAATGAGAGATTAATCCTATCATCGTTGCGGAGATATTGCAAACAATGCATTGAGAGTAAGGTGTTTGCAAATGATTTAATGTCTTTACGTTTATGTGGGCAACTTGGAAGAGACTATGCAGTCAGCATAAAACAATCTTTTTTTTTTCAGGATCTTAATTTTCTAAACACTCGAATTTCAAACTATTATGTTTTGGAATATTAATACACGAACAACTTCCTATGTTTGTTCTTGTTCTTTGCAAGTGAGGCATTGTATGTTGGAGAGTCGTATTTCCAGTAGACAATGCCACAGTTCAGAATGCTCAGAATTGCACTTGAAGCAGTTCTCGGCATGAGGTCTTATTAATTTAAGATACAATCACTGCATGAACAACTATGGCCAACCCACTGCAATCTCTACCGAGTTGAAGTTCAATTGTCATCTCCAGTTCCTTGCAAATACCCATGTCATCATCTTATAGTCTGGATAATCCACAAGGCTCATGACTGCTGCCTCACTTCCACAGGAGACTTGCTCATGCTCCGTCGTGCAGCATCTGCATTGCATGTTTCAGCAACAACCTGATCGTCAGAGGAGTTTTGAGCCATTAGCTTCATCAACATTGCCATCTCCTCTAGCTTTACTGCTTCATCACTAGAAGAATCATTGGAATACTGGGACTCATCAAAGATAGTTCCAAGTTGCAAGTTTCTTCGCATGGCTGTGTAAACTTCACCACCTTGAGTGTCTCCACAGAAACTTTGTGTGTGAAAAGAGAATTATTTGACCAGAGGTGCTTTCATGCATTTTTTTTTTGACAATTGCATAAATATTAAAGTATGAATGAATGGTAGATGGTGATTACTTACCCTTTCGCTTGCTTCAAGATTTGTGCAACCTGCATTGAGAGGAAAGTATTGAAGCACTACTCTCCTAGTTTAGAATTGAAGGCACCCTTCTTGCATCTCTTCGCATCCACGGCCTTGTTTAGTTTAGTTTCCATTTGATTTCCATGTTACAAGGAACTATTAACTATACACTCAATAAAATAGTCATTCAAAGAGGAAAACAATTGACTTGATAATTGATATACTACAAATCAACACACAGATCAATCAGACATTTTCTTTTTTTTTTCCCTTCTTTTTGGGAGAATCCATTAAACTTTTCCTGGGAGGTCCGGCGCATGCATTTATTTCTCTTTGAAAAACTAGGCAATTTATTTGTTTTGGAAAAAGACAAGGCACTTTGACTTAGTTCGATTGATGTGTATGTGATGAAATGCTGACATAAAATTCCTTCCGTCCATACACTCGAGTAAACAATAAATGTATAATATACACATACCTGATGGGAAGAAATTTGTTTGCGATTAATGGTATCTATGTTGACGACCATGTCTATCTTTTTAGGTCGAGCGTGTGAAATAAATTAACATGTCAGAATTACAGCCTACGAATTATATCATCATAAACATATTTCTAGTCAAACTTAGAAAATTATGAATGATATACACACAAAATTGTGCTATATTTGTCCCGTGATATAAGTCCCTATTCTTAGGAAGCGGAGTCCCACAATATAAGTTTATTGTGAAGATCAAATATATAGTTATTACAATATTTCCACCATATACCCTCTCTTTAATGCTGAAAAAATAGATACATAGGTGTATTATATTGATATTAACTTTTTCTTGTATTTAATGCCTTCTTGGTATGCATGATCTATTTACATTATTTCTTCATAGATTTAGTGTCTCATTGGTCAGTGTGTATGACGGGCTTGGACTTGTATTGTGAGATTATAATATACTCCCTCTGTTTTGCTATATTTGTCCATGGCTTTGAGAGTATCTATTTCAATATATTTGTCTATTGGGAGAGTAGAGTATACTTCTTGTAATTTTTTCACTCACTACCCCTACTTAAATACTTTCCAAGAGGTTAGATGGTCATGTTCTATCATTGAAAAGGGGTACGTGTGGCCACTTCTTATTAACTATTTATAAATTTAGTGCTTCCTTAGTCTGTGTGTTCGATGGACTGTGGACAAATATAATGACACGAAGAGAGTATCACTTTACTACAAATTTTAAAAGGAAATTAATTAATGAGAATACTAATGGCAACCTTGAAATAAATGCTTTCTTCTCTATCCTTAGGGCAAGTACAATAGCAAAGCCAACTACTGACTAATAGTAAGCTAAAAGCCAGTTTGTATAATAACTGTCTCTAAATGTTGTCTCTAGATGTTGTGCAATAACTATCTTTTCTCTCTTGTACATAAATGATCTACCTATGTTCCCGTGCAAAGCTGGCTACTAAATAAGAGCTAGCTCTCTTCTCTCTCCTCCACATAGATCAAAGCTGATGTGTACAGACTAAAAGTCAGCCGACGTGATCTTATTGTACATGCCCTTAGAGTCTTTAGATCGAGATGTTGCTTATTTATGGTATCTTAGTAACGAAGACTCTTGATGCTGAAACCATGAAGGCCATAAATAATATATGCAATTCTACTGATGGGCGTGACTTCATGGATGACCATGACAGTAAGAGCAAGTACAATAATGTCATCTCAGTTTACTATTAGTATGTACACATCAGCTTTATTATATGTGAAAGAGTGAAAAAAGAGGAGAGAGAAGAGAATCATCTCTTATTTAGCAGCCAACACCGTACGGAAAATAACGTGCTATAGCCAGCCAAAAGTCCGTGTTGGAGCTGATGCGAGTGACAATTAGTATTGAAGTTAGTGTTTTGCCAATAGCTACAAAGATGAAGTTAGTGTCGAATGCCTAAATTAAATGCTTTAGTGTTTCTCTATAGACAACCTCTAGAGATAGTTATTATACAAGATAACTTTATTGCTTACTCTAGATGGCACGGGTGAGAGATGGAGTAAGTAGTAGGCTTTATTATTGTACCTGCTCTAAGCCCATCAGTCCGGCGTTTTGTTCTTTGAGCCATTAGTTTCTCAATGCTTGGGTGCTACGTCCTCCTCTCACTAAAGAATACCATTTTCACTGTTAACATGGCCCCTAAAATATAACTTAATTTGATAACTAATTTTTATTATAATATGTAACATCCCAAAATCTAATACATGTGAAATTCATATATCTGTGATGACTTGCATTTGGATTTGTACCATTCTCTAGAATTCCTGGATTTTTTGCAATAGCAAAAAGGATTTCCAATAACCTAAACTAAGGTTATGATATTCATCTTCCAAATCTTTGAACACAACAAATTTTGAAAATAAAGTATTTAAATCACAGATGACCTCCAGATCACCTCACCGAAGTTTCAGAAGATTTGGAACCCATTTGATATTTAAGAAAAATAAAAAAAAATAGCAAAGTGGAAAAGGGAACATAGACCTTGTCAAATTTTTATAAAAATCCTCAAGAATGATCATGATCTAAAAATTTTACAGTATCATCCTCAGAATCTCAGATCAACCCCCCAAAAGTTTCAAAAATCTTAGACTAAGTTTGCTAGCTCAATCAATTTGAAAAGCCCAGGCTACCAGAATTGAGAAAGTTGGAGTTTCCTTTTTCCTCCACTGTCCCTCTGCCATGTGGGCCCCTGATGGCAGTAGGCCACCTCTCTGACGCCCATGGCCCAACGGTCAGCTTCCTCCTTGCCCTACCCTTCTCTCTTGTGTTTGCCGAGCAGTGCTGCCCAACCATCGCCGCGACAGCATTTCCGGCCCCGATCCTTTGCCGTGGCAGGTCTTCGACGCAGACTTCCTGCGCCATGCCAAGCGTTGCTACCCACCCCTGCCAATGGTTTGCTGTGCCAGCCTCTGACCCTGTCTAACCTTGCCGTGGCAAGCAGGTCGTCGCCGTGGTACTTGCGCTGTTACTTCATCCTCCCGTGCACGCCAAGCCCATCCAGTGTCGCTGCCCCACTCTGGCGCCTATCATCTCTACCTCGCTGCCCTCTCCTACTTCCTGAACCTGCACACATGCTAGTTTACCAAGATTCCCTGTTGGCCGGTGCCCATTCCGCGATGCCGCCAAGCGTCAACCCTCTTGTCACCTCACCGACCTTCCTCTCCGCCCCTACTTAGCTTTGCCGAGGCCAACTGTAGCTCTACGCGCTGTTTGTCCTCTCATGGCTTGCTACCACGCCATTGAAGCTCAGAGGAGCTCCAAGAGTAGAGAAGCGCAAGGCGTTCAACCGAGCTGCTCCGGTAAGAATTTGGTGATTCCTCCCACTTGGAGCTTCACTCCCATGCACTGATCATTTCGCCTCACTCGATTTCAGCTCTGAGCCACTGTAGCACTGCCACCTTCTTCTCTGCCTCTGGCCCACCATTGCTGGACTACCTCGACGCTCCTCTGCCATAGTGAGTTTGCAAAACGGGACCCTCTCAGTCCCTTTATGCTCATCCACCCCTTCCTCAAGCAACATCACTCTTCTCCTTCCCTCCTAGGCGACCGCCACTGACTCTGCCACTCGCCGTCGTCGTTGGGCCACTTTGAACGATTTCCCGGGCCATCGAGCCATGCCCTAGATGCTTTGGGACCCTCTCTAGCCTCCCCTGTTGGAGCCCGGGTCTGGCCGGTCGTCCCTCGCCACCGGGGAGCTTTCCTTGGCTCTACTCTACTATGTGAGGCTGAGCTGTGGGCTCGGGTTGTCAGTGTCTGGCGCCAACCTGAGATATGATGACGTGCATCGCTACGTGTGAAAAAAATTGGAAGAGGATGAGAATGGCTCAAACTTGATCATTTGAATCACTCTTATCCCATGGGGCTATTATTGTTTTCACTGTCTAAACAAAATATCTAGGGGCTATTTTGGAACGCATTAATTCTGTTTAATATGTTTCCAATTTTTCGCATCCTTCCAAGATGTTGGATTTCTATAAGAGTCGAAGATCCCTTCTTTGTCCAACACACCGCAGAGAAAAGAAAACAATTGTCTTCTTCCTTTTGCATGAAGCTCCATCGTGCTGCCTCGGTTACTCCTTCCCTACACCGGTGTGCACCGTCGGTGGGAGAGCCGTGTCTCTGAAACCGGCTCCTCTCTTGGTTATGCATGGGAAGGATTAAATCATGTTTTTAGGAAGTGCTTCATGCGGCTGCTCGTTGCTATCTTCTCTGGATCATGTGTCTTCCTCAGCAAGGTTTCCCAACTATTCCGCGGTCTTCGCCGGAGTGTTTTCTGTAAGTCGCAGTATACATCCCTTAGATATGGTTAACTTTATTCTATTAATTAAGAATACTTTGTGTGTTCTGCATGATTTCCATATGTTCAAATAGTGTACTTTGCCATGGTAGCGCATATGCATGTGTGATATTGTGATGGTGATTCTGTTCTTTGTTGCTATTACGCCAAGTGGAGAGTTGATTTGGTGAGCGGTGGTGGCGGGATTAGCGCAGTAGACTAGAGAGTGCCAATCGGTGTGGTGCAAGCCAGCGAGCGGTTGCGCAAAAGAGTAGTCATGTACATAGGCATTAGAACTAGCAAAAAATGTCATTACGGCTCAAATCAAAAGAAAAATGTTAATGGTTCGATACTGGCTCGTTAGCTTGAATTTAAAATAACTACTTAAATAATAAATACAATAATAAGCCGCTACTGATAGAGGGCCTGCCTGGTATAGAACTTCCCGAGGCGCTGGGGACCACTGCTGCGTAGCCTTCATGCGTGCAACGTGCCCGTGCATGCCCATCGAACACCCGTTTCCAAGCGACACAAGGGGCAATTTACACTTTCTTCTTCCAAGGATCGTTTGTTTCTTAAGATAGCGAATGCATTAAGTAATTTGGTTTGCAATTCAAGTGAATGTTGTTGCATGTCTGGACTGGAGTCATGCCAACTTATGGCTGGGTTACGATGCTTGCTTTAGTCAAAAAAGAACAGTAGTACTTTGTTTGGTAGTTCACGTACGGGAAGTAATAAGGTAAAGTATAAAAAACTAGCTGCTGCAATATACGAGCTTTTGACTAGCCAAAAAGAAAGAAGAGTAGAGGAAAACACCAAATTGATGAGGATCAATGGAACACGGTGATCATATCATCCGTATGCATCAACACTTCATACACAGTGAAATACCATTGTCATGCCATGCACGCGTCCGAAGACCAATATGTGCATACTGAAAGCCATCCACGTGTTGGGAGATGGATCACTTAAATCACAACATCCAAAGGGCACAGTCCAAACTGGACTCATTCTAAGCCATCCATGCCAATGGTACATGTGGATACTCTTCATCTGGCTGCAAGTATGTCTTAGGCCATATTAACCCATATGGATCGACCTTATCTTCTATATTGCTTGCATGCATCATCATGTCTGCAAGTATATGTCTTAGGCCATGACCATTTTCCCAATGGTCAATTGTACTACTTTTGGCTTTTATTTTGCGTGAGAAGCACCTGAAAGAACCGGCCGGTGCCTGTCTCTGGTCCACCAATGGGGCAGTTCTGATCTCTATATAATTCCGTATTGCACTATAAAAGGCATTCAACTGAAAAATGATCGTCACACATTTAAATTGTTGTGGTGACACCATGACTATATATACCACTTTGCCCCTACATATATGGCATGTATATACGCATTATGTTCCCCAGGCGAGGCACTGTGTTTACAAACTCCTACTACATGTCTAACTCAGGTGGGCTAATTGACAATGGCACATAGGACTAAGGTAAAATTTAAAGTGCTGAACCATGGAAGGTCTTTATCAATTCTTGTTTCAGAGGATTATTACCTTCAAATAAAGGTTCTCAACTATTACATAAAGTACGACACAATCACTGTCATGAACATCGATGGCCAGCATTATTTGTATTGCCACTACTCCCTCTTGATCACTAACTCACCTCAATGTTAATTTAACGATAGTAGAAATCCAAACTTCATCTCTAGTTGGTTGGATATATCTCCACTCATTCATCATCCTCGGAGTCTGGATAGTTCACAAGGTTCACAACTGCTGCCTCACTTCCACTAGAGACTTTCTCACCAGAATTGCTGTTGCTCGTGATCTCTTGTTCGACATCTGCATTGTATGCTTTAGCAATAACCTGACCACCACCAGACGAATTTGAGCCATCAGCTTCATCATCACTGCCATCTCCTCCCATCATATCTTCTCCAGCTTTGTTTGCTTCATCACTGCAGTACTGGGACTCGTCAAAGACAGTGCCAAGTTGCAAGGCTCTTCGCATTGCTGTGTAAACATCACCGCCTTGAGTGTCTCCGGAGAAGCTTTGCATCTGAAAATAATTATTAGACAACTTTTCTCTTAAGTGTACAGCATCATCATATGAGTAAATAGCGATGGCGATTACGCATGCATTGTTAGCTCACAGCTTTGTTTACTTTGGTTGGATGTAGGAATGATAGTGGGTTGTGTTAGGGCTTGTGTGACGAGTCTCCATAGATTTAAAATTTAAGGCATCATTCCTGCATCTGTTTGCAACCATTGCCTTGTTTTGTTCCCTTTCCATTCTCTTTCGATGTTTCTGGGAAAAGAGTTTACTATAAACTCAATAAAATAGTTATTCCAAGAGGAAAACAATTGACTTGATAGTAGAAATCAAAACAAACATCAGTCGAACATTTTTTTCTTCTTTTTGGTAGTATCAATCAAACATTTTATGGGCGGAACCAGTGCACGCGTTTATTTTTATCTGTGAAACAATGCACTTCATTGTTTATAAAAAAGACAAGGCATTTTAACTTAGTTCAAATTTTTAACTGTTTGTCTTGGTTGAACTGATGTGTATGATATGAATTGCATGTAGAAAATTTCTTCTATCCATACGAGTAATCAATAAATGTATAGTATACACATACCTGCAGATGAGAAGAAATTTGTTTGCGATCAATCACATCTACGTTCATGATCATGTCTATGTTTTTAGGTCGGGCATCTGAAATAAATTGACATGTATAATTTTTATACCTATCTGAAATCCAAAAGTTAATCTTGTAGTTAAACTATTTGATCTTAAAAAATATCTATATATTAACCTTCTCCAAGTATTTTTAGAGCATGCAGAAACTTTCTCTGAAGATATGGAGTCCAAATGAGAGTTCTCTTTTTAGTACCATCCTTCTGTTGTACTGCACACTTCGCCATCTCTTCTCCACCGTATGTTTCATCTCCAACACCTACGTACATATACACACACACACACAAAATAGTAGTTCATTACTGTTCTTAAGAACACATGATTTTTTTTTACTTATACATTGTTTAAAATGAAACGTATCTTTAACCATTAAAAGGTACTACAATATGTTAGTAGTAAAATGTTATGAAATTCTATCATCATAAAAGTATATTTAAAAAATTATGCTGATGTAATATATTCTTGGCAAATCCAGATAAATAACGATTACCATATTTGTACCAAACTTAGAAAAATTGTGAATGTCATTCACATTAAAGTGTGACGTTCTTTGATCTGAGATGAGACTACAATATATCAGTTTTTGCTACCCACTATAAGAAGGAAATTAATTAATGAGAACACTAATTGCTACCTTGAAATAAATGCTCGATCTTCTCCATCCTTAGAACTTTTAGATCGAGATATTGCCATATATTATTCATGGTTTCAGCATCAAGAGGCTTCTTCACCAAAAAACGTGCGCCAAGTTCAACACACCTCTTCATTATGTACATTGTTGTTTCAGTTGACATCACTAGTTCAAATGTAAGATTTATTAGCATAATCATTTTAAAAAAACTGTCAAATACAAGAGAGATAAAAACGGGGTGATGGGCATAGAAGAATTGGAGATAACAAAAAATAGCAAAGATTCTATCTACTTACTAATCACTTGAAGGTTTGTATGCACCTCTCTGGCAACTTGAAGGAACTGAAAACCACTCAACTCTTCCATATGCACCGCTGCCAAAATGAAATCAACATCTTGTGCATGATTCTCAAGACATCGGAGTGCCTCTATGGGACTTGAATACGCTGTCACTAAAAAAAAGGGAAATATTTTAGTGTCTATTCTGAATACAAAAAATTCTCCGAACTATACAAGAAAGAGTTTCTGCATGCAGACCATTGCAAAGTCCGAATCAGTGTCTGAGGAATATATACCCATATGAAGGATGGAAAAAGTAGTAGTAATACAATATCTACTTCTTAAAAAGAACATGGATTGCTGGCGCTTACCATAAAAGTTGAGTTTACAGAGCATAGACCTTGCTGAATTGGCATGATGTTTATCTTCATCGATGACCATGACACTAAGCCCATCAGTAGTGCGTCCTTCTATTCTTTGAGCCATGAGTTTCTCAATGCTAGAGTTATTCTGGTTATTGAGCTTTATTTTTGTGTGTGAAGCACTTGAAAGCACCTGTGCCTATTTATAGCCCAACAAGGTTTGATCTATTTAGTTTAATGGTACATTTTTGTTACATCTATTCATATAAGACCATTGCATATAGGATTTTATTAAAAAAGTCCATACTATACAATGACACTGAAAAATAAGAGTGTGGTTAATCTACCACGGTGGCATATGTGGAGAGTTATAAAATCTAGTGAAAAAACAGTCACCCTCAAATATAGATAGTTCTTAAAATGATGTGCTCCACATATTCTCAGAATGGGCACATAAGTATGGAAGCAAAACAATCCCTCAGTGCAAAGCAGGTTTCGTCATCTGAAACTCCTAGGCGTGATTGGCTTGGTGTTGCACCTAGTTTTAATATCTGCCTGCTTGCAGGATGCTTGTAACATGTTTCAAATCAGTAAAGACTAAGCTCATTTCTTTCTCAAAAAAAAAAATCCCTAGTTAGATGCATGACAACCAATGTAGTATTGTCTCGCTTTATATGGTTCGGTGTCGTTTTATCTTGCACTCCAGTTACCGTCGGATTGGGAAACGGCACACTATAATGATGTGACACATTTTCATGGTTGTGACAACACTATAGGTGGCACAAAATTTTCATGCGTGTGATGTAGTGATAATCACATGTAAGTTCAATGCAAGTTGGGCAACGAAAGCCTGAAGGATTTAGTGTAGATTATACTATCCAAAGATCATTACCAATGCTACATCGTAAGAAATGTTTTCAAATGAAATAGAGTGGCAACCAAGGTCCTTTTCGAATGATGATGAATGCAGCCAAAATAAAAGATATAGTCCATGCACACCCACCGAAGACAAAATCTGCAGCCAAAAGAGAAGATATATGGGTCAATGCGTACTTTTGGAATTATCCTGCCCCTAATAGAGTATATTTTACACCCACACGAAGACAGAATCTGCATGGAAAGTTGGTATGGATGGCCTTTGGATGTTCTGACTTTGGTAGAATGAGTTTAGTTTGGGCTATAGCCTTTGGTTGTTCTGACTTTGCCGGCCTCCACATTAACTAACTCAGCATTTGTTTTTATATTGCATCTCATTATTGTCTCCAATCAAGTAAATCTCATCAACATGGCCTCAACCGTCTATGGACCTCACTTAAATGATCCGTCTCCTCATACCCTGGCGTGGAGAATTTTTGGTTAGCGCATATAGGTCTACGGACATATGGCATGACAGTGGTACTTAACTGTGAATAAATGGTTGATGCATGCAGATGATCTCACCACTTCTGGACTGATCAATTTTTTCTTTTCCTCTACGTGCTTATCTTTTTTTTTTCTGGTCAAAGGCTGGAGTCTGACTAAACTACTACTTCTAGTACTTATTTACCTTACTCCCTTTGAGCTACCAAATAAATTACTACATTTATTTTCTAATTATTGCAAACATCATAGCCTCTCATAATTAGCACTACTCCGAACAATTAAACAACAAAACTTTCACTTGAATCGCAATAAAAATTGTATATCTTAGTGTGTGTTGTCTCTACAAGTCATGTTCCCCATACGAAGTACTGCAGTTACAACTGCTGGGTATAGGTCAACTTAGGCGGGCAATTGATGTTGGCATAAAGGAGTAAGGGTAAATTAGAAGTTCTTAAATATCCATGGTCTTAGTCAATTCTAGTTTCCAATGATTACTTTTAAAGATGTGCTTTAATACTTTCCCTCCTAATATAAGTTGCACAAATCTTAAAGCAAGCGAGGGGGTAAATAATCACCATCTACCTTTTCTTTCATTCATGCTTTAATATTTTTATAACTATAAAAAAGAAAAACATAGAAGCACCTCTCTTACTTTTAAAGATGGGTTCTCAATATTTCTCCAAACGAGGGTCTTCAAGCAAAATAGAGAGCCAATTAATCAAGGTTATTTATACAATTCCTCATTAAATTATTCTAGCCCAAGATACAAACATTTATTTCTAAACATGATGATGCACATAGATGAATAAAAATATATCTTGGATGTCTCTTGGGCTGTGTGCCTCTAGACTTTGTGACGTCCACTTTTGCTCCACGTCTTCATTGATGTCTCCCATAAAGTCAATATCATCAGCAATGCCACAACTGTCGTTGAGTCTAGATTAAATGATTACACATATTTGTATTTGTACCGACACATTGCTCCATGTCTTCATCGCTCCACGGATGCAAATACAAATCTCTGTGATTATTTAAGATAAACTCATCTATGGTTGAGGAGTTGCTGACGAGATATTACTAATTGGAAATATATATCAATCAATAAGCGGAGTAGATATGGATGCCACAAAGTCCAGAGGTGCACATCCTAATGGATATCCAAGACAACTCTCCATTGATAGAGGCCTTTTATCTTTGAGCGAGTGGAAGCTATGCTCTTGTTAGTTTGGTTTGTGAATGTAGTATGCTTTAACCCCTTTTATATGGGGTGCATATCTTTTTATTTCACCTATGTGTACCATCATGCTCGGTTGTATTTTACGTCGGAATCATTTAATTTGCAAAGCCAAGTCAAATCGAGTGAGATTAGTCGGACAAGGTTACAACAATTCCATGTATGTGTCAATCATGCACACAATACATATAGCCAAGTGTCGCTGCGATGTGTCTGTAGAGCATCCAACGCCAATCTAAACCTGTCATCTGGTTCGGGTAGGGTGTCATCATTCATGGAAAGTTGGGGTGCTGGGATGATCATCTGACTTTGGTTGGAGGAATCAAAATGACATGCTAGAAGAGGTAGAGCGGAAATGAATATCACAAAATCCAGAGGTGCGCAGCCCTGGAAAGATCGAAGATAACTCTTTATGCATGGAGGCTTTTTGTCTTTGAACGCAAGCAAGATATGTCGTCGTTAGTTGTTTTATTGAAGGTACGCTCTTGTTTTATTTGGATCTGTATTCAAAAAAATACATATTGACCCATATAAAATGGTGTGTATTTATTTTTATACTAACTACGTGCATAATCAAATCTGGAAATAAATGTATGTATCCCGTGCTAGAATCATTTAAGTATTGACCTTGGTTGTCTCTCAATTTTGCCTAAAAGCCCTTGTTTTTAGGCAATATTGAGAACCAAATAATCCTTTGAAGCGACAATTTAAAATGCAGGACCTTTAATTAAATAATTTTAATATAGGATTAATCATGTGTAACATTGTCCATTTCCCCCTTACTTGAGCTCTACCTTGCTATCATAGTATGTAACGCAATGTTTCGCATGATATCAGTATGGCACCGTCTCCTTGCATGCAAGCAAGTACCATGCATGCAAATATAAATCTCTGTGATCATTTAAGATAGACTAATAGACTGTTGAGGCATTACTGATGAGATTAGAAAACATATCAATGAAGAGGGGGGAGTATATGGATGTCAAAAATCTAGACATGGACATCCCAATAGGTATCCAAGATAACCTCCATTGCTGGTAGCCTTTTGTATTTGAGCGAGTGTAAGATATGCTATCAATAGTTTCACAGATTTCACATGTGTATAGTCATGCATGTTCAAATCTTAGGCCAAAATAATTTAATTTGCAGAGTCGAGTCAAATCGAGTTTGGTCAATTGGCCAAGGTTTCAACATTTTCATGTGTGTGTCAAATATGCACACAATGTGTATAGGGAAGTGTTGCTGCCATGTGTCAGAAGACCGTTGTAGGGACAAGGATAACCGACTAGAGGGGGGGTGAATAGAAGGTTTTTAAAATTCTTTGGCTCTAATTGCAACAAATGATCAAGTAATAGTAGAATTAAGAATTTTAACAATCAAAGTCTAAATCGTCTAGGTTTTGATAAGTGCACCAACAAACTATGTCTAAGCAATTCAACAATCCTAGGGAGATGATTAAAGCTATATACACTAGGAAAGTAAATTACTCAAATTTAACTACAAGAAAGCAAACCACAAAAGATGGGCACAAGAGTTTTATTCCGTGGTCTCAGAGACTTGCCGGTCTCCCCTAATCCACATTGAGGAAGCTTAAACAAATCAAGCCGGCTCCTTGCGCAAATGAGCCTCCCTCAATCACTAGTGTTAGCTCTTCCTCGCTCCGGGTAGGTGAGCTCTAACATTCACAATCCACCAGGCCTCCTCACAAGCTTCTTTGAGAAGATCACTAGTTCTCATGCCTCCAAGCTGTCTAGGAGGCAGCAATCTCCAAGAGAATAGATCTTGATGCTTGCTTAAGGTTGATTAATTGTCTAATAGCTCAACTTGAATGCACACACTTAAATTTTTCTCAACAACTCACAAAATGTGAATTAAATGCTCTTGAGATGATGAGATACTTGCAAGGGCTCACAAATATGCAATGAATGTCCAATAGAATGCCCATGCAGCAGGTGAGGGTGTATTTATAGCCCTTACCAACAAATCTAGTTGTTACCATCTAATTCCTGAAAAATTCAGGAAAGTCGGCACTACCGCCCATGTAGGCTGGTAGTGCCACATGGGTGGTAGTGCCGGCCTTAGGCTCAACGGTCACCTGTAGCATTTAATGTTGAGAGGAACTAGCCGTTGCTACCCCGCACTATTGCCCATGTAGGATCGGTAGTATCGGCCATAAGCACCCAGAAATGTGCATTTTCACCCTTTTCTGGAAAAAGTCTACTGCTCATTTGGGTTGGTACTACACTTTTTGTGGCGATCTGCTCCCGGATGGACGGTAGTGTTGGTGGGTAAAAACACGAAATATGCACGACGTGCAGAAACATCTACAACCACTAGGGCGATACAACCACACTCGCACTAGTACAGCCTAAATGGGTCGGTAGTCTTGCTTTGAGCACACCCAAAGATAGGCACATTATAAAATAGCTACCAACCTCTGGAACTGGTACAACCGAACCTGCGGCATTACCGCTCCTAGAAGGTCAGTAGTGCTGGCCTAGCAAAACCTCAAAAACACCCATCTCTGTCAAATAACTATCGGCCCATTGAGCCGGTACTACTACCCTTGCGGCAGTACCGCTCCTAGAAGGTTGGTAATGCCGACAATACAGTTTTTTATAGAGGACTTTGAAGGATTTTCTTAGAAATGCACATGACTAAAGTATGAGCATGAATTTTAGCCATTGACACTAAATTATCTAATCTACTAGCCAAAGGTCCCTCTTAATAGTACGATGCCTACACTAGCGACCCGATCTTTACTCCCAACACGTAGATCGCAAAAAAACTATAAAAGGGTCCTTACAAATTATACGTTTGTGTTAGCTCGATGTTCTAATTTCCTTAAATCTCAACAATTTCTTCTCTTCATAGGACCAACCTATTTTTCACAGCCTTAAGAAAAATTGTTAGTCCTTAAAACATGATTGTTATTAATTACCAAAACCAAAGACGAAATTTAGGGCCTAGATGCTTCAATCTCCCCCTTTTTGGTAATTGATGAAAACCTTAACAAATATAATGAAATTGAATATGTTTAAAGTATGCATCAAGTTAAGCAAGTTGTATACTTTTGGATTTTGCTTTTAATGGTATTTCACTTCTTTTGGAAGATGATTGAATTTGAAACTAAAATGCCATAAAAGCCACAATGTATAGTTGAAACTCCCCCTAAATGTGTGCATGAATATACTAATGTGAGATTGCACATATTTTGAAGAAATTGGAAATTTTGGCGGAGTTTCCACTATATATTGGATCCGAGAAAACAAGATGAATATGTCAATATGCATACACATTAATCATAGGATCCAATATGACAAAATAGGAAACAAAGTAATAAGACATTTAAGCATTCAACATTACAAACATGCATAAAACATCCAAAACAACCAAAAACACATAAGGAGGTTCAATTAGCTTACAAGATATATAAGAAATATTACAAAGCTAATCCTCAAAGCTTCACTTCTTCCATCTTCTACTTCTTCTCCCTTTTTCTACTTCTCCCCCCTTTGGTATCAACAACCAGAAGAGGGGTCCTCATGAGACGTCTAGGAGGGTAGAGGAGAATCATAACTATGTCCACGACCACGGCCAAAGCGACAAAATCTGATGGGGATTAGCTCATCACGAAGATGATCCACAGTCGCTCCAACAGTGTCCTAGTGCTCTCGAATTTCATCTACCATGGCACAAGTCTGGAGCTGAAACTGATGCTCTTGGTCAAGCCTACTCATGATGCCAGAGCTGAGTGAGGCGAACTGAGTCATCATATTTGAATGAAGACTCTCCAAATTCGCCATGAAGGCATCCTGAGCCACGTCATGGGCCTGAGGTGGATCCTGAGGAGCATCCTAAGGCTGCTGCTGCTGTTGCGCTGGATGACCAATCACTTGAGGAGGTTCTTCACGAGGCTTGTACTGTTTATGAGCATAGTTGTCGGGGCCCGAATTCACTAATTTGGACCCTCTGTGTTTACTGCATTAGTCCAAGATCATTCTAGTGCACACAGGCTCAACATTGGTAAATATCACATCATACACAACGATAATAATATAAAAATTCCATTTATTGAATATAACTAAGTGTACGATCTAATGACAAACTTACATTATTAAGCTACGTAGGGCTAGACTTGAAATAAGAAACTAAGGCAATGCAGCTTAAAATAAAAGATGTAGACTACCCATCAGTTTACCACCAGCAACTGACTAGACTCGAACCCTAATTAATCGTGTCCTCCTGGTACTCCTCCAAGATAGGGGTAGATTCCTCAACTGCTGATTGTGGTTGTTGGCAAAGGTAAGTACTTGAAAGCACTCAACAAGTTGTGCACAAATGCAATTCTAATGTTCTATATGCAAGACTTATTCCAAAGGAAAAGGCTAACATGGCTATTTTGCAATAAAGCAGCATTTATGAACAAGTATGATAAATAGATTGAAAGATAATAAAACAAATAACAATAAATAGTAATTTCAGCGTTTCTCAAGTAAACCAAGATTTCAATCCTAAGTCAAGTTTCCAACTTCCAATGGCAACCTGCCATTCCAACCAAGTTTTATTTTACCAAAATCTAACCCTTGATTATAATTCCCGAGCTATGCTTAATACCGCGAGCACGGCTATCCGAATATATTTACATTCTGCAGAGGTTATGCACTTTCTCTACATGATACGACCATACACCATAAAGGCGAGTGATTACGACAAAGCCTTTACAATACCATATCTTAACCCTGTACTACCCGCTGAGGTTTCAACACTAAAGAGTCTGATTACCACACTCAGGCCCCCCTCTTGCGCTATGTGAGTTAATCCATGAACGTGGGACTCACACCACCTCTAGCAGTACCAAAGCTAAAACATTGCAAATTAATCAGCTAGGCTGTCCTATACCAGACATGTGGTTGCATGATTGACTCATGTCAAAGGCTTGCAATGTTAAGTCCTTAGAGTAACTAAGGCAAGACTTCCACATACGCTCTGTCCTTCGGCCCACCTTGAAACGCTGCCCCTTGTCACTTGCCCCAATCTAAATGATTACCACCCCGGTTGATTACCAAGCACCACGTGCCATCAATAATTCAACATCGTTGCGTGACATCCCTCGCCACAACAACTCTATCTCATCATGTGACAACACCTGACACACCAATTCATAATCATGTTCCATAATCCATTATTCAAGAGTAAACATTGATGATTCAAGTACATGTGATGATGTGGCATGGCTAAGCATACTAATACGGTCTAACCATCCCATGTTGATTTTAGTATTAATCAGCTATTAATGATCAATCTATGGTGACAAGTAAATCATGGCGTACAAATGACAAGGAAGGGTATACACCAATTAGGTATAGCTATTAATGATCAATCTATGGTGACAAGTAAATCATGGCATACAAATGACAAGGAAGGGTATACACCAATTAGGTATATTAGATAAGTCCCAATTTAATTTGAAACAACTGTATACTTTAAATAATATGCAATAGGGTAAAACAATATAGCAATTTTATAAACATGGGTTCAACATGATCAAAGCACAACATGCCTTGGAAAAGGTCTTTCTCTTGCTCTGGAACATGCTTTTGGGTTGACGGATCTTCCTCGGATGCGTCACACAACTCAACGTATATGCAAAACGAGAGAGAAAACTAAATAAATACCAAAACAGAGAGCAAGAAAATTCCAAAAATCAAATAAAATTCACCATTATATAGATCTCAATTTTATAAATTTTTAGAAATTTGAATCACCTCAATCGGAGCTCGTATAAGAGAGAATGGGTTCATGGAAGATTCAAAAATCCAAAAATAAGAAAATTAGAAAATCAAATAATAACCAAATTATTTTTATACTGAAAAATCACATTTATGACGTTAGCGAAACCTCAGACCAATCCCGTTGTGCCACGTGGCAGTTCCGGCCATGGTGCTTCGACAACATTGCCTGCCACGTGGCTGCGCCTGGTTGTCTGCGGCGCCGCCCACGACGTGCCCTCTAACGGTCGACGCGTGGTGGAATCATAATCACCCACGATAGATCCAATGGCTTGCGCAAATAGCATTACATGGCGCGATCCAAGTCCTCCACGGCAAATCGAACAGTCACGATCTAATGAGCGGCACAGCGGTGCTAACTCACCGTTCGCGAGGAAGATGATGACGAAACCGGCGCTTCGGTGATCTTGCCACAGGATTGACCAAATCTGATGCGGCATGATGTGGCAATCTTGGAACTGGCCTCAAACTTGGTGGAAGACGGTGAACGGCGATGATCTTAAGCAAAAACCGCGACGGCTTCCGAACCCTACTCCGGTGAGCTCGTTCTTAGACGACGGCGACTTGGGCTAAATAGCTCCTGCCAAAATCTTCGCAAGAGTCTAACAAACTCAAATCATGAGCTAATGAGGCTTTTATAGCCTAGGTGAGCGTGCACAACCCGGAGTTCTTCACCGACATGGTGGAGGAATCGCCTTCGAGATGGCGGCGGCTACGCGCTAGGGACGACGCATACCAACTGCACGATTGGACATGGACGGCCATGATGCAGTCCCCACACAATGTGATCCTACCCGCACATGTGTCGAACCCTAACGGTTTGGATACGATGCAATCCTAACCGCACAAGCTAATCCCCTCGTTCACTTCGTATCCAACGGTCACAACCTTAATGCGCACGGGGCTTCTCCCGCACCCTCCAATCCAAAACCAATAGCGACCAAATATAATGTCATCAACATAAATTTTACATACAAAGAATTCTCCATCAATTATTTTAGTGAAGAGTATTCTATCAACCTTCCTAATTTTGAATCCTTTTGAGAGTAAAAAGTCTCTAAGACGCTCATATTATGCTCTAAGAGCTTGTTTGAGTTCATATAGTGCCTTAGAGAGCATATACACATGGTTAGGATTTTTAGGATTTTCAAAACTGAGAGGTTGTTCTACAAATACCAACATGGATATTTTTCCATTTAGAAAAGCACTCTTCATGTCCATTTGAAGTAATTTAATGTTGAAACAAGATGCAAATGCTATCAAGATGCGAATGACTTCTAATCTAGCCACAGGTGCAAAATTTTCCATAAAATCCAAACCTTCAATTTGGGTGAAACCTTCTGCCACCAATCTTGCCTTCTTTCTTACCGCCAACCATTTTCATCTTGTTTATTCCAAAGACCCATTTTGTGCCAATGACGTTGTGATCCTTGAGTCTTTCAACGAGAGTCCAAACGTCATTTCGTGCGAAGTTATTGAGTTCTTTATGCATTGAGTTCACCCAATCCGGATCATCTAAAGCTTCATCTACATGAGAAGGTTCAAAAGAAGACACAAAAGAGTAATGTTCACAAAATGAAGCAACACGAGATCGAGTTTGAATGCCCTTACTAACATCACCCAATATTTGATCTATTGAATGATCCTTTGAGATTGCCTGATGAATCCTTAGAGGTATGGCTTGGAGTTGTTGACCATCTTCCTTTTCTTCCACCTCAATTGGTTGAGCTTGACTTGGCGTTGCAGAAGTAGATGGCTCAATTTGAGTGGATGAGGGTTAATCGTCTTAGTCCTCCTTTGGATTAATGTTTCCAAGAGTCATATTCTTCATTGCTTGTCTTAAGCCTTCGTCACCTACATCATCCAAATTTTTTTGCTTTTCTTGAGAGCCATTTGTCTCATCAAATTCAACATCACACGTTTTTTCAACTAAACCCTTGGTTTGTCTAAAGACACGGTAAGCCTTGCTATTTGAAGAATAACCAAGCAAAAATCCAACATCACACCGACTTTGAAATTTCAAAAGACGAACACCATTTTTCAAAATATAACACTTGCAACCAAAGACACGTAAGTAGGAGATATTCTATTTTCTTCCAATGAGAAGCTCATGGGAAGCCTTTTTCAAAAGGCGATGCAAATAAAGACGGTTTGTTGCATGGCAAGCGGAATTGATAGCTTACGTCCAAGAATTATCGAAGTACCATATTCATCAAGCATTGTCCTTGACATTTCAATCAATATTCGATTTTTCCTTTATACAACTCCATTTTGCTCTGAAGTGTAGGTAGCGGAAAGCTCATGCTTTATTCCAAGTTCATCACAATAATCTTCGATACTTGTATTTTTGAACTCGGAACCATTATTACTATGTATTTTCTTTTTTTTTGAAATCAAACTCATTTTGAGCCCTTTTTGCAAAGCTTTTGAACACCAAGGAGTTGTCATTTTCTTTCGAGATTACAACACCATATCTAGAAAATGTGCAACTAAGACTGAGATCACATATTTGAGCAACAAAAAGCAAGTTAAAATTTAAAGTTTCAACTAATGAAACATTTGAAATGGAAGGGTCATTAGAGATAGCAATTTTACCCAATCCTATTACCTTTTCCTTGCTATTGTCACCAAATGTGATCTTGTCATGTTGACCACTCCCAACTTCAAATGTGGTGAACATCTTTCGGTCTCCGGTCGTGTGTTGAGTGCAACCGCTATCTAACACCCAATACCGTCATCACATGAAGTTGCTATGCTAGTTTTAAATACATTGCAATAAGAATCATTTACTCTAGGCATAGCATCAATAATATCACACGAAACTCCTATATCAATTTTGGACTTAAATTGATCCTTGAGAAGGAGGGTCTCATGAGCTTCCTTTAGCTCCTCATAAGAGTCTTTGAGAGAGAGAAATTCTTTTCTCAAAGTCTTATACTTTGACTTCTTCTTGCCAAGGTATTCATTTATGTCCTCAAGCATACCCATAAGTTCATCATAGGAGGGCTCATCATCGTCACTTGATTTTACCTTATGATCTCCTTTTGCCAAGAGATAAAAAGGAGTGACGAATGGCGATGTAGCTTCCTTGATGGTGACTTCGGCGAGTCCCTTCTTCTTAGAAGGAGTGTCATCATCGGATGATTCGGAATCCAAATACTCCTTTTTGGAATCCCACTCCCCAATATGAGCCTCACCCTTTCCATCCTTGTGAAGCTTCTTGATGAGCTTCTTCTTACCGTGGAATGGCTTCTTCTTGGGTGACTTGATCATGTCATCCTTCCTCTTGGGGGCAATGAGAGGCGATGTGCCCCTTCTCATCGCACTCGTAGCAATGGATGTTGGCGTAGCGGTTGTTGCTTGAATTTTGCCCCTTCTTGAATTTATGAGGGGTGCTTGAGCTTAAGCGCCTCTTCATGAACCTCCTCATTTTCCTCACAAGGAGAGCCATCTCCTCTTCGGAGTCATCAAGCATATTATCGCTTGACTCTGCCTTGGCCTTGAAAGTAATATTCTTCTTTGAAGAATTTTGCTCCAAGAGCTCCTCCTTATCCTTCTTGTAAAGCTCATTAGTGATGAGGTTCCCGAGGAGTCCGGTTGGCGTCATCCTTGGCAACTCAGAAGAGTTGAGGAACAATGCCACCAACGTCTCGTATCTGTCCAGTAGAGCCATAAGCATTTTATGAACAACATCAAGATCGGTTAGTGACGCCCCAAGGCCTTTGAGCTCATCACTATGTTATTGAGCCTTGAGTACATATCATTGATATTCTCATAGGGTAACATAATTAAACTCTCATATTTGATCGTAAGCATTTGTAATTTGGCCTCCTTGACAAAGGATGTTCCCTCATGGATTTTTGAGATGGTAATCCAAATCTCATGAGCGGTGTCAAGATTGCTCACTCGATTGAACTCATCCACATTCAAGGCTCCAAATAGAGCGTTCATCGTTTGAGCATTGAGATGAGAATTTCACTCTTCTTGTTCAATGGTGAGTGTGGGATTTAATTTTGTAGTGAAACCCTCATCTACAATTCTCCATATGCTTGGGCTCATGGCCTTGAGATAAACAGTCATGCGTATTTTCCAATACGCATAATTTATGCCATCAAAGAAAAGTGCCTTGCCTGTGGAAACCCCGTCGCTAGCCATCCTTTACTCTCTAGGCGTTAAAGCCCCAAAAGAGAGTCCAAGCTCTGATACCACTTGTAGGATCAAGGATAATTGACTAGAGGGGGGGGTTGAATAGGAGGTTTTAAAATTCTTTGGCTCTAATTGCAATAAATGATCAAGTAACACTAGAATTAAAATTTTTAACAATTAAGGCCTAAATCATCTAGGTTTCGCTAAGTGCAGCAACAAGCTAGTCTAAGCAATTCAACAATCATAGAGAGATGATTAAAGCTAGATACACTAGGAAAGTAAATTACTCAAATTTAATGATAAGAAAGTAAACCACAAAAGGTGGACACAAGAATTTTATCCCGTGGTCTCGGAGACTTGCCGGTCTCCTCTAATCCATGTTGAGGAAGCTTGAACAAATCAAGCCAGCCCCTTACGCAAATGAGCCTCCCTCGATCACTAGTGGTAGCTCTTCCCAACTTTGGGTAGGTGAGCTCCAACCTTTACAATCCATCGGGCCTCTTCACAATCTTCTTTGAGAAGATCACTGGTTCTCACGCCTCCAAGCCGTCTAGAAGGCGGCAACCTTTAAGATAATAAACCTTGTCACTTGCTTGAGGTTGATCAAGTGTCTAATAGCTCAACTAGAATGCACACACTTAAATTTCTCTCAATAACTCACAAAATGTGAATTAAATGTTCTAGAGATGATGAGAGACTTGCAAAGGGCTCACAAATAAGCAATGAATGCCCTTGCTGTAGGTGGGGGTGAATTTATAGCCCCCACCAAAAAATTTAGCCGTTAAGACCTAATTCCTAAAAAATTCAGGAAAAGTCGGCACTACCGCCCATGTAGGGCCGGTAGTGCCGACCTTAGGCTCAACGATAGCATGTAGCATTTAATACTGAGAGGAACTAGCTGGTGCTATAGTACTCTGGCACTACCGTCCATGTAGGACCGGTAGTGCTGGCCATAAGCACACAGAAATGTGCATTTTCACCCTTTTCTAGAAAAAGACTACCGTCCATTTGGGTCGGTACTATCGCACTTGCGACAGTACCGCTCCCAGATAGGCAGTAGTGCTGGCCAGGTAAAACCCAGAAAATACACCGTTTTGGAAAACTTCTACCGACCACTATGGCCAGTACTACCGCACCTGTGGCAGTACCGTCTTAAGTTGGTCAGTATTGCTGGCCTGGGCACACCCCAAAGATATGCACACTGTAAAATATCTACTGGCCTCTGGAGCTAGTACTACCGTACCTATGGTAGTACCGCTCCTTGAAGGTCGGTAGTGCTGGCCTAGCAAAACCCCAAAAATACCCATCTCTGTCAAATAACTACCAGCCTATTGAGCCGGTACTACCGCATCGCAGTACCGCTCCTAGAAGGTCGGTAGTGCTAACAATACATTTTTTCAAAGAGGACTTTCAAGGATTTTTAGAGAAATACACATGACTAAAGTATGAGCATGAATTTGAGCCACTAACACTAAATTATCTTCAAACTACTAACCAAAGGTCCCTCTTAATAGTACGACGCCTACACTAGCAACCCGATCTTTACTCCAAACACCTAGATCGGCAAAAAGCTAGAAAATGGTCCTTACAACTTATACCTTTGTGTTAAGTTGATGTTCCAATTTCCTTATAGCTCAACGATTTCATCTCTTCATAGGACCAACCTATTTTTCTTAGCCTCAAGAAAAATTGTTAGTCCTTAAAACATGATTGTCATTAATTACTGAAATAAAAGATGAAATTTGGGACCTAGATGCTTCAATCGTCCTATGCCAGTCTAAACTTGTCATCAGGTTCGGGTAGGGTGTGATCATTCATGGATAGTTGGGGTGTGGGGATGATCATACGACTTTTGTTGGATGAATCAATGACGTGTTAGAAGGGGTAGAGCAGAAATGTATAACACAAAATCTAGAGGTGCGCAACCCTGCATAGATGCAAGATGACTCTCATGCATGGAGGGCTTGGAGGCTTTTATTTGAACGATTACAAGATATGCTCTCGTTAGTTGTTTAATGGAAGATTCCATTTTGTCCTACTTCTTTGGTTTGGATGTGTATTCCTAAAAACATATTAACCCATATTTAATGGTGTGTATTTATTTTATATTAACTACATGTATAATGAAATCTTGAAATAAATGTATATTTCTTGTGCCAGAATCATTTAAAAAACCTTGTTTTAAGGTAGTATTGAGAGTCAAGTAATCCTTTAAAGAGAGAATTGAAAATCAAGGACCTTTGGTGATTAAATAATCTTAATTTGCACTTAATCATGTGTAACATTGTCCATTGCCGCCCTTACTTGACCTCTACCTTGCAGTCGGAGTATGTAAATGCAATACTTCGCACACCAAGTTCAACACACTTATTGTGTACATTGTCGTTTCAGCTAACATCACTAGTTCAAAAGCATGAATTATCAGCATAATCATTTTTAAACAAAAATTATTGTATGAGACATCATTGAAATGAAATGGGCTGCATGGACATACAAGAATTGGAGTCAAAATTAGTAAATAATCTGCCTACTTACTAATCACTTTAAGGATTTCATGAAACTCTCTGGCACCTTCAAGGAACTGAAATACATCCATATCTTCCATGTGCACTGCTACCAAGATGAAACTAACATCTTGTGCATGATTCCCAAGAAAATTGAGTGCTTTTATGGGACCTGTATACATTGTCACTGAAAAATCAAGAAACACTTTTAGGGCCAATCTGGAACACAAAAAAATGAACTTTATAGGAAGCTTTATGAATGTGAAAGACCATGTGAAGGTTTATCCTTGTTGATGATGAGTTATTGACTGTGTTTCACCTAGGTTTGCTCTGGTTTGAGTTTGATTTCAAATTTGAAGCAATTTGAGTGCTGTCAGGTCTTGAGCAGCACTACCAGCCTAGTAGAAGCGGTATGTCGGCCGAGCGGTAGTACCGGCCCTGGGTAGCGGTAGTTATTTTCGAGAGAGTGGGATTTCTCTGAGTTGTGCCGAGTGGCACTACCGGCTCTGGGGTGGTAGTGCCGGTCAGGCGGCACTACCGGCTTGGTATAGGCGGTAGTGCTGACTTCATGAGCGAACTGAATATTAAAATATGATTTTGGGTGTTTATTGCATATCTTTGTTGGACATTGCTATGTGATGGGTTTTCCTTATTTTTTATGGTTGCAGGACGACGGTGCTAGGTCATGGTGAGGCGAAGGATGATCGGGACTAGGCGAGGTGCGTTGAAGGTCCAGACAGTCAAGGATCGCTGAAGATGATCAGAGACGGAGTCGGTCCAAACCTAGAAGATAAGGAATGGATGAGATGCTAGCAAGAAGCTGCTCGGATCAAGGAGGGCTGTTGGATCGCGGTCTAGGTGATAGAGTAGAGATTCTAGGTAGTATGCTTTGAAAAGCGTGAAAGAAAATCCGGTATTCTTGGTGGCTTTCGGGTTAGCCCTTGTATGGCTGTGTGTGTCATTCCTAGCCCTTGATCTGATCCTTAGGGTAGAAAGAACTCATCCAAGGGTGGAGGGTGACCCAAGAGTAGTATAAATAGAGGGGAGGGGTATAGCCTTCCTCCTCTTGAAGGTTTTAGAGGTTTTGATGCTCCTTTAAGCTTTGCCCACTTGGTTGTGTGGCTTTGTAAACCTCCGTTCCAGAAATGAAAATCTATTCCTCTCAATTCTGAATTTGCTTTCCGCATTTACATTATGTCTTTAATTTCAATAATTTACATTCATGCAATTTACTTTCATGCAAGTTGGATTTTCCTCCCCTCCTTCTAAATGCTTTGGATCTTTTGCTGAGGATGAATGATTGATGGATGAGTCATGTTTAGACCATATCCCAATCATCTAGACAAATCTTGTGTTCCTTCTTGCAAGAAACCAATCTTTTTCTCTTGAGAGGATTATTCTTGGACGATCGGGGTTTTGGTGTTCTTGCCTTGAGTTCTAGCTTGCTATAACATGTGCGAAGCCTTCTAGGATCATCTTGATCATCAAGAACCCACGAGCTAGCTTAGAGCCAAGATTTCGTTGTTGAACCCAGTCTTGTGCACCCTTCTGTAAATTTGAAAAAGGTCAAAACTTTTACGTTGATTCTCGCAATCAACGGTTGAAATAGTTTCCTGACATCCATAGGAAGGTGTCCACAAAGTTTCATTGAGTTTGGATCAGTGGATCAAAAGATTCCTCAATTTTTCTTTTCGAACTCGTGATGAAAGCATTGTTCATATGTCTGTTTTTACTGTAGCTGTAGTACTCTGGTAGTACCGCCCCTACATGGGCGATAGTGCCGGCCTCCGGCTGAAATTTGTGAAAACTGATTCTTCCGTCTTTATTTGATACCTAAGTATTTTGGCTTGGTTTCTTTGGTTGAAAAATTGCATTTGTGTTCTTTGGGGGATAAAATTTAAATTGGGATCATTCACCCCCCCTCTGATCGCCATCTCGATCCTTCAGAATGCCAAATGTTGCAAAATTCAGAATCAATGTTTTAGGGATATATACCCATAGAAAGGATGGGACAATGTTGTAGTACTATTTGTACTTATTGAATGGAACACATTATAGTTTTCCTTAAATAGATTGCATACATGAACTGAAATGTCTTACCATCAAAATTGAATCTGGAGAGCATGCACCACTATAGAAATGTACATCACAATCGGTTCTTTTTCGTCATCACAATCGGTTTTAGTGGTGGTACAAAGTCATTAGACAGTGATGAGGAGGCGCAATCACAGTCGGTTTTCGCCCGATAGTGATAAATGGTCATCACAATCGGTTCTGAGCTCAGAACCGATTGTGATGGATACCTATGGTGTGGAACCGATTGTGATGTGGTGTTTATTCTTTGTACATCCTCTTGAAAACAGCACAGATTACACACAATATGCATATCACATTCATAATATATATAGAACACAAACACTTTACAATACATACATCACATTCGTTCATAATATAGAACACAAACATACTTAACAGTCAGTACATATATCACATTCACATGATATAACATTGTTTGCATATGGACTAGTAGGAGCCTATCGGGTCTCTAAACCTACCGTACTCTGTTAGAACTTCTGTCCAGTACCACTGGCATATGTAGTCTCTAATTTGTTGAGATCTTTGTTTTATAAGCTCTTGAGGGGGTTATCGATCTTCTGCAAAATAGAAATGAGTGCACTAATTTAAGTTTTAAAATTTGTATATAAAAAGCCGAGTGTATTATGCATGTATATATACCTTAGGAAAAAGGTGTGCGTCGCTGACCAGGATCAGTATGTGATGTAGGACGTAGAAGCCGCACAGGTTGTCACACCTCTATTGATGACACTGTGAACAAAAAAAATCAAATTAAGAGAGGAATAATAGATGTTAGAAAAAATCCTATGCTAGCCACTTGTACCTTAAAGCGCTTCAACTCTAGCTGGTCGTCTTGTTTGTTATCGTGTCACCCTCCTTCAGCAACATAAGACAAGAAAGCCCTACATACATTGGAGCGATGCCATGGAGGCAAAAAAATGAACGTAGTTAAATATAGAAAGTGTTAGGTTAGATGAATGTATTTACGTCTGCAAAATAGGCTTGATCACGTAGGCCATCGGTCTCTTCTCGATCGAGTTAAAAGTGTAAACTTTGTTTTCACTCAGAGCGACCAAGAGTAGAACCCAATGGTTGCTTATTAAATAGTATGCAGTGCAAGAAAATAAGTTTATATACGGTTTAAGTGCGTACAAGTAATTAAAGGGTAAAATAGCACTTACTCTTCGTGGTACAGAAATAGAATAAAGTCCTTTTTCATCTCAGCCTGCAATGCCTGCTTGATGTAGTTGGCAAGGAACTCCGATTGAAGTCTAGCCATGGTCACAAACACCATCTCAGGGTCGACGAATCCAACTAGGTGTTGACCCATCATGGCTCACTGCTTCATTATCCTGCAACTCATGTCAATTGTTAAAAAATATAATAGAAAATCCCATAACGGCCATAGGCTCATTCCGTATGGTGCGATACTCACAACGTCCAGGATCGTACAGTAGAAATATCTATGGCTTTCAGGCTGTACAAATGGAACAGATCCTCAAAACTCACAGGGATTGTCCTATGCTCCTTGCGGTGGAAATGTCCCCCTCGATACCTTATAATGAAATTGACGTGACGCTCGGCCTCATTTGCCTTGTCAATGTACCGTCCATGGAGGAAACGAGTGCACTTGCTTAGGGCATTCAATTCGTTAATAGGGATAAGGGGCTTTCCATGTATGTACCCCTTAAAATCTCGAGGGGGCTTTGTGGCCTCTATCAACTTTGTTTTCTGGATAGAAGGAGTTTCCAAGGTCAGGACAAGGGGATTTCCATGTATTTGAGGGGGCGTTGTGGCCTTTGACAACTTTGCCTTCTTGACAAAAGGATTCTCCGAGGTCTCTTGTAGTTCTTTGGTCATTGTCCTAGTCCTTTGTTGGGACCCGAATTTGTAAATCCGAAACCCCATGTGTATACTGCACTAGTCCAGGATCACGCTAGTGCACACAGTGGAAATATAGATGAAATATCATTCCTTACAATGAATTAACTAAGAAGAAGCAAATTATTATTAAATAGAGCAAATGACCTTATGGTCAAAGTTTATACAACTGTGCCTTAAGGGCTTAAGAAACAAAATAAACTGTTTGCAGCGGAAAAGATAACTTAGGCCATTCGACATGCCACAGACAATTGTCTGGGGAACGCCTTCCTAATCCGCAGAGTCTTCATAATATTCCTCCTCATGATATTCAATATTTGCTGGTCCTTCTTCAACAAGTGATCAACAAAGCGTATAGCCGTGAGTACAAAAAGTACTCAGCAAGGGAAATGATGCAATATATTTATGCAAGGCTTGCCAAAGAATAGTCATATGGTTCTTTTTGCAGAAAGCAATAACTTGAATTGAAATACAGTAAATAGATTGAAAGCATATTTACGAAAAGGTAGTAAATAACTGGTAAATCAATGGTAGACAACGTGAACAGAATGGTGAGGCATCACCCTACACCATCTAAAACAAGTATCAAACCACTAAATTCAACAGTATAACTTTAGACAACAAAACAACAGTGAATTCCCCGTTCACATCCCAACAATTCTATCATCCAACATTTCATGAAACACTCTATACCTCATGTGAAATTCCCGGGCATGTCATAACCGCGGACATGGCTATTCGAATTGTTTTACACTCTGCAGAGGTTGTACTTCTTTACCCACTTCCTTTGGTGTGCCGGCAGAGAAATCATGACAAAGCCTTTACAATGCACTGTCTAAACTCGTACTGCCCGATAAGTTATCGCCCCATAGGGCCCCCTCTTGTGCCTTGCGAATCTACCCGTCCATCTCGGAACCCACACCACCAATTAGCAGTACTCAAGGTTAGACATTGCAAATTACTCAGTTAGGTCTATCCCATACCAGACTTGTGGTAGTACGGTTAGGCCCAGTTCAATGGCACACAAGATTAAGTCCTTAAGTTGTCTCAGGCAAGACATTCACATCCCAATGTGCTAGAAAGCACCCCCTTTACTGCACGATCACTTGCCCGAGGGAAAACAATTTCGTTCAATCAAGACCAATGGCAAACACTGCCATGGTACAACAAATTTTACAACAGTGGCTATCGGCCACAATTCAATATCTCATTATGTCAAGATTAACATTATTCAACATGTGATATGAATCCCATCGTACAACTAAGCATAGCTACGATAGCCCATTGTTGGTAATATGATTATGTCCAACTAATAGTGCCCCACCTAGGGTTAACAATGGATACATGGCATTGCAATAATTAAGGTGGCATAATGTCAACTAGGTATGTAGCTATTCCCATGAAATAATAATTGATACACAAATAGCATGCAATTGTATAAAACAAAGTATTTTTGCAGACATAGGATAAATATGATCAAAGGTTACGACTTGCCTTGCTGATCTATTGCTGAGTCTTGGTCTTCGAAGTCTCCATTTGCTCCCTCAAAATTAATGTCTACCAGAAAAGAAAGCAATGAAAATAAATAAATACCAAACAAAGACTCAAATATGCTCAAAACTAAAAATGAATGGCTCTAGAATGTAGAGCTTTATTTTAGAAAAATTTAGAAATTTGAATTGCCTCAATTGGAGTTCGTACTAGAGAGAACGAGCTCCTGGAAAATTTAATAAGAGAAAATAGAAAAAGGATATTTATGGAATTATTTTTCTAGAGGAAAATCAGTTTATTGCGCAACACTGACGTCAGCTAGGGTTCGGGTGGACCGGGTTTACAGCATAGTACTCGGTTCACCATGCACCCAGCGCACGGCTGACGTCATCGCTGACGGGGATGACACGCAAGTGATTGCTTGCTTTCTTTTATTTAGTTTCCACACCCTTCTCTGCGAGGAGGGCCTTCAAAGAGACATGGTTCTTGTCTAAATCTACAATCACCTCCTTATCAGCAATCTCGTCATTTTGATCGTCTCCTTTCAGATCATCTGTGGTTAAGGATTTACCCGGTGTGAGATATCGCATTATTCGAGGACCCTAGATGCTGTCGCAGTAAAGAATCGTCAACAAGGGCGTTCTAGTGCGTTGTAGATTCTTATTTCAGGGCTTTCAACCAATCAATACGACCTCGTAGGGTAGCTTTTGCTAAAACTCGAGCAGTTTCTTGAAAACTTGCTTCAGATATGACGTGTCACGCATCCAACGGCATGGTCGGATAGGACGGTGGAGGAACTAGGGCTACGGGAGATGGGGCAAAATGACTGGCGACATGAGGGGAACCTCGGGCGGGGGTTGGTGGCACCTTAAATAGGCCTGGGGAGGCGTGCGCAACACGAATGCTGAAAATGGTGCGGACACGGCTAGGGTTTTCTGGCAGCGGCGACGCAAGCGCGACGTGGCTGCATCCAGACCGCACATGTGGCGCAGATCAGATGGTCCACACGGTGTGGCGCAACTAGGCTGGCAGAGCAGGCTGAGCGGGGGACGCGGGCTGGGAAGGTGTGCTGTGCGAAGGAAAAAGGGATGGGTCGACAGGAAGAATTCGGCCCGAGGCGAATTTTCAAAATAAATACATTTTACACTTTAAGAAATTTTCAAAAGTTCGAATAAAAGCAAATAAATAGCGAATAAATTCAAAGAAAATTCCTTGGAGCATATGGAACCCAACTTTGACTAGAAATCTTTTATTTGAGGAATATTTTAGTCAAATAAAATCCTTTCATTAATAGAAAATTCAAATTAAGCTTTGATTAATTCAAGAAAATGCAAATAGTTCATTTTCAAATTCAAACATTCCAAAACTCAAATTTTGGGATGTTACATCCTTTTGCACACTAGCTCTACAAACTACGTAGGAGTCGGCTTGGACGGAGGAGTCTTCATGGTGGTAGGAACAGGAGCAGGTGCAATGTAATATCTAAGATCAATTTCTAGTTCGGGATATGTCCAGTCGGGGTTTGGGCTGGCTTGGCAGATTATTGTGGTCCTTGAGGTACTGTCTCTGGGCCATTGGAGGGGGTTTTGGCCTATGTGGGAGAGGGATTTTTGCCCTAACCCTAGCCCAACCCCTCCCATCCCACCCTTGCCACACCAAACCCTCCCCCCACTTGATCCCCCTGGCCTCTCCCTATTGCCTTGCGCCTACTTGGCTCCTTCTTGGCTCATTCCTGGCTCCCTCCTGGATCCATCCAGTCGAGCTCCCTGCCTGCTAGGGGTGGGCATTCGGTTAATTCGGTTCGGTTTAAAAATATTTTGGTTTTTGAAAACTGTAAACCGAACCAAACCAAACAAATTCAAAAACTGAACTGAATTAACCGAAATATTTAGGTTTGGTTAATTCAGTTTTTCGGTTAACCAAGCTAACCAAAGAGGGCAGCTTCTTGAGCCATCTTTAGCAAGACTCTTCAGACAATCTCCCTCATATACATAATGGAAATCAACTTCTCATAAATCTAATAGGACAATATACTTATTTTGAGTGATTAACCACAAAAGGGAGAAAGATTATCAATGAGGCAATGCAAACTACTCAAAGATTATCAATGAGGCAGTGCAAACTACTCAAGGCAGTGAACCAGTGAGAATGATCAATGGCAAATTTCAATTATTTTACAGTAAAACTAATTACAATGAGCAAGAACATTGGCATATTTCAGTAGACTAGGAATCCCAAGTATTGTGATAAACTACTCGTATGAAAAAATAAACATCTACAGACCCACGGTGACAAAGAACATTGACTATTTGGCTACCAACAACAAGCACACAAATCCTAGCATTGCAGGGTAAAGTACCTCGCCAGTCACCAGCGAAAGGAGGCATCACAGTGTGGGGGAGGAGGCATCGAGGGAAGAAGCGTCGCCGTGTCGGGGGAGGATGCGCCGAGGGAGTAGGCCGGCTAGCCGGGGGAGGATGTGTCGAGGGATCCAGGGAGGAGGGCAAGCGGCGATGCGGTGTCGAGGGAAGAGGCTGGTTGGCTGGGGAGGCGGCGTCACGACGTCAAGTGAGGAGGGGAGGTGGCAGAGCTCCACGGGGGCTTCACCTCCAGCACAGTTAGCATCACCGGTTACGGTTGGGAAACATTGGGGAATGGAATGGGGAATTGGATTTGGGGATGGCGTCTCCCGTGAGCTGTGTGCTTGTGCCCATGAATCGTGATGTCTTCGCGTGGACCGCGTGAGTGGTGGCCGTTACCCGCTGGCGAGGTAGGTGACCGCATGACCGGCTGACCGCGCTAGGCCATTGGACCATGGGCTAAACGAGCTTACGGCTAAGGGCATTCAGTTTCTCGGTAATTTTGGTTAACGCTAGTCCAAAACCGAGCCAAAATCCAAAAACCGAAAAGCAGTGAAAAAAAACCCGACCTGAAACCCAAAAACTGAAAAAACCGAAATAATTGGTTAATTCAGTTCAGTTTGGTTTTTCGGTTTTTATATGCCCACCCCTACTGCCTGCCCTGGTGGTGTTGATATGCAAGGAGGGGTGTAGGTTGCGTGATCCGAGGGAAGAATTTCATTTTTGTCGTTGATCTCATGGTTCCTCGAGAAGGTATAATTCTAGAAGGTTTTTGTGGTCTCTTAATGCGGTTTTTGGGGAGGGATCTTGGTAGTTTTGCCCCTGAATTAGTTCTAAATTTGAGTTTATTCTTGGGCGGAACTATGTTGAGGTAGCCTGTGATCTCGAGCAGATCTATATGCGATCTTAGGGTTGAATTTCGAGGTACTTCTGGTTAGTTCCAGAGGGGTTGGATATCATGAAAATTGTATATTATCATGTTAAGTTTCATTAGAGATCAAGAACACAAAATTTGGTTAAGAGGTTTAAAAGTTACAGCCATTTGAAGCCCTGCTGTCCAGAATCTGTTTCTGTTGGAAGCAGCCGCGGTAAATTGCATATTTGGGCTACTTACAACCCGAATTAAATTATTTCAATAACTAGTGAAATCTAGAAAATTTCCTTTATATCTCAAAAATGTCATTGTTTGCTTAATTTGGAGTTGTATAAAAATAGTTACGAAATTATGAATTTTGTTGTCCTAGGTGACGACAGATTTGCTTTCTAGGATGAATTTGTGGGATTAGATGAAATAATTAAAAAAGATGGATAACTAGAAAATTGTAGGTATCCTTGTGTAGTTTTTATAAAGTATATGAGTTACTATGTTTGGGCTTTTGAACTAAAAATTATGGTATTCCGACTGATAGGACAGCAAGGGGTTAGTTAGTTGTCAAGAAGGATAGTTTAACTCGGGGTTTGGTGCATAGTTGTGATATGGTTTTATTTGTCATATGTACTGTTATGGTATGTTTTGAGGAGGTTTGTATGCTGTAGATGATGTGATTCCAGGTGTGGCCTCAAGCTCACACCCCTCCTCTTCGCGTGGTAAAGAGACAAGCATATCGTACAAACGAAGATGGTTGATATGAACTTCGGGTTAAATGAATAAGTTACTATCTTACTGAATTTATTTATGAAATATGTTATCACTATCATATTATAATCGAGATGTTTATATGATGGTTGAATGCAGGTTGTGTATGGTCATTTGTTAATATGGTTACATAGCAAATAAAAAATTGAAATAATATGTTGCATCACTTGCATTCATGATATGAAAAGAATTCGAGCCAGGACGGTGAGAAAGTCATATGAGGTCATATGACTAATCCGGAGTGCTCTTTTGTAAGACCTATCAAGTAGTCCCATCCACGGGGATAGATGAGAGTGAGATCTACTTGTAGTCCCCTCTATAGGGATGGTAGGGAATGAAATGGTGCAGCACCAACAGGTGTGCACTCAAGCTATACTGGTATAGTCTATAAATAGAGCATTTTGAGCATGAACGCATGGTGTATTGCATGTTTGATTAAAATGAGTCTTAATGTTGATGTTCACTACTTGTATTGATATTGATATATGATGTATCTTACTGTGGAGTAATTACATGTCTTATTATCCGTGTATGATATACTTTACTGAATTTTTGGACTCACACTTATTTATTTAATGTTTTAGGTACTTTGAGGTCATCATACTGGGGGAAACTAGAGTCACCACATCACTCAATTTCATACCACCAATCCATGATATTTAGTCTTGAAATATTATTTAGTGGAACCATTATGGTGTGAATTATTTGGTTATGTTGATTGAACATTATTGTGGTCATTAGTTATACTATGTTGCTTGATGTGTGTAAAATTTGAATTAGTTATTTTGATGTTGGTGCTTAAATTGAGACTCATAGTTGTTGCTAGACTACTTATTTAGATGTTGATGTGCACGAGTAATGCTGTTCAATTGTTGCTTATATATTAATGACCCTGATAGTAGTTCATGACTGGTTAGTGGTGAAATTTATTCAGATTGCTTGCTGAAATTTGTGTGTATTTAGAGTATTTGTAGTGTTTGGATTAGTAGTAGTGACATCCAGGGCACGTGTTGTGCCAGGGTGTTACATGCAGTACGATAGGAACCTACAAAGCACATGCATATGTAACGTGTTGTAATACTGGAATGATCGAGAAGACCCGGGGGATTTTTACCTTGACCAGTACGACACCCGTCGTGGGCCATATGATGAATGACATCCATGCTTATCCGAGAGTGGTGATATCTTCATTCGGGGGGAACTTCAGCATATGAGATAAGAAGTCTTCGTGGACATAGTCTACTTGCACTCTCACGTAGCCTTTCCCCAAAGGGTTACCATGCACCACGTAAGTCTCATTGCATAGAAATGTAACCACATGTCCAGCCAGAAAGGGAAATCCGTCTTCCATCACGATGAGCTGGCACTTGGCAGGTGCCTGCAAGAAGTGCGCAACTTGATCGGAAATATTGTTTAGCTTACTCCTGTACCTTTAAGTCAGAAACAATTATTACCTTCAGCTAGGGACCGACTTGATCATTTTTGGAAGCGCAGCTGCTAGGGTGGGGTACAGGTCTTTCTACGAGAGACGAGGCCATCTGACTAACTTTGGGAGATCATCGCCATCATCTCGGCCCTCAGGCGCTCATCACGTGCCATCATCTCCTCCTTTAGCTCCTCCCTCAGCTCCTCCCTTAGCATGTCCTTGAGGCGCTCTGCACGTGCTTCCCATGATCTTGATCTGGCACTGGGAGCATCCACATCTTAAAAGAAGAACCTCTTCGCATGCCCCGCACCTATGACAAGCACTCGCACCTTATGATCGGGCTTCCTGATTGCCAAATACAGGATGTCCTTCTACCCTTAGCTCTGAAAGGTCCCCTGCTCTTTTTGTTGGCTTACCTCCTCCTGCAAGAAGTGAATATAAATTAGTGCTAAAATACAACGGGAAGAGTCAGCTGCAATGTACTAGGTTAGATGTCTTACAATAGTGGAGAATCTGCATGGTCACGGGGTTCAGAACTACTAGCCGACCGTTGGAGATTTTCTTCATCCTCGTTGATACCTAGTCGCATACCTGCTCCTCACATATGTGAGAGTAAGGTATCACAGTCCCAGCACGGGCACACTCCTCAGTTAGTCGCGCCCACTCTGCCTTCTTCCCTACATAGCTGGCGGAACCGAGGTGGTGTGGTGTGTGTTCTAACTCTGGATAGTGATGTTCTTCTCTCTCAGCTCTTCCACCTTGGACGTACTCTTCATCCTTGTGAACTTCTCCCAAACATCGGGAGTCACAAGTTCACCTTTAGGTGAACCCTAAAGTTAAAATAAACCATACTACATAGTAACAAAATAAAATAAACACACATACACAGATACACACACACCCACCTAGTAGACATAAAGAACGACTTCAACTAGGAGTGAACCATACAATAAAAATGAAACAAATGAGCTAGTAGTTCGTTGGCATATTTGCATATATGCAAACTGACGATCCTGATTACCTGTTGTCTTCTTTCAAACTATTAGCATAACTGAAGATAAAATTGATCCCAAAATTACTTTGGAAAGCATTACTCATCCATACAATAGAAGTAGGTGACATAGAGTGAACAAGTACCTCACCTAACAAAAGCAATAGCTACAGAAACAAGCCAAAGCTCCCAAGTGAGTCCCACTGTTGATGTAAATTTCCCAAGGAACTCAATAATTATCACCTGTGAACAATTAGATATGCAAGTCATATTCTAGATCATGGAAGATAAATCCTACATTTGCTAATATATTTATTTTCTTCCATCCTTTCATACCTGCAGCACAACAGTTATGCTCACTATACCCAAAAAAATGGTTTCTTGAAAGCCCATCAAATATGTTCAGTTCTTCGGGTTTACGAGCATTAAACTTGTTAAACACCTATTGGGAAAAATGAGAAGTCAAGAGTTTTCCCAAACAGCAAAATGGCATGCACATATGCTTAGTGTTACTAACAAATAATATTCGCTAGTCCAAATGGAGAGAAAAAAAAGTATATTCGCAATGCAACCATAAGGATAGCATGGTTCCAAATAATGTAAAAGAGGAGGTGATTATCCAAGATGAGGAGATACATAACACACAAATGGGGGAGGATGCAAGTGGGGGAGGCCGCCGGTGGGGGAGGGTGCCGGTGGGGGTAGGCCACCGGTGGGGGGCTGCATGGTGGAGGGCAACGTCGATGGGGGCGGCGTTGGTGGGGGACTGCTCGGTGGGGGAGGGCACCGGTGGGGGGCAACACGGTGGGGGAGGACGCCGGTAGGGGAGGCCACTGGTGGGGTGCTGCGTGGTGGTGGAGGGTGCTGGTGGGGTGCTACGCGAGTGAGGGCACGGGTGAAGGGGGCAAGGGCTTGGCGAAGGTCACGCGAGTGAGGAGCTGTAGTGAGGTGAGGGAGTTGCAGTGTATATAAGGTGAGGTATCTGTGTCGCTTCCTTGAAAAAATCGATTGCAATGAAGGTGAGGTATCTGTGTCGACTCCTTGAAAAAACCGATTGCAATAATGGTCGTATCTCTGTCGGTTTCAATGTAAGAACCAATTGCAATAATGGTCATATCTATGTCGGTTCTTTGTAAGAACCAATTGCAATATTATTGCATGCACTTATTTCCTCCAAGCATGCATACCACTTAAGATCACATTTAAAAAAAAATGCTTACTACTAAAGAAATATTAGCAATTATCTACTTACATATTTCCACTAGTATACTATTATTATGTACTCTACTATATTATTTATTTATGAACGGAGTTATGTCTCCTCGACTAGAATATAAGCTTCATTAGTTATCTGTTTTGTATTAGTAATACTATGTTACTTTTCTTTTGGCTTTTTCAGATCAACTGAACTCCCTAATTTTTCCAAGCCTCTTTCCAGTGCAGTTCTTGCATAGGTCAGACCCCAAACCTTCAAATCTTTATTTACAATACAAACATTTGAAACACATAGCATTATCTACATTGACGTACTTCTTGATGATCTACACGCATGTAATTTGTTCTATGTGTGTCGTCGTCACCGCTAAGACATGCCCCATCTACAAATAGAGGTATTTCATCGAATTGGTTGTACTCTTCTTCATCTACGACATTTTCAACTCCAACGATCTACCTCTTGCCATGAAGGACGACGTGCAACCTCGGATTGGCTAGATCACACATGTAGAAGATTTGAGTTGCTTGCTTCGCAAGGGCGAACGATTCATCTTTGTAGGCGAGTCTATTGAGATCCACAAGAGTAAAACCTCTCTTATCAACCTTTACTCCATGTGGAAGTTTTACCCACTTACATCAGAACAATGGAACTTGATATATTCCGTAATCGAGCTCCCAAATTTCTTCGATCATCGCATAGTACGAGTTCATCAGACAAAGCATCTATTCTCACACCACTGTTTTGAACAGTACTATTTGCATCTTAACTTTCAGTGTAAAAGGTGTAGCCATTAATATCGTACCCCTGCCATGTCTGTACATTAAATCTTGGTCTGTCAGCCAACTATTTGGCATCCTCACTGACGAAGATCTTTTCCTTTTTTAAACCATGTGAGAAATTGATCGTTGTGTTCTCGTGTGATGGAAAGCTCATCTATATGTGGATTCTCTTCATGTAATATCAACTTGTGATGCTCGATGTATGGATGAACTTCTACGCTGTGCTTCAAGACTATCAAATGCACTTTATAATACGTATCAAACCGTGGGCTCGTTAGTTTCAATCCAATGGTTCCTTTGCCACCAAGTCTGCCCTCATGACAAGATACGAGAACATCAATTACTTGTCTTTTACCTAGATAGTCCACGTAAAACAATAACCTCTTTAGTCCTATAACCTTCAACAATACTACCCTCAGGCTTCGACTGATTCCTTACGTATGATTTTAATATACCAATGTTCCTCTCGAACGGATACATATAACGCACGAATGAAAGTCAACATATCTTAATCTCTCTAGCAAGGTGAACAACAAGATGGACTATGACGTCAAAAGAACGATGGGTGAAATGCATCTCTAGCTAACAAAGAGTCTGCACCACCCCACTCTGCAAGTTTTCTAGTACATCGGGATCAATAAACTTGCAAGAAATAGCATTGAAAAAACAAATATCTTCATTATTGCCAACCTGACATCCTCTAGCATAATATTTCTGATTGCAATAGGGAGTATTTGGTTCATCGAAACATGACAGTCGTGGGACTTCATACCAAGCAATTTTAAATCATCTATGGACACAAGCATCTTAATATTTGTGGAGTAGCCTGATGGAACTTTAATACCTTGGAGACACTTGCAGAGGTCTTTTTTCTCCTTCTTGGACAAGGTGTAGCATGCAGTGGGGATATACGGACATTTTCCATCCTCCTCTATCACTACAAGCTTGGGTCTGATTCCGATGTAGGCCATGTCACTGCGAGCATTCACACCATCCTTGGTCTTCTTATGTATGTTCAACAGGATGCCAACCAAATTGTCGCAAATATTCTTCTCAATGTGCATGACATCAATACAATGCCGGATATCTAACTCCTTCCAGTATAAGTCCCAAAATATTGACCTCTTCTTCCAAATAGTTCTGGGATGAATAGATTTATGGCTTTTTCCATATTGAACATTGATATCCTCTACGCGTGAATATACTTGCCTTCCACTCATAGGCTGCGGGGTCGAACGAACTTCCCTCTTCCCATCAAATTTGTCATCCATCTTACAGTATCGATGACTTCAATGTAGAAGAAACTTACGGTTACCCATGTACACATTTTCTTGGAATTCGATAGCCACAAGCTCTCAATCTCCTCTTCACAAATAGGACACGCTTTGGCTCCCTTCGTACTATAGCCCGCCAAATTACTAAGGGCTGGAAAATTATTTACGGTGCAAAATATTATAGCTTGCAGGGTGACGTTATCTCTTTTGTATGCATCCTACACTGTGACCTCCTCATTCCATAATTTTACCAAATCCTCAATGAGTGGTGATAGGTACACATCAATATCATTTGTCGGCTATTTGGGTTCCGAGATTAGTAACGACATCATGATATATTTTCGCTTCATGCACGACCAATGAGGGAGATTGTAGATACATAATAGAACTGGCCAAGTGCTGTGACAACTACTCATATTACCAAACAGATTTATTCCATCGGTACTCAATCCAAATATTATGTTCCTCGTCTCGGCACCAAACTCCTTATGTTTCCAATCATTGTTTCTCCATTGAGTTGAATCAGTGGGGTGTCTCAACTTGCCATCTTCCTTTCAAGATTCATAATGCCAACGTAACAATTTTGTCTCTTTGGGATTTGCAAACAATCGCTCCAAACGGGGAATGATGGGCAAGTACCACAACACCTTGACCGGTGCCCCATTGTTGACCTCTTCACCATCATCGCCTCGGATCTTACGCTTCTTGTCATTACGTTTCTCCTTTTGTTTATACTGGGGTACATCACAAACTGGACAAACGTGAAATTCCTTATGCGTGTTACGGTACAAGATGCAATCATTCGGACATGCATGTATCTTTTCTATTTCCATTCCCATGGGATATAGGAGCTTGTTCGCTTCATAAATGCTTGTTGGCAACTCATTTCCCTCCGTAAGCACATCCGATAGAAGAGCTAAAATTATATTAAAACTTGTATCTGTACAACGGTATTTTGCCTTAAGTTCGAACAATGTAAGTATCGAACCCTACTTAGTGTATTCCGCTTTGCAACCTGAGAACAACGGTTTGGCATCATTTTCCATTAAGCTTTAAAATTTTTCAAACTCTCTTTTCGTGTAATTTCCCTCCACATCCCGCAACATTTGCTCTAAATTGTCCTCCTCAAACATATCACACTGCAACTTGTGATTGGGTTCCAACATGTCTTCATTGCATACTGGATGGGTAATACTTGTCTCCCCATAATGGATCCAACACGTGTAATTCCTCACGAAGTCACGTTGAATTAAGTCATCGTTAATTTGAACTATGTTGTTAAATCTCCCGAGATTGGTGCAATCAAAGTAAAGACAATATATGAAGTTTACACCCCTCTTCACCATGTCTTCTTCTGCAATTTTTTCAACACCTTAACACCTCTCTGAAATTCAGCACTCACACGGCTTTTCTGATACATCCATTCTTCATAGTCCATCTACAATTAAACTACACACAATAAATTAAGAAAAAACTAGAGTGACAGCTAGCTATTTCAAATTTTAAGACATTATTTAATTACCGTTGTGAAATAGATAATAGGTTCCAAGATATATAATTTTTACTTTCGATACCTTTTTCCCTAGTTAAGAGTTTTTAATTCCTTACTTATGAGACATACATTTAAAACATAAACAATGATATAAAATTTCCTAATGGAGTAAACTTGCAATTCTTTTGACTTCAATGAAATAAAATAAGGGTGAAAGCATTAAAAAAGTTGAGGAATTAAATGATCTTAAAGAAACGTCTATCTGTTGACCAACTAAGTACGTACCAACGATGACTTCTAATATCTAATTAGGTTAGGTCGTAATCTCATTTGAGGATATGTGGTTCAGGCAAGTTCTAAACTATTATACAACTCTAGAGAAAATTTCGGCAGCACCTCCCCACTGTTCTCCAAATACACGTCTTAACAACGAATTAAGAGGGTCTGTATCCGGAGAACACCAAGCAGATGTTGTCAAAATTTTCTCTGCAGTTGTACAGCAGTTTAGAAACTTGCCCGAACCACATATCCTCAAACTATCTAAAAAAATATGGACAATTCAAGAGTGCTTCTTTATAAATATACTATTTTAGCATATTTATAAATATTATCCTCGAACGGGAGACATTGGTTACATAACCTAAACTCTAACATTCATTATATTACAGCAAAAATAATTTCAGATTAGCACGAGAGTACTGAAAAGATAAATGGATGTGTATTTGTCAAATAAAGGGTGTGAAATCTGATAGGATACATACAATTCCAGTGCAATTTAAACTCTTCTTGCAACATGTCGAATTATCTAGTGCAAAATTGAAGGGATTTGAAGGAATGTTTACCTTTTGAAGAAAATCACAAATGAGGAAAAATTGAGGGGAAATCTCCTCAAGCTAAAGTTTCAACTTTATCCTCTTAACACCCATCCTCGAGGATTTTATAATTTCTCACCTAAGTATTACTTCCAACTAGAGTATGTTCTGATTTTAGGGCGGCGGCGATTTTTTTACCTCTAGAACAACAACAGAGAAGAGTTCAGCCTGAGGGTATATATAACCTAGCGAGGCACATCACAATATGAGAATATTCTTATATGGGAACCGATTGTAATGTACGTTCTCATGTTAGAACCGATTGTGGTATGTGCAACTAAGGACCGATTGTGATGTGATTAATGCTACATCATAATCGGTTCTAACCTGAGAACTGATTGTGATGATTCTCCACCAATTAGTACACCCTCGCCGAATCATCTATCATAATCGTTTTTCCTTAAAAAGTTAGGAACCGGTCTAGGATAAAACGATAGTGTTGTATTATTCTATCGTAGTTATAGATCTAGAGTTGGCATCACATTTATCTTCATTGACAACCATGACACGGAGCCCATCATTTGGCCTTCCTTCTGTTCTTTATTCCATGATCGAGTTTCTTGAGGCTAGAGTTCTACTGGTTTCCATGCTTTTCTCGTTGTTTGCGTGAAGCACTCGAAAGCACTTACGCTTATTTATAGCGTAAAAATATTTGACCTATGTCGTTTTCAATAATTTTGTTACTATTATTCATAGAAGACCACTTCATATAGGAATTTATACAAAAGTCCATGGCACTATATGTAAATTTAAAAGGAACTAACAGAGCTAAAATATACAAGTGTGCTTAATCTGCCATTATGTCACATGATGTGATAAAAATCTAATGAACAAAATAATGAGATTAGTTACCCTCAAATTCATGTACATAAAGTAAAATGGATAACCATGTGTTGGCGTCAAAAACTTGAAGTAGGGTTTCTGACAACAGCACACTAGACAGACGAACACTTGGTTCAGAGCGTACCAGTCGATTTGACCTGTAATCGACAAGATAAAAATATAAAATTCACTCAAAGCCGATCGTGACGATCAATCGGCTTAAACTCAATCAGCTTGAAGCCGATTAAATCAAGGTAACAGGATAAGTCTAACTAGCCGATTAAGGCTAATCAGAGGATAAAGGTAGATCGATTCTAAAGAAGGCAATGCGCAGCAAAATCAGAATAAATCGAACCTGGGGCGTAATTTGAAGAAGATCAACAATCGGCGATGCGCAACTTTATTGATCAAGATCGAATTACAAAGACTAAATTACAAGAACTACTCCTAGTCGATAGGAAAAAGTAATGTAAACTGGTGTGTTTGATTGTGTTGGATATCTCCTTGCAGCTCGCTCTGGCCCTTCTTTTATACCCGTCGGCCGACCGTGTCCTATTACAACACGTTAAAAAACCTGATCTGTATCGGCCTTATTTCGGATAGCTTTTCATCAAAGATCTTGCCGTTGCCAAATATCTTCAAATCCTTCCAAATCGTCTGTTAGTTACCGTATGTTGACTTTCTTGTCGATTTGACTAGATTTACCAAATTCTGGTGCAAACATATGCCCCCATTTTTGAGAGATGACTTGTCATCTTTCAAAAATTACAACTGTCGGCTTCTTCTCCATCGGCTAGCTGTTAACCTTCACCCAGTAACTGCTGCTTTAATTGCGTCGTAATTATCTGACATGCATGTAGTGCGTTTTAACTACTTGCGTCTTTTGAGATTCATTTCCCGCCGCTTCAAATTTTTACCATGCTATATAAAGTGGCCCCCACTCAATCATTCTTCACGCACTCGAGCTCTCGCATTGTCCGCAATCGGCTTAAACTTTCTGTTTGACGGATCTCCGAAGCAGTCCTTAGCTCAACCATCCTCCTTGATCGGCTGCAATGGACCCAAGCCAGGTACTCATCCGATCCCGCATAACAACGACCAATATTTTTTGGGTCCTTTGGGAAATCTAGACGTCCATACTGTCACAAACCAAGAAATCTCTCGTTTACCTTTATCGGCTTCTGGTCATAACATAGAAGGTTGGAATAAAAGTTTTAGAGCCTGGCTGATAGCTCTAAAGGGGTGGAGAAATTGATTTATCAGAGTGGCAGCCCAAAAGAGGGGTGAATGGGAGAAAATGGGTATATCCGAGTGTATTCCTCTTTCTTTAGCCGATCCAGAAGCCAATGAGCCCTTGGTGGCCACGACCTGTTATTTTTAGTCGGCCGGCTTTAACGCTTTTTTGTTTCGCACCGGTCCCATCGGCCCAACTCTTTTGGACGTTGCTCAGTTGTGCTGCCTTCGGCCAGATGGTGAACAAGTGTCAGCTTTTAGTGGTGAACTAAAGTATAAACTTATCCGATCTAACGGTGAAGGTTGGGCCAAATATATCGGAAATAATAATAAGGCTAATGGCCTGGTATCGGACGAAGAACACATTGCTTTTCTGAACCATTGGCTAGATCGATTTTTGTTCTGTGGGGCATCCTTGGGCCGACTCAAGTCTATCAAGTAATAGCAGAACAGCTTGTCGAAGGACGTCGGCTAGCATTAGGAAAAACCTTCCTCGGCGCTGTATATCAGATGCTCTATGTGATAAGGAGTCGGCTTTTCACTGGCTTTGAGAATTTTACCGTTGGTAACGTAGGCGGTCCGATGTGGTTTGTGCAAATACGGCTGTACTGCTTATTCAGCCGTTCTTTCAATTTGGATTTAGCCAATGGGACTCCTTTTCCGAGAGAAGAAACACCAGAGGGAGCACCTATCCAGTTCAGAGAATGCCGATCCTTTGGCGAGAGGTTCATAATGTGCTCCAGTAATGAGACAAGGGTTTCACCCATCGGCTGCAGAAAATTCTTGTCCTTCTTCTTGCAATTAGATACTGAAGACTTCAAACAACAAGACTTTTTTAGTTACGGCGCCATAGCCGATTTTCCTAGGCCTTCATTTCTGCATTTGGAAGCCGACAGTTCTTTGATGCCTCAGGAGACCTTGGACTTGTATAGAACCTTCATTTCTCCATGTGTCTTCCATGTCGGCCTTCACACTAGAATTCGGACATTCCAGCCTTCGTACGAGTTTTACCACCCCTCAGTCTATACAAGGCAGCTTGGCTTTGGTCAGGTGATTCCAAGCCTGCCACTTCTTGATCGGCTTCAACCTAGAGCCAGGGTTAGCAATGCCACTTCAGCCGGGCTAGTTTTGGAGTTAGCCGATGAGCTTTAACTACGCAGCCTTCCTCACTTCTTCCTGAATGCTCGCCGGGCAGGAGGCTTTACAACATGGTGGTCGGCTATTGCGGAGTGTATATATATGGAGAAGACTCCGTCGCTCATAATCAAGGAATTCTTTCCCGATCTGCCAGAGCCATCTTTAGTGTCTAACAGTGATTCTAGCAGTGAAGCTAGTTCATCGGGTTACACTAACACAAGTCTTGTAGATATTTATAAGGTATCGGCTTGAATAATTTTTCTTTTATACGTCAGTTCTTTTGCCAGATACATCTTCTAATCACTTTTATTGTCGCACTGCAGACTAAGGCTACCGGCAAGAAGCCTGCCTCTGTCCAATCAGGTAGTGGCCAAGTCAAAAGGCCACTCTAGTCGACTGGCCTCACTGGGTACACCTCGGGTACCCTAGGGATTCAGAGTCCGTCTTTGTCGGACATTGAGAAAAAACAACCAAGTAACTATAACACAATTGGCTGTTATTTCTTTTTCTCTTTATCCAACTGACCGTTAGCCGATTATAATTTCAGAAAAGAAGAAAACAAAATATACCAAGGCTCCAGCGAAAAGGGGATCCAAGCCCCAGGAGCAGAGCTGCAAGAGTTCGTCACATGCGTCAGCCACTACAGAGGTAAGTAATCGTACCTTTAGTTAGTGACTTATATCTCTCAATACATCGGCTTACCCTTCATTAACTTCTTTTTAGCTGACGCAATCAGCTCAAGTTGCAAAGATTTTGGCCGATCTTCCCAAGATTTCATCGGCGCCCCTTTCTCCACCACGGCCGACGCCAACAGCTCCGATCGCCGACCTGCCAGAGCTCTCCGACCCGACAAATTTGTTGGGCTTTTCCCTGGCCGATCTTGACGATCCTGAGATCATGGCTATCGATGACTACGACGCAGAGATCAGGAAGATTCTTGAAGTCTCGAAGGAAGCGTCAGCTGCTGTCACCTCTGCTCCTGGAATGCAAGAACGGCTTAACAAATTCTTCGATTTGGTGATGAAGCCAGAATCGGAGATTTTGGCAAACAACTAGTGGATCAGAGATGCCATGGCTGCAGTAGAAGCCGATCTGCCTCCAGAAGCCATGGAAGCTCTCCTCAATGTCTGCCACTTAGATGAGAGGAGGTCTGAAGTGGAGGCAGCTCAGGTAAGGATAAGCGCGTGCGAGGCTCAAGCCGTCGAGAAAATCTGGGCGAGCTCGTCGCTGATGCCAAGGCCAAGAAGCAGAAGTTTGATGCCGACACAGAGCTGATAAAATCTACGAAGAACTCCATCGACAAGCTCGAATCGACCAAGAAGTTTCTCATGGAAGAGTTGGCCAAGACAGAGAAGCTAATCGTAGAAGGCCAACAAACCCTTGAGAAGACTTCGTCGGCCATCAAGGACCAAAAGCTAGGCATCGCAATGGCTGTGGTCGGCGTGAAAAAGTAGATGGCCAAGGTGGTGCCTGTGCTAGGGAGCGCAAAAGAAGACGATCGCATCATTGACGAAGTTCAATGTGTGATTGCCAAAGCAGCCGGTGCCCTATCGGATTTAGGCGCAACTCTTCCAGGCTTTCGCATCCAATATTAGCTTTTTATGAGATGTAAAAACTTCGCTGGTTGTCTTGAACATGCTTGTCCTGATATTTTGTAACTCTTTATAATCGGCTGTTTAACCGATTTATGTTTAGCTTTGTGTAATTTTATTTCTCCTTTATGGATCTACAATCTTTTTAGCCGATTAAAAACACCGTGTTATCTTGGCACTCAACGCAATTCCCAGTCGGCTAGGCTCCAATCCAAATGCTAGGATAGAATCTCTTTAAGTATTTCCTGTTAATTGCCTTAGGCAAAACATGCCCTTCTAATGTCTCCAGTATGTATGAATTTCCACCGACTAGCCGATTAACCTTGTACGGTCCTTCCCATGTAGGTGACCATTTTCCAAATCGGCTATCTTTCGAACCAACAGGCAGTATCGTTTTTCATACTAAATCGGCTTGATCGAAAGACTTAGGCATGACCTTTTTATTGTATGCTTTTGCAACTCTGACTTTATTCCTTTTAAGCCGATCAAGCGTAGACAAACGTAACTCTGCTAATTCATCCAAGTTATCGATCATCAAATTGTTATATTCCTGAGCCGACAAACCATTTTGCCTGGCTACTCGTATAGACTCAATGTTAATCTCTACAGGTAAAACGGCTTCTTGACCATATACTAACTGATAAGGTGAAAGCTTCGTTGCTCCGTGATAAACTAGCCGATACGCCCAAAGTGACTCCGATAGGGTTGAATGCCAATTCCTTAGTCTTTCATCGATTTTCCTCTTGATCAACTTAATTAACGTTTTGTTAGACGACTCGGCTTGTCCATTAGCCTGAGCGTAATACGGGGATGAGTTCAACAATTTAATCCCTAGACTTTTCGCGTAGCTCTGAAATTCATTAGACATGAACACCGTACCTTGATCGGTCGTGATTGTTTGTGGTATTCCAAACCGATGGATAATATGTTCATTAACAAAACCGATTGCTTCAATACTAGTTACCTTCTTAAGTGGTATAGCTTCAACCCATTTAGAGAAATAATCAGTCGCGGCTAAAATAAACTTGTGGCCTTTACTCGTAGCAGGAAATATTTGGCCGATTATGTCTATCCCCCAACCTCTGAACGGCCATGGCTTGATAATTGGGTGCAAAGCCGATGCCGGTGCTAGTTGTATATTGCCAAACTTTTGACAAGTCTGACATCCTTTATAATATTTGAAATAATCCTTTAGCATTGTCGGCCAAAAATACCCCATTCATCTAAGCATCCATTTCATCTTATGAGCCGATTGATGAGATCCGCAAATACCTTCATTTACTTCGCCCATTGCCACCTGTGCTTATTCGGTTCCAAGACATCTCAACAGCAAGCCTTCCATCGTCCGATAATACAACGTGTCAGCCATAACTACGTACTTTAAAGCTTGTTGCCTAATCTTGCGTTTTGTCGGCTTAGATGGGTCGATCAGGTAATTCTTTATTTGCGTTCTCCAATCAACAATGTCTATGCACATGACAGCTTTGTCTAATAGTTCAGTTACCTAACATCGGCCAAAGTTTTTGTACCCTGACGCCTGTTGAGCTAACGCGTTAGCTCTATCATTTGATTCTCGAGGGATATGACCGATAGAAAATGATGTAAACGAGCCAATAATCTCGAAGCACTGTTCTAAATATTTGAGTAATATTTCGTCTCGGCATTGGTATTCTCCTTTTATTTGTTGTATAATCAACATGGAGTCCCCGTATGCCTCAACAGCACTTACTCCGATATTTTCTAACAATTGTAAGCCTTTGAGCAATGCTTCATACTCTGCCTGGTTGTTTGAACATCGATTATTTAGCCGAAATGCAAATTCAAAATTATATCCTTTGGGTGATATGAGTACAATACCAATTTCATCACCTTCTCTGCACACCGATCCGTCAAAAAACAATTGCCAAGGGGCGACATTCACCAAACCGGCATCAGTATCATGTCCTGTTATAAAATCGGCCAGAACTTGTCCTTTAACCGCTTTAGCTGATTCATAAATCAGGTCGAACTCTTTTAAGGCATAAGCCTATTTACCAAGTCGACCTCGTAAAATTGGAGCTGATAACATATATTTTATAACATCGGTTTTACAGACCACTTTACAAGCCGATGCTAAAATATAATGTCTTAGCTTTGTACATGAGAAATATAAAGATAAACACAATTTCTCAACGAAAGGGTACCTGACTTCAGCATCAAGTAGACGTCGGCTTAAATAAATGATAACCCTTTCCTTACCATCGACTTCTTGTGCTAAAACAACTCCGATAGTTTCCTCCTCAGCCGATATATATAATTTGAAAGGAATCCCTTTTCGTGGTGCGGCCAAAACCGGAGGATTAGCCAAATATTCTTTGACGTCATCAAAAGCCTTTTGCTGTTCAATTCCCCACACGAATTCTTGATTCTCTTTTAATTTCAATAGTGGGGTAAAAGCACGAATCCGACCGGACAGGTTTGGGATAAAACTTCGGAGATAATTAATTTTGCCGATCAACTTTTGTAATTCGTTTTTACATGTTGGCGGCATTGTTTCAACAATGGCTTTCACTCTGCTTGATTGACTTCAATACCTCTTTCATGTACCATAAAGCCCAAAAATTGCCCAGTCGACATGCCGAATGCACATTTGAAAGGATTTATCTTCAAACCATGCGATCCTATGTTTTGAAAAACCTTTTCTAAATCGGCCATATGTTGTAAGTCATCTATAGATTTTACTACAACATCATCAATGTATATTTCGACAATATGATCGATTAAGTCATGGAAAATCATATTCATGGCATGCTGGTAAGTTGCCCCAGCGTTCTTCAAACCGAAAGTCATAACTGTCCACTCAAATAACCCTATCGCACCAGGACATCTAAAAGTTGTTTTTGGTATATCGGCTTCTGCCATGAATATCTGATTATATCCGGCATTTTCGTTTAGAAAACTTATGATTTTATTCCCTGATGCAGCATCGATAAGCATATCGGCTATGGGCATCGGGTATTCATCTTTCGGTGTTGCTTTATTTAAATCTCTAAAGTCGACACATACCTGAAGTTTTCCGTTTTTCTTCATAACTGGAACGATGTTGGAAACTCATTCCGCATATCGGCAAGGCCTAATGAATTTTGCCTCCAACAGTTGTTCTATCTCCTCCTTTATAATATTATACAGGGCCGGATTAAAACGTCTAGCGTACTGTTTAAACAGCCGATATCCTGGTTTAATAGGTAACCGATGTTCTACCAACTGTCGGCTTAAACCAGGCATCTCGTGATACTCCCAAGCAAAATAATCTTTATAATTTATAAGGATTTTGATCAACCTTTCTTTATATTTTACATCTAATTTTGCGCTAATAAAAGTTGGTCTTTTCCTATCACCACTACCTATATCGACTTCTTCAAGCAGATCAGTGGACGTGAAGCCTTGACCCAACTTTTCAATCTCTTGAAAATCTTCTATGGCCTCGTAAATATCTGTTATTTGCCGATAGCTTTGCATTTTATCTTGTAACACCTTCATTGTTTTTCTTGTCCCCATCGGCGCAATACTTCATTTGTCTGATCAAACGTGCCTGGTTTGACACTGATCGGCATAAGTCCTGTCTTACTCACGCAAATGAAGTCACAGTCATTCAGCGTTTTTTCCGATATACACCCAGCTTCTTCGTGTTGCCAATTCGTATCAGAACTGGTCTTGGCGATATGAGCCGATGTGTCGGCTGTGATAACTTCAACTTCCCCTCTATTCCATTGAAAAAGCGCTTGATGCATAGTCGACGGAATACAGCAGTTGGCGTGAATCCAATCTCGATCAAGCAGAACACTGTAATTTCCCTTGGCGTCAATGACAAAGAATGCAGTCGGCAAAGTTTTACTGCCAACGGTCAATTCTGTAACCATAACCCCTTTGGCCTCTGTGGGATCGCCTGTGAAGTCATTTAAAACCATATTAGTCTTAATCAAGTCTTCGTCGGACTTACCCAATTTCTTGCAGGTGGTGTACGGCATTAGATTTACTGTAGCTCCACCATCCACCAACATCCTTGATATCGGCTTGCCATTTATATACCCTTTTAGATACAATGGTTTTAGATGCCGATGATCATCTCTCGGTTTCTCGAAGATTGCATTTTGGACACCTGAACATGACTAAGTAAAAGTTTCTTCAGCCGATTCAGTTTTGATTTTAAATTCGGCTGGCAATGTGAACACCATATTGATATCCATTGGAGGTGTATCGTCCCTAATCATAGGAGAATCCAGGTCATCTACCGACTCAAAATCTTCCTCAACCTGTTCTTTTCTTCTCCATTCCTTCTTGATAACCTTGATCGGACGAAGCTCATTAAAAGTCTCATCCCTCTGTTTTTCTGCATTGTCTTCTCTGATCTCTTGAGTCCTTAGTCTCTGAAGCCGTCTGCGCTGTGATTGGCTAAGGCCAGGTGGGCACTACCTAGGTTTGGGTTCTACTGGCTTACGTATTTGGCCAACCAAATTTTCCCGATCTGAACTAGGCTTTTGTGTTACAACCTGGTCCGGTGCCCGATTTGGTTCAGATGTTCTTTCGCGAACAGGTCTTCTGTAAGCTCTGTCATGATCCCGAATCGGTTCAGACAGCCTATCTCTAGCCGATTGTTTAGGCCAATCGTTTTGGGGATAATGCTTCATTGGGCATGTATACGGAGATGACAATGCTACTCCCCTTTCCCAACAAAACTACCAAAAAGGACATCTTCTATGCACTCTCTCCACGTTCTCAGTGTGATACAAATTATCCGACCGACGAGCAGGATATCGCGGTCAATTATTCATTCTTTCATACTTCTCCATTAACTGAGAAAACGTCGGTCCTGGCTTTTTTGTTGGCTATCTTGATGGTGATTTTTCGGCTCTATACCATCTACCCACCTGAGTATTTCCTTTGGGTTTAATGGTCCTTGAATTCTTTCCTTCATGATCGGCTTCTATTTGTAACGAACCGATTGTAATCTTCAATGTCTGACTGCCATTTGAAGTTGACTGAATGTCAACTTGCCGATCCCTTTTTGCCTCATCATGCATCGGCTTTTTTTCCTTTGCCCGAACAATGAACCATGTTAATAGGGAATGGATAAGCATCAACATGCATAGTCGGCTCATCAGCGAATTTTAACTGACCATCCTCGATAGCCGACTGGATCTGTTGACGGAAAATATTGCAATCATTAGTGTTGTGAGAAAAAGAATGATGCCACTTGCAATACCTGCGTTTTTTGATCTCGTCAGCCGATGGTATGACGTGTCCTTCGAGCAACCGTATTATCTTTTCTTGCAACAACAAATCAAAAATACGATCACACTTGGAGACGTCAAAGGCATACTTAACTTCCGACTTATTCCTAGTCGGCTTGAGCCAAGAACAGACTAAGGACTTTTTAGACCCTTTTATCCATTCGGCTATGTTTATTTCTGCTTCATCGTCTTCTGAAGAATCGCTCGGACAATAGTCAACCATATTAACTTTGGCTTTATCCTTTTCTTTATTATTACTATTCTTAAATCTATATTTAAACACTTTATTATCTGGGAATCGGCTTTCCTGAGCCGACACGCGATGAAGCAAATGACTCAGATCGGTGAACTCTTGTCCTCCAAACTTTTCTCTAAGTGGTGGAATTAACCCTTGAAAGCCAAATCAGCGAGTTGGTTATCGAGTAATGCGACACTAAAACATCGGTTTCTTATTTCTCTAAATCTTTTAATATAATCAGTCACCGATTCTCCAAATTTCTGGAGAACAGAGCTTAGATCGGAGATCCTGAGTTCTAAACTGCCTGAGAAAAAGTATTCGTGAAATCGGCTTTCCAAATCGTTCCATAAATGGACCGAATTCGGAGGCAGACAAGTGAACCAAGTAAAAGCTGCTCCTGACAATGACAATGGGAACAGTCTTATTTTCAATCCATTGGACTGAGCCGCTTCGCTGCATTGCGCGATAAAGCGTCCGATATGCTCCAGGGTAGTAATTGAGTCGTCAATAGGGAATTTTGCAAAATCTGGGACTTCGAAATTGTGGGGATAAGGCATGCGATCTATGTAATCAGGATACGACTTTCTATAGCCGATAACCTTTCCTTTTGTCTGTATGCCGAATTGATCCCTGAAGACGACAGAGATTTGATCGGCCCAATTCGCATTATCGACCACTGGAATAGTAGGCCCTTGATAATGCTGGTTATAGTTGGCATTCTGCCCCCCGAGTGCGAACTCGGGTAGCCAATTAGGCTGAGCCGATGACAGACGGGTGTACTGATCGTACCTATTATGTCTAACTTGGGGTTCTGATACTGGAACAAAAGGTTCTGAATAAGTCACTACCTTATGCGGACCTGGATTTCTAGGCAGGGTAGACTCATGTGGGTATCTCTCAGATCCAATCGGCTGTGAAACCGATTGCGAAAAAGCATAGAACGGGGCCGACGGTGGCAGGTTTGTTGATGCATCTAATTTGGCAGCGTCGGTGTAAGCCTGGTAATGGCTCACCCCACTTGACCGAGGGTCTCTAGGCAATATGATGGTGGGTTGAGTAGGCATCATGGTAGAGGGTGAGGTTATAGCCGATGGTTTAGGATCGGCTAGTGTGCTCTGCGTGTTTTGTGCTACTAAAAAAACATGTTAATTTGGCAGAGCTTGTAATGGGTCAAGCAGACTACCGGACGAGGCCAATTCCTGGGCGATAGTTTTAACACTATTTGCTATCATCGGCTTAAGCGTGGTGACAAGAGTCGATGATTGGTTTATTAAAGTGTGGTGCAAAGACAGATTAATCATAGCCGATAATTCGGCTTGAGCAGGTAGATATCGGCTTACCGGTTCTGTGACACCTGCATCCCCCAGGGCATTGACCATCGGCAGGGCGGTTTTTTGAGTGACGCCACGTCTAGTCTTCTGATAACAGCTTAGCATCATCTCTTCTAGCGCAGTTTTCCGATCTTCGATTTCTCTACGTTGTTCTAGCGTCAAATCGCCCATTGTTGGGACGATTATAGCTTCTGCGTTGAGATCGGACGGCGAGATCGACTTCCCTGATGAAGACATTGGTCCCACTGGGCGTGCCAAGAGTGTGTTGGCGTCAAAAACTTGAAGTAGGGTTTCTGACAACAGCACACCAGATGAACACCTGGTTCAGAGCATGCCAGTCGATTTGACCTGTAATCGACAAGGTAAAAATATAAAATTCACTCAAAGCCGATCGTGACGATCAATCGGCTTAAACTCAATCAGCTTGAAGCCGATTAAATCAAGGTAACAGGATAAATCTAACTAGCCGATTAAGGCTAATTAGAGGATAAAGGTAGATCGATTCTGAAGAAGGCGATGCGCAATAAAATCAGAATAAATCGAACCTGGGGCGTAATTTGAAGAAGATCAACAATCGGCGATGCGCAACTTTATCGATCAAGATCGAATTACAAAGACTAAAGTACAAGAACTACTCCTAGTCGACAGGAAAAAGTAATGTAAACTGGTGTGTTTGATTGTGTTGGATATCTCCTTGCAGCTCGCTCTGGCCCTTCTTTTATACCCGTCGGCCGACCGTGTCCTATTACAACACGTTACAAAATCTGATCTGTATCGGCCTTATTTCGGATAGATCTTCCTCAAAGATCTTGCCATTGCCAAATATCTTCAAATCCTTCCAAATCGTCTGTTAGTTATCGTATATTGACTTTCTTATCGATTTGACTACATTTACCAAATTCTGGTGCAAACACCATGTTAGACATTACATGCTATTTATCAATATACACAGACTGAGCAGCTATGTACAGAAAGTAAAATGTTTTCTAGTTAAATGATCACAGAGCGGAGAAACTTTATTCTATTTGCACTATAGTGTCGAATTCAAATATGACACACTATGGTGATGTGACTCATTTACATGGCCATGAAGACATCATAACAAATTTTTCCATGTTTGACACATTGATAACCTCAAGTTCCTCATGATCACTATGTTTGGTAACTTTGACGGTAAAATAGAGGCCAATGCAAGATGAGCAAGGATTTAGTGTAAAAAGTACTTCCATAAGTCTTAACCAATACAACATCCGAAGAAAGGTTTACAAACAAAATAAACACAACTAAGGTTCCTTTTGAAATTCCACCTATTGAAAAGAGGTCAAGATATGATGATGGATGTAGGTAAAATAAAGATATACTAGCGGCATCCATATGGTTCAATGTGTCCTTTTCGAAACAAAAGAGAGTATATCATGGATGATGCACAGAAAGACAATGCAGGCATGGATAGTTGTTATGGACACGACTTGGAAAGAATCCAGTTTGGGCTGCAGCCTCTGGATGTTGTGATGCTGCAGGCCACCGCATTAACTATGTCCACATCTGTTTTTGCCATTGCATAATAATATACTACATATATTATATCCCGCAGGTTTAACAGCTTCTCGTATATATTATGTCCGGAAGAATTCGGCCCCATGTAGGCCTCAAGGTACACTTTTTTTGTGAAAAAATCTTTCAAAAATTCTGAAATCACGAACAGGTCTTTCCACGGTTATTTTGCAAAAAAAGACCCCAACATTCTGAAATCACGAGGAGGTTGCCGATTCTTTCAACTCGAAAGATTTTAAAATCGCGAACAAGTCCTTTCACTGGTTATTTTGCAAAAAAGACCCTTGGTTCCGCAAATTTGACACGGTACCGATTCTTTCGACCCGAAAGATTTGAAATTGCGTTTAGATCCGGTTATTTTGTAATAGTAACCCCGTGGTTCTGCGAATTCGATACGAGCGTCGGTTCTTTAAACTTGGAAGATTTAGAATTATATTTAGGTCCCTGATTATTTTGCAGAAAGGACCCCGTGGTTATGCGAATTCGACACGGGCTTCAGTTCTTTAAACCCGGAAGATTTGGAGTTACATTTAGGCCCGGTTATTTTGCAAAAAAAACAGTGGGCCTGCAAATTCAACACGGGCGCTGGTTCTTTAAACCCGAAGATTTTGAGGTCCGGTTATTTTGTAAAAAAAAATATGATCCCGCAAATTCAACATGGGAGTTATTTTGCAAAAAAACGAGGTCCCGCAAATTCAACACTGGCGTCGGTTTTTTAAATTCGAAAGATTTAGAATTGTATTTAGATCCTTCTACTTTTTTCGCAAAAAAATCTAGACTAAAATTTGCACGATGAAGCATAGGGCGCTATACTACCCGTTTCACTGATGTCTCCAATCATGTCGAGCTCCTCAACTCGTGAATGGTGTCACTTAAATTACATATATCTCCTCGCTTCTGTGGACACTTTTGGATTTTTGCATGCAGGTCAAGTCCCAACACATGGCATGATAGCATCACTTCACTGTACAGGATCGATGGATGCAGATGTTGTCACAATAAGGTTTCAAATTTCGGTTTCGGAATAAATTTCGCCTCGGGCCGGATAACGAAATTTCGGAATTATTTCGGACAAAATTTGAATTTAAAAATTCAAATCCGGTCCAATCCGGAAAAAAAACTGAAATTCGCCGAAAAAACCCGAAATTTTGGGTTTTTTGCACTGGCTGAAAAGTGGTCTAAACGTTATCGAAAAATTTTGAAATTGTTTTTGGAGGTTCCTGACACAATCCTGATGTTCTCACAAACATTTCAGCTGATTATCACATTTGAGGAATTTTTAAAAATTCGGAGAGTGGTACTGTCCTGATAAAACACTGACCGACAAGTTTGATCGGAATGAAAAATGGTACAAATAAAGTTATAAACTGTTGAAATTTTTTGTGCATGGTTATGATCCATAACTAATGTCCTCATAAAAATTTCAGCTGATTATCACTTGTGAGGAATTTTTAAAAATTCGGAGAGTGGCGCTGTCCTGATATAACACTGACCGACAAGTTTGATCTGAATGGAAAATGATACAAATGAAGTTAGAAACAGTTACAATTTTTTGTGCATGGTTATGATGTATCTATAATGCTCTCATAAATTTTTCATATGATAATAAAACTGTATGAAGTTTTAAAAATTCGAACAGTACTACTGCCATGTTAAAAGGCTTACCGGCAAACTTGAACAAAATGAAAAATTATGTAAACCATAAATTTTTTTGAAAATTTTAAAGAATGGTGATAAGGAAGTTCTTAATATCCCATAAACATTTTGATTCATGATCACACTCTAGTGAATTTATAAAATTCTTACAAGGCATAGTACCATTTATGTTCTTTTCTTTTTTATTTTTGAAATATAATATAACAAACGAAGTTCAATGCTTACATAGATTTGATTGACCAAACAAAAAAAGTTTAAATTTTTTTAAAAATTTATATAATGTTACTGAGTCAATTATTAATCTCTCAAAAAAAATTAGATCATAATCACACACAATAAAATTTATAAAATTCTAACAATATAACTGTCCCAATTATGTTCATTCTGTTTTTTATTTTTTAAAGATAACAAATGAAGTTAAATTATTTTGAAATTTTTTATGTATGATTCTAATCTACTAAGGATAGTACAATAAAAGTTTTAGATTATTATCATGCTTGTATAATTCTATAAAAATCTTAAAGTGTTTCTGTCAAAATTTTAAAATGTTTAAAAAATTAGGTTTTTCAACAAATTTTCAAATGATATGACTTTCCTAAGGGTTATTGGACCAAATCCGGTCAAATCCGGCCCTAAAACTTTCAAAACCGGCCAAAAAATATGAAATTTCGGATTTAACTGTAGCAATTTCAAATTTTTTTTTCCGGCCGGTACTTGAGATTTCGGGGTGGTCCGAAATCCAAAATTTTGGCGAAATTTCGCCGAAATTTTGAACCTTGGTCACAATTACATGTACAAAAAGGCAATGTCAGCTGGCTCTTAATCTGTACACATCAGCTTTGATCTATATGGAGGAGTGAGAAAAGAGGAAAGAGAAGAGACCTGACTTTTATTTAGTAGCCAGCTTTGCACGGGAGTATAGGTAGATCATTTATGTAGAAGAGAGAAAAGATAGTTATTGCACAACATCTAGAGACAACATTTAGAGACAGTTATTGTACAAGCTGGCTTTTAGCTTACTATTAGCCAGTAGTTGGCTTTGCTATTGTACTTGCTCTTAGGGCATGTACAATAAGGCCATGTCAGCTGACTCTTAACCTGTACACATCAGCTTTGATCTATGTGAAGGAGTGAGAAAAGAGGAAAGAGAAGAGAGCTGGCTCTTATTTAGTAGCCAGCTTTGCACGGGAGTATAGGTAGATCATTTATGTACAAGAGAGAAAAGATAGTTATTGCACAACATTTAGAGACAACATTTAGAGATAGTTATTGTACAAGCTGACTTTTAGCTTACTATTAGCCAGTAGTTGGCTTTGCTATTGGCCAGACCCTCATTCAATTTGGTCAGCTCCACAAATGTCTTTGCTTTGTGTGTTCCCTCTACTTGCCTATAATTTTCTTTTCTTCTGGTCAGAATCTCATATAGTGTTGCAAAGATATTATACATAAAAAAAGAGAATCTAATTGAGTGTTATTATAAAACTCGACCTTACTCTATTGAACACTTTATTCATTTTCTGATTAATACAAATCCAATAACCTTCCCCCACGAAAATAGCACAACAAAACAACCTTTGCTTGAATTAATACCAAAAGGTGTATTATCTTAGTGCGTTGTGTCTACGAAAAATAAACCCAAATTAGGTTGGGCTTGGGTGCCATTGTGCGCATGGGAAGCGACTGTCAGGTGAAGTAGATTGGATGTCCAAGAGAGAAGGGGTGAATTGGGAATATTTTTTTGCTAATGGACAAATTAAATACCTAACCTTTCTAGCCCAACCTATGTGCCTAAGGATTTCTAGTGTGATCAATCAACTCTTACACATCACTATTACAGTAATGTACATCACAATCGATTTTTTTTCGTCATCACAATCGGTTTTGGTGGCTATACAAAATCATTAGATAGTGATAAGGAGGCGCTATCACAGTCGATTTTTGCCCGATTGTAATAAATTATCATCACAATCGGTTCTATCTCAAAACCGAACATCACACACAATCGGTTCTGAGCCAGACGATTTTATTATAAAACCGTTTATATTATAAAACCGTATGGGATAATACAGGATATCACAGACGATTTTATTATAAAACCATCTGTGATATTGATATATGTCACAAACGGTTTTTGAAGAGTACCATCTGTGATGATATCACTGACGGTTGCAATATAGAACCGTCACTAATGTTCATCGTCACAGACAGTTTTGAGGAACCCTTTGTAATGGAACATCTAATATAAGCCTTTCTGCAGTAGTGCTAGTGTGTACCATATCTAAAACCTCAACTTATCCAAGCTAAATCTTCTAGCATTGAACCCCCTTAATAGTACAGGCAAAGCAAAAAAACAAAAAACCTACCATCAAAAATGATTTATGGCCTATGCCTTCGATCATTTCTAGTTGTAAGGTCCTTAATATTTATGAAATCCATGCTTTGCCATCATTAACACACTTGGGAATCCACGATCATGCTCAAGAACCAGACCATGCCGTCACCTAGCCCTAACCTTTCTCAACCCTTGCAACATATATTAGTCTCGATGATTTATGAGTTATTAATCATTAATACATGATTATCAACAAATTGTGTAGGGTAGTAAAATGAAGACTACATACGCACCAACACACTCTTATCCCTAAGCCTCTTTACTAACTCACTCCGCTATACCCAAGATCCTTAATTTTCAATTCTAGCTTCAAAGGATTAGTTGGAAAAAAAGAAGGTTCTCAACATTAGGTACAAACAAGGGTTCTTAGACAAAATAGAGAGACTACCAAGGTTTTTTCTTTGAACTTCCACCATACTTAAATGATTCAAGCACAAGATCACATACATCTATGTCCAAATTTGATTATGCATTTAGGTAATATAAAAGAAAATACATATCACCTCATATGGGTTAATATGTATTTTTGGAACAAACATCCTAATCAAACTAGTAAGAGCATATCTATCGGCTATATATATTGTGTGCATGTTTGACTGCAAATGTTGTAACCTTGCCCGACTGATCTTACATGATTTGACTTTACTCCACAAATCAAATGATTCAGGCCTAAGACACAAACATTTATTTCCAAGCATGATGATACATATATGTGAAATAAAAGAGATGCACCCCATTTCACATGGGTTAAGGTATACTTTTGGAATGTTCATCCATATAAAACTAACGAGAGAATATTTCTCACTTGCTCAAAGAAGGCCTCCGTCGGTGGGGAGTTATCTTGGATATCTTTTTGGAGTGATATGCCCATATACTCCGCCTCTTCATTGATATTTCCAATTAGTTTAATCTCATCATCAACACCTCAACCGTCCATGAATGTGTCTTAAATGATCACAGAGACTTGTATTTGCATGCATGGTCCACGTTTGCATGCATGGAGATTATATCATCGTGCCATATCGACCTCATGCGAAGCTCTGAGTTTGCACACTCTAACAGTCTAACTACTTTGTAGAAGTAAAGTAAGGGGCAATGGATAATGTTACACAGGACAAAGAGTAAATTAAGATTAGTCAATTACCAAAGACCTTAATTTTCAAATCTCACTTGGATTACTTGTTTGTCAATATTACCTAAAAAGAAAGGTTTTCAGACAAAATAGAGAGACAAACAAGGGTTTTCGGAACTACCGCTATATTTAAATGATTCTAGCACAGGATACATACATTTATTTTCAGATTTGATTATGCATGTAGTTAATATAAAAAAAAAAGAAATGCATGATATTTCATATGGGTTAATATGTATTTTTGGAATACTCACCCAAATCAAAACAAGTAAGAATGCATCTACCATAAAACAACAAATGAGAGCATATCTTGCGATCGTTCAAAGACAAAATGCCTCCATTCATGGAGAGTTATCTTGGATCTCTCCAGAGCTGCGCTCCTTCGGAGTTTGTGACATACATTTCCGCTCTACCCTTTCTATCGTGTCATGGATTTCTCCAACAAAAGTTAGATAATCATCCCCTACACCCAATTGTCCATGAATTTTCACACCTTACCTGAACCCCATGACAGGTTTGGAGTGGCACAAGATGGTCTGCTGACATGTGGTAGTGACACTTGGCTATATAAATAGTATGCATGTTTGACATATTCATGCAAATGATGTAACCTTTGCCCAACTGACCACACTCAATTAGATTTGGCTTAGCAAATTAAAAAATTTTGGAATAAGATACCAACAAGCATAATGATGATACACATAGATGAAATAAAAGGAGATGCACCCTATTTCACATGGTTAAGGCATACTTTTGAAACGTACATTCAAAATCAAAATAATGCATGATAGCATATATTTCACTCGCTGAAAGACAAAAGGCTTCAATCAATGCAGAGTTATCTTGGATATCTATCGGGATTTATGCCTCTAGACTTCGTGACGTCCATACCCACTCGGCCTTTTCATTGATATTTTCACTTAATTCAATCTCTTCGTCAACAACACAGCCATCATTTGTGTCTATCTTGATCAAGAGACTTGTACTTGTATGCATGGTCCACGCATGCATGCATGCAGATATCATCATGACATACTGACCTTATGCGAAGCATTCCTTTTGCATACACTACTATGGAAATATACATCACAATCGGTTATCTTTCGTCATCACAGTTGGTTCTAGTAGCGATATAAAGTCATTAGACAGTGATGAGGCGGCGCTATCACAGTTCTCTCTAAGAACCACTAGATGGTCTCATCACTATCAGTTCTCTCTAAGAACCGATTGTGATGAGGGGTGTTTTGTTTCTCATTTGTGCACCCCAAAAACAGCATATATTACACATAGTACGCTACAAAATCTGAAACATATCTATGATGACAGGTAAGAACACCATATAATTTGAATTGTGAATGCTTGATAATAGCCAATAGGAAGGCTACTAAGCTAGGACTTGTGTCAATGAGGGTCTCCGATACTGGTTACTATTATTATCATTAGATTCACTAGTGGGGTGTCTGTGCATTGCAATGGAACTCTAAACTTTACACCAGTAATAATATTTCCTTTTGACATATAAAGCGAATCAATAAACTAAAAGATTGTGTGTACATATACAATACATGCACCATATCTACAAGTATCACATCAATGAATAAGAAATAACATCAGTAATGTGAAATAACTATAATAAGCCTTTTGGAAATTAAAAAAAGAACAAGCCATGTTTAAAAGTCTACCAAGGATATGGGCATATGTTTGCAATTATTGTTGTTTTTGAATTCTCTCCAAGCAAATCCTGAAAAAAGGAGAGAAAAAGTGTATTATTCTCAACGAAGGTAAAAATTCATAACAATAAAATTTGTCAATATAAATATATCTATAGCTGTCAATATACAACTTAAAAAAAATTATAATAGTCCTGATACCCGGTTAAACATGTAAAGTTAATCGCTTTGCAATAATCGACCCATGGAGGGTCCTAGTCCCCTTTTATTTGGCCAAGTATCATTCCTACAAGACCAATTTTTGGAACACTGATCTAAACAAATTGTTGCATCCTTTCTCGGGTATTTGAAACATCATGTTCCATCAGGTTCTCAACATGGATACCCTTTTTGGCATTCTCTCTTATCTGCAAAGGGAAGCTTGAGCTAATCATGTCGTGGTCCAATTAATTTAAATGTCACAAGCAAAAACATTTGTTAATAGGATAAATACCTACATGTAATTCTGGCTTCATGACTGTGCTTCGCTTCAACTCATTTGTCCTGTATAAAGAGAAAGATCATTTTGTGAAAAATTAAGAAAACAAATTAGCATGGCAGAGAGTGTACAGCCAAGAAAAATATTGGATGCCTAAAATGAATTCTAAAATGAATAGCCAGCAACAGTAGCCCCCGTATGGTGAGCACCAACAAGCATGAATGCTTATATCCAGATCAATTTCTCTAGCATTTGTTTCTGAAATGCTTCTTTTTCAAGTACCTAATTTAACAGTTGCAACAGAGTTAGAAAAATAAATAGACTTAAACACTAAAAAAAAGGCTATAATTAATGAAATGTTTTAAAAAAAACCCACCTTGCAGGTAAGTCCGTCATTCTGCAGGCGAGCAGCCGCCTCTGTAGCCCAATTGCCAAATTCGGCGGTCAGCCCCTCTGGGTTGGTGTCAGTAATCCCGTCCACTGGTGGTTCTCCAACCTTTGACACAGCAAAGTAGGCTAAGACCTGGTTTGCATCCACTAACCGGCCCCTTGCTCTCATACCATGGATCCAGCATTCCATTCTGGAAGAACACCAAATCTGCTCCAATATTAGCTCAGAAAGTTCTAACACGCACCAATACTACAAACTTTGCACTCGATAGCATTTTTCTTTCACGCATGAAGCAAATCTCCACGCAGTACAACCGTCGCCATTAAGGTCACCTAAACCCAGCAATCACCTGGACACACACGCATGGTTCACAAAATCGACGAAAATCGCTCGATTTTCGCAATTTTTGGTTGTATCGACGCGGTTCGGCTTCTAAAATTGCTCGGTAAACCGGTTTAATTCAAAAAAAGTTCAAAATTCGTAAAATTTTGTTCGACGTAAACCGGTCGAGAATCAGTGAAAATCGGTCGATTTTCACCAATAATCGACGAAAATTGCTCAAAAAATCGAGCGCAAATAAAGATCAACTAGTCCATCGATTTTTTCTGATTTTCCATGAAAATGGTCGATTTAAAAAAATAAAAAATTTTGATTTTGAAACTCTACGATTTTTGAATTTTGAATCTCAGGCGATTTTTTTCAAACCGATTTTGTTAACCCTGCACCCACGAGAGCACCAGGCATAGAGAGAGAGAGAGGGGTAAGAGGAGGAGTGGTGAACAACGAGGCCTTACCCATGTTGGCGGTGGTGGCTTGGCTCGTCTACTGCTCTGCTACCTCTTTGTTTGCCCGCGCCGACAGAGGAGAACTCAACGGGCAGTTCGACGGAGGGGAACTCGATGCTGGAAGAATCTCGACGGTGGAGGATGCCGAAGTAGAGGAAGAAGCCGATGGCGAAGATGTGGTCCCTGGTGTCAGAGCAGAGCAGCTATATTTGGCGAGGCGTGGGCGGGGAGGGGGTAGCGGAGCTCGGGGAGGAGGAACCGAAGGCGTGGGGGGGGGGGAGGCGGCATGGGGAGGAGGCAGCGGCGTCGAGGGCCGTGGGGTAGGAGACGACGGCTTGAGGGCAGTGTGGGGGCCGGGATGAGGTCGCGGAGGCCGATGACGCCGGGGGGAAGGAGGCACCGGTGGGGGAGGAGGTGCCGTGGGGGGTGCTGGTCGCGGAGGCCGAGGACATCGGGGGGAGGAGGCGCTGGGAAGAGCTATGGTTGGAGAGGGGTTCAGGCGGGGAAGCAGTGAAGTGTGAGCGAGGTAGACACCGATCGGCAAGCAGCGCATTAAATCTGTCCGAGTGAGGACAATGTAGTCGGTTTGACACTAGAACCGACATAAATAAAGATCAATGCAGTCCGTTCAAAATAAAAATAGACAGAAATAAAAAAAATAGCAATGCAGTCGGTTCCAAATAAAAACAGGCTGAAATACAAATGGCAATACACTAGAACTGATAGAAATAAAGATCAATGCAGTCGGTACAAAATAAAAATAGACAGAAATAAAAAAATGGCAATGCAATCGGTTCCAAATAAAAACCGACAGTAATAGAAACAAAATCACAATCGGTTTATATTAAAAACCGACACAGATGAACACAGTATCATTATCGGTTTATATTAAAAACCGACACAGATGAACACAGTATCACTATCGGTTTATATTAAAAACCGACACAGATGGGCATAGTATCACTATCAGTTACTACTAGAAACCGACACAGATTAAAACATTATCACTATCGGTATCTATTTAAAACTGACACTAATATGATTCATCACTATCAGTTTTCCACGTAAACCGATACAAATATATCAGTGGCACCAAAATTAACTATGAACTGAGAAGAGGAGTAAGAACTCCCAGTGACAAATTGAGTACTGGGCTGTGAATAACTTGTGGTCCGTTAGTTGTCATTTAATATGGTGTCTTGCTTGTTGGTGGGAAAAGACAGTAGTTTTCTTGTTGTAATCACAGACTTGGCACATGCACAATGTCTAGCTTGATAAAAGCATGTAAGAGTTGAAAGTCAAAATTTTCTCAAATAAAGTAAAAATTCTTTGAGAATTACCAAAAATGAACATCGGACTAGTTAGAAGCTTTACCAAAAAGAATTCCCTGAAACGGAATTTTCTTTCAAAACGTATGGTAAAATGCGCTTTATATGCACAAAGATATATCGAATTTCCGTCAAAACCTCAAAATGCACTTCAACTTAGATTTTATGGAGATTTGAACATTCACGATAGCATCTTCCCGTTGTTCTCTAGATATTTGTCTCGACAACAGGTTAAGAGGGGTGTGTATCTGGAGAACACTAGGGAGATACTATCGAAATCAACTCTGGAGTTGTATAATAGCTCAGGAACTTACCCAAACCACATATCCTCAAACTGTTCAAAAAACGTGGATAATTCGAAACCGCTTCCTTATAAATATGTCATTTCGACATATTTATAAACAAGCACCCTCGAACGGGAGACATAGGTTACGCAGGCTAAACTCTAACATTAACGCGAGAGCACTACAAAGATAATTAAATGGATGTGTGCTTTGTCAAATAAAGGGTGAGAAATCTGATAGAATTCACACAATTCCAGTGCAACCTAAACTTTATTTGCGATATATCGAAATTACCTAGTGCAAAATTGATGGGGTTTGAAGGAATGCTCACATTTTGAAGAAAACCACAAATGAGGGTAAAAAGAGGGGAAATCTCCTCAAGCTAAGGCTTCAAATTTACCCTCTTAACACCTAACCTTGAGGATTTTAATTTTTCTCACCCTAGTATTGCTTCCAACCAGAATATGTATTGTTTTTTCGGGTGGCGGCAGTTTTCTTAGCCTCTAGAATAACAACAAAGGAGAGTTTAGCCCGAGGGTATAAATAACCTAGCGAGGCTCATCACAATCGATTCTAACATTAGAACCGATTGAGATGTGCCATGCATATCACTATCGATTCTTATGTGAGAAGCGATAGTGATGAGCACACACATCACTATCGGTTCTTACATGAGAAGCGATAGTGATGTGGATACGCACATCGCTATCGCTTCTCACATGAGAAGCGATAGCGATGTGCGTATCCACATCACTATCGTTTCTCATGTAAGAACCGATTGTGACGTGCATGCTCATCACTATTGCTAAGAACCGATAGTGATGTGCATATCACATCTCAATCGGTTCTAGTGTTAGAACCGATTGTGATCTACCCAGTGTTACATCACAATCGCTTCTAACTTGAGAACCGATAGCGATTATTATTAACACCCCTACTAAGTCATCTATCATAATCGTTTTTTTCTAAAAACTTAGGAACCGATCCAGATAAAACGATAGTGATGTACCATTCTGTAGTAGTGATACTTCGACTGCAAGGTAAACGTCAAGTAAGGGGCGCAATGGACAACGCTACGCAGGATTAAGTGTACATACCAACGATCTTTGATATTCAATTCTCGCTTCAATGGATTACTATGTTCTCAATATTACAAACGGAAACAAGGGTTTTCAAACAAAATAATGAGTCAACCAAGGTTATTTTCTGAAGTTCCGCCATCCTTAAATGATTTTGGCACAAGATACAAATATTTATTTCCAGTTTTGATTAAGCTTGTAGTTGATATAATAAATAAATGCACAACATTTCATATGGGTTAATATAATTTTTTGTAATACTCATGCAAATCAAACAAGTAAGAACACATCTTCCATAAAAAAAACTACGGAGAGCATATCTTGCAATTGTTCAAAGACAAAATGCATCCATGCATAGAAAGTTATTGTTGGCGTCAAAAACTTGAAGTAGGGTTTCTAACAACAGCACACCAGACGAACACCTGGTTCAGAGTGTGTCAGTCGATTTGACCTGTAATCGACAAGCTAAAAATATGAAATTCACTCAAAGCCGATCGTAACGATCAATCAGCTTAGACTTAAATCAGCTTGAAGCCGATTAAGATCAAGGTAACAGGGTAAGTCTAACTAGCCGATTAAGGCTAATCAGAGGATAAAGGTAGATCGATTCTGAAGAAGGCGATGCACAACAAAATCAGAATAAATCAGACATGGGGCGTAATTTGAAGAAGATCAACAATCGGCGATGCACAACTTTATTGATCAAGATCAAATTATAAAGATTAAATTACAAGAACTACTCCTAGTCGACAGGAAAAAGTAATCTAAATTGGTGTTCGATTGTGTTGGATCCTTTTGCAGTTTGCTTTGGCCCTTCTTTTATACCCATCGGCCGATCGTGTCCTATTACAACACGTTATAAAACCTGATCAGTATCGGCCTTATTTCGGATAGCCTTCCCTCAAAGATCTCGCCGTTTGCCAAATATCTTCAAATCTTTCTAAATCGTCTGTTAGTTTCTGTACGTTTGACTTTCTTGCCGATTTTGACTAGACTTACCAAATTTTGGTGCAAACAGTTATATTGATCTCACCAAGGCTGCGCTCCACTAGAGTTTGTGCCATACATTTCTGCTCCACCCCTTCTAGCACGTCATTGATTCCTCCAACCAAAGTTAGATAATAATCCTCAACACCCAAACGATCTATGAATGACCACACCCTACTGTTTGCACCAAAATTTGGCAGATAGGGTCAGAATCAACAGTCCAAGATCAATAAGATACGATCAGGATGCAGATTGAAGATATTTGGAAACAGAACAGGTTGTTAAGGAAAGCACCATCCAAATATAGGTCGATAAGGATTCTACTCCTAACATGTTGTACCAGGATTCTATCAGCCAATGGGTATAAAAGAGGTCTATAGGTGATCAGAAAAGCTGCCCAGAGCCAATCAACCAATTCGCGTCTACTTTTCATCTACTTTCTCATCGACTAGGAGTAGTTTTTGTAATTTAGTCTTCTTGTAATTCGATCTTGATCAATAAAGTTGTGCATCGCCGATTGTTAATCTCCATCAATTACGCCCAGGTTCGATTTATTCTGATTTTGCTGCGCATCGCCTTCTTTAAAATCGATCTACCTTTATCCTCTAATTAGCCTTAATCGGCTAGTTAGATTTACCCTTTTTTATCTTGATTTAATCGGCTTTAAGCTGATTGAATCTAAGCCGATTGATCTTCACGATCGGCTAGTTAGATTTATCCTATTACCTTGATCTTGATCGGCTTCAAGCTGATTGAGTCTAAGCCGATTGATTTTCACGATCGGCTTTGGGTGAATTTTATATTTTTACCTTGTCGATTCTGAGTCAAATCGACCGCACGCTCAAACGGTGTTAAATGCGGTGTCTTGTCGTTAGAAACCCTACTTCAAGTTTTTGACGCCAACACACTCTTGGCACACCCGGTGGGACCAGACGACAGCATCAAGCAAATCAATTCCGCCGTCAGATCTCAACACTGAGGCAATAATCATCCCCACATTGGACGATTTAACTCCATAGCAGCGTAAAGAAATTGAAGATCAGAAAGCTGCATTGGAAGAGATGATGCTGGGTTGTTATCAAAAGACCCGGCATGGTGTAACCCAAAAGACCGCTCTGCCGATGCTGAATCCGCTCGGCGACGCTGAAATCTCAACTAGCCCGGTAAGTCATTACATACCAGCACAGGCCGAATTATCGGCTATGATTGAGCAATCAGTACATCATGCATTGATTAATCAATCATCGGCTTTGGTCAGTACTCTCAAGCTGATCATTGCAAACAGTGTAAAAACTGTTGCTCAAGAGTTGGCTTAATCTGGAAGCCTTCTCAATCCACTACAGGCACTACCAACATATCCTGTGTATTCGATAGGGCAGAATTCTAGCCTAGTGGTTGCCGCAAAAACATCGGTTTCAATACCTTCCATATTGCCAACCCAACCGACGGTCATATTACCGCGAGATTCGCGCCCTACCGGGGTCACACATTATCAAGCGTACACTGATGCTGCTAGACCAAACGTGTCGGCTACTTTGCCGCCGTCAGCTCCGTTTAATATTTTCCCACAATCAGTCTCACAGCCGATTGAACAAATTAGGCACGTCCAGTACCAAGAGCCGATTCCGCCCAGGAATCTGATCCCTCATAAGGTGGTAACCTACGCAGAGGCCTTTGTCCCTGTACCAGAACCACCGGTTAGGAGGTACGATGGGTATGATCAAAACCAACATAATCCGTCGGCTCAGTCTAAACGGCAGCTTGAGTTTGCACTCGGGGGGCAGAATACCAGTCATGATCATTGGCAGAGCCCCGATATCTTGTCGGCTAACAACATTAATTGAGCTGACCAGATTTCTGCCGTGTTGATAGATCAATTCGGCTTATAGCCAAAGGGTAGAGTCATCGGCTATAGAAAGCCATATCCGGATTATATAGATCGTATGCAATATCCACATAATTTTAAAGTTCCTGATTTTGCCAAATTTTCTGGGAATGATTCGGTCACGACCTTAGAGCACGTCGGACGCTTTATCACTCAGCGTGGCGAGGCAGCTCAGTCCGACGGGCTGAAAATTAGATTATTCCCCTTGTCTTTATCGGGAGCTGCTTTCACTTGGTTTACTAGTTTACCTCCAAATTCGGTTCATTTTTGGAACGATTTGGAAAGCCGATTCCATGAGTACTTTTCTCTGGCGATGCTGAACTCGGATTTCGGATCTAAGTTACGTCAGCAAGTCCGGGAATCGGTGAATGATTATGTTAAGAGATTCAGGGAAGTGAGAAATAGGTGTTTTAGTGTTACCTTGCCTGATAATCAGTTGGCCGATTTAGCTTTCCAGGGGTTGATACCCCCATTAAGAGAAAAATTCGGCGAGCAGGAATTCACCGATTTGAGTCATCTCCTACAACGAGTATCAGCTCAGGAAAGCCATTTCTCCAATGAAAAGGGCTTCAAAGATGAATTCAAGAATTACAAAGACAAGATACAATCGGCTATAGAGGATGACCAATTAAAATTTTTAGAAGAGACAACGATGCAGCTGGACGCTGATCCTTTTCCAATTAACATGGTCCATTTCTCTAAAAAGAAGTAAAAGCTGACACAAGATGCAGAGCCTAAGGATCAAATTCATATATCATCGGCTATAAAAAATGACGCGTCAAGCCAATGTACAATCAAATTCTGATGGCAATAAGACACTCATGATTACTGTTGGCTCTATACAAATAAAAGTCGACCATGAAAGGAAAATTTTTAAAACAATCACACCAAAGGGTTATCAAGCTGAGAGAGCATTGCCACTACGTAAGCCGATACATAAGTCGAAGCTCACTTTTTCCCAACTATTAGCAACATATGAAAGGAGGAATGAAAGGCCACGACGAAGTCCTCCACATCGCCGCTTAATGAATATCGCCAGCGGCCTGAAAGAGCTCACCAATGTGCCCTTTTGGCAATTTTGCTGGGAGAGGGGATTAGCTTTGCCACCACCAAACGCATGTCCGATGCAGTATTACCCATGTCAAGGTGATAGGCAGCGATGGTCGACTAAAGATAGAATTTCTAAGCCGACCATAAGTCGGAAACAAGATCAAGATGAAGGGTCTAACACTGCGGCTAGTATGGATCTGGTAGGAAAAATATGTAAGTCGATCGAACCAAAGCCGAGATGGTGTCCTTCAGGTTTAAGCCGGTCATAAAGAAGAAGACTTGAGCGGCTAAGGACCCAAGAGATGAGGGAAGCTGAACAAGAAAAACGAAGGGATAAAACTTTTAATGAGCTTCATCCGATTAAGATTGTGAGAAAAGAATGGAGGAAGAAAAATCGGATTCGGCCGATGATTTTTGTTCGACGAAGCCGATCTAGTCTGGAAAATCATACCACCCGTCAGCTCGAGATAGCCGATTTGGTAAGGGATCAACGTGGGGTCGTGTAGTGTGCATCGGTTTGTCCAAGGTACTGGTTAGATCTTGATTGGCTAAAACTCAAATACGAATATACGAGTTGGCCGATTACCGACTTGAAAGCCAAATTAACTCGATGCAGTTAAAAATTTGGCTATGATAAGAAAATATATGTTCAAGCCGATGATGAAAATTTTTGGAAGATAACATGTTATTTCCCAAAAATAGGGGGCATATGTTTGCACCAAAATTTGGCAGATAGAGTCAGAATCGGCAGTCCAAGATCAACAAGATACGACCAGGATGCAGATTGAAGATATTTGGAAACGGAATAGGTTGTTAAGGAAAGCATCATCCAAATAGAGGCCGATACGGATTCTACTCCTAACGTGTTGTACCAGGATTCTATCGGCCAATGGGTATAAAAGAGGTCTATAGGTGATCAGAAAAACTGTCCAGAGCCAATCAACCAATTCGCATCTACTTTTCCGTCGACTAGGAGTAGTTTCTGTAATTTAGGGGCTGTTTGGGGGAGCTGTGCTTCTGCTTTGGGCTAAAAGCTCCCCAAACAAAGATGGTCGCAGCACTGGGAAGCTAAGCCACGTGAAGCACCCCAAAAGCTGCAACTGCTGAGGAGGAGCTTTTCATCTGTGGCTTCGCTCGAACTCCTCCTAACTCGCTCGCTCGGCCTTCCCAACCATTGCCACCCCGTCTCGCGGCCTCTACGTCACCTCCCCACTCGGACGCCGTTGTACTTCACTATGTTGCTACCTTCCATTTCGGTTAGCCCTCAAAAGCTACAATACAAAGACGGTTTGCCAAACAAAGATAACAAGAAAAGCCACACCGCCCGGCCTACAAATGCTACATTGAAAGAAACCAAAAGCAACTTTTTCACCCAGCCAGCCCCCAAACAGGCCCTTAGTCTTCTTGTAATTCGATCTTGATCAATAAAGTTGCGCATCGCCAATTGTTGATCTCCATCAATTACGCCCAGGTTTGATTTATTCTGATTTTGTTGCGCATCGCCTTCTTCAAAATCGATCTACCTTTATCCTCTGATTAGCCTTAATCGGCTAGTTAGATTTACCCTTTTTTTATCTTGATTTAATCAGCTTTGAGCTGATTGAATCTAAGCCGATTGATCTTCACGATTGTCTAGTTAGATTTATCCTGTTACCTTGATCTTGATCGGCTTCAAGCTGATTGAGTCTAAGTCGATTGATCTTCACGATCGGCTTTGGGTAAATTTTATATTTTTACCTTATCGGTTACAGGTCAAATCGACTGGTATTCTCTGAACCAGGTGTTTGTCTGGTGTGCTGTCATTAGAAAACCTACTTCAAGTTTTTGACACCAACCCCTATTTAAACCCAATGATAGGTTTAAACTTGCATAGGATGATCTGCCGACATATGGTAGTGACACTTGGCTATATACACAATGTGCATGTTTGACACGCACGTGCAAATTAATGTTGTAACCTTACCCGACTGTCCTTACTCAACTTGACTAGGCTCTACTAATTTAATTATTCTGGACTAATGTACAAACAAGCATGATGATACACATAGGTGAAGCAAATAGAGATGTTTACTCGCAAAAAAGAAAATAAATAGAGATGCACCCAATTTCACATGGGTTAAGGTATACTTTTGGAACGTACATCAAAATCAAAATAACGAGAGCATATCTTGCTGTCGCTCGTAAACAAAAGGCCTCCATCAATGTTGAGTTATATGCGATATCTCTTGGGATGTGCGCCTCTGGACTCTGACGTCCATATCTACTCCTCTTCTTCATTTATATTTTCAATTAATTTGATCTCATCGGCAACACCTCAAGGTCCTCAACCGTTCATGAGTCTATCTTAAATGATAAAAAGATTTGTATTTGCGTGCATGGCGACCTCATGAGAAGCTTTGAGTTTGCATACTCTGACTGCAAGGTAGAGGTTAAGTAAGAGGAGCAATAGACAATGTTACACAGGACAAATTGTAAATTAAGATTATTCAATTATCAAACGACCTTGATTTTCAATCCCGTTTCTTGCTGTGTGAGTGAGAGAGACAGAGAGCTGGCGAAAGAAAACGTGGGCTGGAAGGGTTGGCCCGAGACCAAGTCGGTGCTGGGCTGTTGTTCATGTTGGATATAAATTGGGCTTGAATTTTTTTTTCTTTAATATCTATTTTTATTCTTTTTTTCAAAACTATGCGTCCGAAAAAAAAAATCACGAATATACCCCCGTTGCCCGTGTATGGGGCGATCGCCCCATACACGGGCGATTAGCCCCTGCGCCCAATGGCGCCGTTTGGTCACTACAAGAATCAGGGAAAAATTCGTGGGCCAAAAACCCACGAATTTAAGCTAAAACCCACGAATTTAACTTAAATTCGTGAGCAAACCGTCGAATTTAGTTCACGAATTTAACTCGACGAAATTAATTAATTAAATTCGTGGGTACCCACGAATTTAAGTTAAATTCGTGGGTTTCTACTAAGCCCACGAATTTAATTGGTTTCGAGTTAATTGGTGGTTTTTAAACCCACGAATTTAATCGATTAAATTGTGGGTTTAAAAACCCACGAATTTAATCGATTAAATTCGTGGGCTAAAAACCCACGAATTTATCGATTAAATTGTGGTTTAAAACCCACGATTTAATCATTAAATTCGTGGGCTAAGAAACCCACGAATTTAACTGATTAAATTCGTAGGTTTTTTAAACCCACGAATTTAACTGTCATTTTTACAAAAAAAAATGTATATTCCAAATGTATGTTTATATATATATATATATATATATATATATATGTATCGCACTCAATACATATATGTATATATATCCAAATGTATGTATTTTTATATATATGTATCGCACTCAATACATATAACAACTAAAGAAGAAAAGAAAAGGCAAAAAGAAAATTGAAACTAAAAATTGCTAAGCGAAGAATAAATAAGATCATCTATTTTGTTCAAATCTGATCAGAATCTGTAACACAAAAGACAAACTCCACAATGAAGTTGAAGCGAACGAATAATTAACAAATGAGACACCAAACCTATTACGATTACTAAAATATCAAACCAACCTTTTAACTCTTCAAAACCGCTTAAAACTAAGTCTCCGAATGTACAAAATTTCGCATGACCTCTCTTGTAAATAGGACATCCACTCAGCAGACAAAAAACATTTGCAGTTATAATATATATCAATCTCTCAAACTAGAAGGAGACATTCTAGCAGATCCTTAGATAATCCAATCACACATCCAACGGCAATTTGTAAACTACGCAATGACGTACAACACATTACAACCACAATAGATACAATCCACAGTCCATTAAAATAAGTCCATCACAATAAGTCGATCACAACGTATCCATCACAACAAGTTATAAAGTACAACAGTTATACACCAATCGAGCTCACAATGGAATTCATGCCTCGGGGTTGTTGGAGTTGTGGGCGCTACCACCACCGTCGGCGCTGTTGAAGATGTCTTCTATGATGTCGTCGTTAGAACGTGCTGGAGGGCGTGACCTAGAAACCTGCAAGTTCAAGATTAACTTAGGTTGTGCTACAAGTAACATTATGCTGATTCACATGAATGTCAATATGAGAATATCAATAGTACTATTCAACCAAGACACAATATGAGAATATCAATATGACGGGTCAAGCTAAACAAGAATAGGTATTATATATAAGAACTACACGTACGAGCTAGTCAAGATATGCTGCAATAATCATATGAACATCAATCTCATATTCAATGAAGTATCAAAGTAATACTCTAGTATTAACATAAGGTCAAGATTACAACTACAATTATTTAATTCAACTTCCAAAGACCCCAATTGCATCACCGAGTATTCAAAAGATAACAAACAAAGGAAAATAGTTCAAAGAAGCAATAAGAGTTTTGGTAGTCATTTTAAGAGTTCAATATACAAAGTACAAATATAAAGCATTCTACAAGGATAAACAATCGATTGTACATGGGCAAACAACACTTTACAAGGATGCCATATGAAGCATTTAAAACATAAGTTCACAATTGAACAAGTTGTCTTAAGATAACTTTTCAATTCCAAGAAGTCAACACAATATAAGGTTCAAATCAAAAGTTATTGATGAAAGAAAAATCAAATAGCACGTAATGGGTTCATAATTTGGTAAACCATCACTTATCTACAGGAGCACAGCAATGAACTTTCATAAGCACACAAGTTAACCTTTCCAAGTATGAACATTGAGATGATTTGTGCAAGGTTTAAGAAAGAGTTGCCTAAATATCCTAAAATCGACTCAGTTGTGCATTTCAACAAAAATTATCACTTTTGCAACAGATTACTAAGATTGATATATACTAAAAGAATGAACTAGATTTCCTACGGAAGTATATGTCCATCCGCTGCACACGTAATCTCATATTCAATGAAGCATATGTAATCTCATATTCAAAGAATGAACTAAAGTTCCTACGGAAGCATATGTTTCTAAATTTGAGCAAGAGAAAGGAAGGGATGGGGCAGGTAGCTCACCAAGTAATCAAACTCCACAACAAAGTTCAAGCTAACGAAAAATTAACAAATGAGACACCAAACCTACTACCTCTACTAAAAGATCAAACCAACCTTTCAACTCTTTCAAACCGGCTTAAAACTAAGTCATTGAAATGTACAAAATTTCGCATGACCTCTCTAGTAAATAGGACATCCACTCACAGACAAAGAAACATTTGCAATTATAATATATATACCAATCTCTCAAACCAGAAGGAGACATTCTAGCAGATCCTTAGATAATCAATCACACATCCAAAACGGCAATTTGTACAAGAATTGACAAACTTAGCTCGTGTCGCAAACTTATAATATTTTCGACATCCATACATGTGGTGTCGCCCGAGGTGGTCGCAGGGGCCCACGGGTTGAAGTACATAGGCATTCCTTGGCTTGGCATAGGTGGTGGGTACATGTAGAACGGGTTTGAAGGTCGGGAGCCCTGTAAGGCATAGACAGTACATCATGCCACATATAAATCATTCATTCAAATTTTAAATAACGAATTGAACCGATCCGTCTTTACATGGTGCCTCTCCCGTAGAAGGTGGTGATCGTGGATTGAACATGTAGAAAGGAGGAGGAGGCCGGGAGCTCTGTGGATCATAGTTTGTGATATGAAGTACACATAATAGAGTTTTTGAAAATAAAGAATGCATGAGAATATCATATAACCCGAGGTGCATCTCCTAGGGTGGTGCCTGCATCCCAAGAGGGTTTATGAAGGACGCCGGGAGGCCGAGCACCTGTGATGCTTCTCCTTGTGGTGGTGGCTGCATGTGCGGAGAAAACATGTAGAAGGGAGGTGGTGAGAGCCCTATGACATAATAGTCCTGCTTGTGAATTCGTGATTTTACGAGCTAAGTGAATTAAAGAGTAATGAACTCAAGTATCTTTACCTGCGGAACAGGAGGGCGAAACACTGGCACGTTAGGTCCAAGAGATTGTGACAGTTGCTGCATATAGATTGTTTGTTAGATTTTAATCACAAATGTAAACTTGAGCGTTTTGTTCAAAGTTGAGATTGTACCTGCAGATACATTTTCATGTATTCTGAGTCTTCTCGGCTTCTGCGAGCTTCCTCTCGTGCTTGACGAGACTCTTCTCGCGCTTGACGAGCCTCCTCTCGCGCTTCACGAGCCTCCTCGCGCGCTTGTGCTTCCCGTGCGGACCTCGACGAGCGAGCACTCCCCTGTGAGGAAACCGAGCCTCGTGGAGGACGATCGCATTCCACAACTCCATCCCCCATGGCCCACCTACAAACGATATATAACAAATGTGACCATGCAATTTTTTTCCTTAGTAGAGCGAAAACAAATAAAATCAGTTTTATTAACGAACCTCCCATGCTTTAGGCCCTCCAGCGTGGTACAACGCTTCCACATCGACCGGTGCGCCTCCAATCAACCTCCGCCCATGACGTTGTGTCATTTGTTCGCATATGACGCCTACAAAACAACATTTTGGTGCTCCCGGATGTAAATTTGCACAAAACATATTGTGTCATTTATACTTACCATCCTCTCACTAGCCCCGTCTGTCGCACAACACATCCGGTTCGTGGATCCTCGCCTTGGTGCCCCGGATGTAAACTTCCACAAAAGTGGGAGTACTCCCACTTTCACCTCCTACGATGCAAAGTTGTAAACATAGTGACAAATTCACTAACAATTATAATACCGATATTTACCATGCGTTGCTCTAGGCCAATGTGTCCGTCTGCACCAGTGCTTGTGCTTCCCAATCTACTTTTTCTGCTCTCGATTTCTATTTGATTTTTCTTGAAAATCCTCCACCCCAAGATCGCACATCCACCTCCAAGCCTCCATGTCCTTCATTATCCAATCGACCGAGCTCGAGATACTCTTGTTTTGTCAGTGTATCCTCCTCGCCTCGGTCCTCTTCTCATGTTCACCTTCTTCACCCTCTTGTAAAATTGATGACAGCTTGAATGCGTGCATTGTCGAATGAATCTCCGACAACCTTTTGTGCCACTGTTGAAGACGCTTTTGGCCTTCTTCAAAGCGTTGTAATCGTCTTCGTTCTCAAGCGGAACCTCTCCGCATATAATCACACACCGTCAAATTGTACTTACATTTAAAGCAATACTCAAATAGAGTAAATACATAACGCAAACTCACCTGAAGCCAGCCCACACCGCGCTCGACATGTTTGGTTGTCTTCGCCTCCTTCCACGTTCTCCTTCAACGCCCAAAGCTTCCAGTTGTGGGTCGCGAATCTTTCCCACCGACTCAACCATGCCAGTAGTAGTACCGCCAAGGGCTCCCATCACGGCGTTAACCTTTGTAATGTGGCCCGTCCCACCCAACCCGGCTCTTTCAAAGGCCTACAACAAAATACAAGACAAAGATGCATCAAAACAATAAGTTGTCACCTAGCTAATGCTAAAAGAGAAGATATAATCATTACTCTCCTGTACCTCTATCAACCTCCTATCGGCCGGGTTGCATCTCGACGAATCGAGACGGTTTTACTGAAACCTGAAATGCAAATAATTAGTTCATAGACATTACAATGTAAATATGGAGATTAAAAGATAATCCAATACTACACATATACCGATGGTACCCAAGAAGACCCACCCTCTTCAATCGCTCTAAGGTCGCCTCAACTCTCAGATCTGCCGCTTGCCTCGGCCTCGGCGTGATCAGATTCTGTTGTCCCATCGCCACCACCCCAACGACCTCCTCGTCGTCCGCCTCGCCATGTCGCCATGCTCACATCCCAACCGCCTCCTCTCGCAACCCCTACCGCCTCGTCCTCCGGTGGTCGCTCGCGCTGCTCGTGCTCGCCATCAAGCACCTCTGAGCTGCTCTCGCCATTTAATCTAATCTGCGCGCCCAAAGAAATATGGCGCTGCCGCCGCCGAGTCCTCGACCATCGTAACCCTTGCTCCTCGACCTTCCGGAGGACGACCATCGAACTTGCCTTTAAGCTTGTCAACTCGATGCCCGAACATACTCATCTGCTCAAATTTGACAAGAGTTAGTATACTGAGTTTACAAATAATTTTCAATAACTTGCAAAAAGAATGAGACAACTATAACATGTAAAAATGAAGGAGACAACAATGACTTGTAAAATGAACGAGGCAACAATAATCTTACAAAATATACATATCAAAAGTCGCCGGCGCGGAATCGCTCACGACTCGTATTTCATTGAGACGTGCTTGAAGACGCAATCCTTATCGACTTCGAGGGCGCTTCCGTGACGGGCCGGTTCATCTGTTATTACGCCTGTGGCATCGGTAGGTAATTGATCGAGTCCCGCCCGTCGGAGACAAAGAAAGAATCCCTATAGCTTCTTCTTGATATACATCACCCACATCATCCTCTACGTTATTTGCCACATACGAAACATCCCGTGAGGGTATACTTGTGGTTAACTTTAAATACAACCCACCAAGCCTTCAAGCTACGGTGAGGATAGCTCGTAGTACACTGCTCAACCTCGATGTGCAAGCACGATGTTATTGATATGGCCTCAAGCCGCGAATCGTGCTTCACCTCCACCATCCCAAAGTCATCGACACGTGTGCCGCTGTGTGGATCGAACCAATGGCAATCAAAAACACGACCTTCGGATCTTTGCCACCCCCAAAGGTATACTCAATTATGTTTTGTACAACACCGTAGTAGTCTAATATATCGCCACGGAATCGGATGACGCCAGTGACTACTCCGCTGTTTGAAGTGGCCGCAAGTGGACGGCTAGCTTCTAATTTCACTATTCAAAACGGAACCCGCTCACATCACAATGACTATAGCTCCTTGCCGTCACATCACCATGTGAGAGCTGCCGGAGATCCTCATGGACGGAGGCATCACGCATACACTATATAGCAACATTCATCATCGTTAGTCTAATATTAAGTTATTACAACAATTCATTTTAGAAAAATGAATAAATAGTCAAATTACATGCTGACGGAACCATTGCACGAAGCTTGGGCCGCCTTTCAACCCATCACGACGTAGGTTATCCAATTGCTTAGTTGTGGGTTGTCGAGTTGACTTCCAATTTTCTTTGTCAAATACTCTGCGTCATTTATTCTCGGGTTAAAAAGGACACTGCACTGAAATGTTCAAAACATAATTCAGAAAGTCACTTACTCAAAATATTTTTCAACTTCTACCATGTTAGTGAACATGTAAAGCATGGCCATGTTCCACTCCTCATACTCAACATGGTGTGCAGTGTACGACCCAACAGGTTGACCCTTGCATTGAAAAAGCTTAAGTTCGCTCAACGGTTCTTCTTCCGCGGCACGGTACCGATTCTTACGGACGTTCACGTTGTGCTTGCGTGCGAAATACTTTGTTGAGAAGTTTGTGATCTCTTTACTTGCATAAGCCTCTGCGATACACCCCTCTACCCTTGCCTTGTTGCGCACTGTAGCTCTAAGCTTTTTCAACTCCCTTCCGACTATACATCCATCCGAATCGCGGGACCTCCAACCTTCGCTTCCCAAGGTAGATGCACCAAAGGTGTTGCATCACATTCATAAAACCAGTGGGAAAGTTTTTCCAACTTGCATACAAGCAATGGAATTCCCTTCTAACTTCGCATCAACGCCTTAGAGATTTCCTTACCGTGATATCCGCTTATAGAAGTAATCGAGCTCGCCAACATCCTCCACAACTCATTATCAAAATAGCCACGAAACATTACCGAACAAGTCTTTCCATGATAATATGGTAATCATGACTCTTTAGCCCGCTTAGCTTACGGTGGCCGACATTCACAAACTCGCTTTATGTTAGATGCATAGCGGTCAGAAACTTTAGAGTTTTCAACCACCTCAAAATCTGTTTACGGTCTTCCGGCTTCACACAAGATGGAGCTCGTGGTCGGCTCTCATTCCCATTTAAACCAACTTTAACCTCGAGCCACGGCCTAGCACAATGATCACCCATGTCTTTCCTAGCACTCACGTTATCCTTTGTTTTGTTGGTTACATCAAACACCATGCTTATGATGCTTTCGCCACATTGCGCCTTGGTGCATCAAATCTATGTTATGCGGCAGAATCAAAGCTGCGTAAGGCGCTCCCAAAGAAAAGAAATATGAGTCAAGTTGTGCTCCTTTCCATAGCTGAAACCCACTTCCGTAGATCGCATGTCGACTATGCCACTCACCTATCTCCTCTCCCGTGAGTCGCCGGGGCCCTTTTTAACTTTCGTCATTTTTTCGAAATGCTTTGGCGCGCTCCTAAAAGGGTGCTCACGAAGCCATCGCCGATGGCAATCAAGAATGTGATCTTTTACCGCGCGTGAGCCTGAATGCATCGTAGTCACCATACAAATTGGACAACACAGCGACCATGAACACACCACCGCCCAAATGCCATATGCCAACAAATCATGGACCGACCACGTGTATGCGGCTCGTAAGGTAAACTCTCGCCACCAACGCTGTCGTATGCCTTTTCCTCGCCACAACTTCTTCACTCATCAATTAAGGGCCGATGAACACATTGAGATCCTTCCTGGATGCTTAGGACTGGAATGACAAGAGCAAGGAATATGAACCCCTCTTTCAAGCAAATCTCAAGTGGAAGATTGTATGGCATGATGAAGACCGCCAACAAGAGTAGGGGCTAGCGCCAGGCCGAAGGTGTGAAACCGTCCGTGGACAAACCAAGACGGACACTCCTAGGATCGCTTGCAAATGCAGGATCGAATCGGTCCAATGCCCGCCATGCCTCGCCATCGACGGATGGACCATCATATCCGGTCTTGGTCCTCACGCTTACCTTCTTTGTGCCACCGCATATGTTTCATTGTTTCTTTTGACATGTACACCGTTTAAGCCTATCCGTGATCGGCATGTACCGGCCGTTTAGTCGCGACCTTTGTAGTCACCGATACCCTTCCTCATCTACCACCTCAACGAATCGCACTTACCGCAATGCATACAATGGGTATCGTTGTCATGATCCTTCCGTAACGCATGCAATTATTCTCGCACACATCAATCTTCCGTAATTCATCCCGAGGCCGCCATCAACTTTTTCGATTGGTACAAATCCTTTGGCATCTTGTGGTTAGGCGGAAGGACATCATTCATTAGTTCAAGCAAAGCGCTGAAGCATTTGTTCAAAAGTTGAACTTCGACTTCATCGACATAAGCCGTAACCGCCGCAGGACGGTCACATTGGTCAAGTCATGCGACTTCTCGTCCGAGGCGCCAAGTAGCCTATAGAATTCCTTAACCTCCTCCTACGTGTGACCCTCCCGAGTTAAATTCACCCCTCGCCAAGATCATCCAAAGATGTCTTCCATCCGGTCGTGATCCTCCACATGGTCCAAAGATCTCTTCTGTCTCGATAGCTCGCCTCGCGGCCTCTCCATGACGGTGCCACACCAAATAGTTAGGCATGAACCCGTTTTTGCAAATGTGATATCGCACTATATCCTTGCTGTAGTAGCTGTTATTCTCGCAGAGGTACACGGCAATACACATATTCAGCTCCTCCAAATAATGCTTGCTTCAAGAAAGCATCCGTGATCCGCCCCATTCCCTTGAGTGCCCCCATCACTCCTCCATCCGTCATACATCGCCTTCGATCGTCACCCATTATCAAAGCTAAACAAATGAAACAATGTCAACGCATTTGATCCGTGGCTTAGGTGACAAAGACAACCTATTAGGAAAGATTTGTCCTAAACCCACCTAAGAATGGAGGCTATTGCATGCGACTGCGGACGTGCGCTACGAATCGACGAATTTCGCAAAGATAACCTCGCGTTCTCCAAACGCACGCTCGATGCCAAAAGGCCGAGAACAACAGGTTATGTGGCGAAATCACGCTCGATCGCCGCACGCCACAGTGCCCTATGCAACAACCAACATTCTCGGCCATCCAAAATACGCCGATACTTTCGAACCGCGCACCTCACAAGCAAATGTGAGATGCGCGCTGCCTCAACGGGTGACGCCTATGCTCTCTATCGCTCGACACAAACCCTAAACTCTAACGTTATATACAACGGCAATGAGAAAATAAAAATATATATATCATATGCGCGAATATAAAATGAGATGAAATAACTTTAAACGAATATAAAAGAGACGAATATACCTTCTCCAACGCCGTGTAGTGGTCGCGAGGGTCCGTGGAGGGCGGGTGGCGCCGGCGACGGCGACGGCGGCGGGCGGCGCGCATGATGGCGCGGCGGGCGCGGCGGCGGCAGCGGGCGTGGCGCGGCGGGCGGACAGCGGCGGGTGGCGGACGCCGCCGGCGGGCGGGCGGGCGGCGCTCTCGGCGGCCGAGCCGGGCGATGGCACGGCGAGGATCGCGCAGCGGGCGCAGATGCGGCGGGCGATACCGCCGGGCGGGCGTCGCGGCGGGGGTAGCGTGGGGGTCTGGCCGGGCGGCGGGCGGCGGGCGCGGGCGGCGGCCGCGCGGGCGGCCGGCCGGGCGGCGCGGCTGGCGGCGGGCGGCCGAGCCGGCGGGGCGGGCGGCGAGCGAGGCGGGCGGCGGCGACGGCGCTGGTGGTCGGCGGACCACGGCGGGCGGCCGGCCGGGCGAGGGGCGCAGACGGGCGGGCGCAAAGACGGGCGGGCGGTGGCTGTCGGGCAGCTGCGGCGGCGGGGCGCAGCGGCCGGGCGGTTCACGGGTCGCGCGGCGGGAGGTCAGGCCGGGCGGAGGGGCGGCGCGAGCGGGCGGGAGGCGGGCGGCGCGCGACGCGGCCGACCGGGCGAGGGGCGGCGGGCGGGCGGCCGGCGGGCGGGGCGCGTGGCCGGGCGGTTCACGGCCGCGGGCGCGGCGGTGGCCGGTCGGCGGCGGGCGGCGCTGAGCGGGCGGCGGCGGGCACGCCTTGGGTCGCGATCGGGCGAGGGGCGGCGCGGGCGGGGCGGCGGCGGGCGGCCGGCCGGGCGGGTCTCGGCGGCCGAGCGGCAGGTCACACTGACGGAGGGCGGGCGGCCGAGCGGAGCGGCGCAGCAGGCGGGCGGGGCGGGCGGCAGCCGGGACGACGGCGCGGAGGGCAGGGGTGGGCCGACGCAGCGGGAGGGCAGGGCGGGCCGACGGCGCAGCCGTATGGGCGGGGGCGATGGCGGCGCGGCTGGCGGCATCATATAGGCGCGGCACACGTGCAAGGGGATTTTTTTGGCTCTACTGGTGCGTGTGCGCGGGCCTGTGGGTTATTTTGCCCAGGTAAATTCGTGGGTTAGGTGGGCCCACGAATTTAAAAATTTAAATTGTGGTATTTGGTGGCCCACGAATTTAAATTTTAAATTGTGGGTAATTTGGCACACGAATTTAAATAATTAAATTCGTGGGTTATTGCAAGACGATTTAAAGGATTAAATTGTGGGTTTCATTTCGGCCCACGAATTTAATTAAAAACGTGGGTTTTTTACAAACCTACGAATTTAAATAAATAAATTCGTCGGTGTTTTTTTGGGCCCACGAATTTAAAAAACCCACGAATTTTTCTCTGTTTCTTGTAGTGGGTGGGCCCCCCTATCGCCCCCTACATGGGCGATCGCCCCATGTAGGGGCGACGGGCTCCTTTAAAGCTGGTGCCTCCCTTCACCCGAAAGACAAATATGCCATAGCCAGGTTTAGCGATGCAGAAAGAAGAGAAGAAAGGAAGAAAGAAAGAGAGAAGAGAAAAAGGAAAAAAAGATAAATTTCTGATTTTTTTATAGTTATCTCAGAAGAATTTTTTAGAGATAATTGTAGGAATTGTTTTATAGGTTATGTAATTAAAGTATCATTTAATATTTAGGACTTTGTTGTAGTATTTAGAAATTTTAGGATTGCGTAGTGTTTAGAATTTTAGAATTGTATAGCTCTCGTGAAATTTAATGTAGCAGTTACTTAATGTAGTATGTAGTATTTAGAAACTTAATGTAGTATTTCACTATATGCAAATTTAATGTAGTATTTTGTATGTAGAAATTTAGTTCAGTAGAAACTATAGGTAATATTTAGAAATTTAATTTATTAGGTTGTGTATTACTAATTTTATTACGTAAATAATGTATTAGGCAATGTAAATAATTTTGTAGTACGATCAATGTAATGCTTTGTAGATTGTATTTTAGAGTAATATTTTTCCGCTTGACGTTAAAAGATATCGGAGAAATTTTATTTCCAAATATTTTATGGAGATGGGGAGATAGCACAGGGGGCGGATGGGGTGGATCTATCATCATTTTCAAGAGTCGTACGGGGCATATGTAGACCGAGCGATAGGACATACAGGGGTTTGTTGGAGTGGATGTCTCGGATGTTCAGTTTGGATGCCCAGAGTGTTCGGTTGCGGGTCAGAGCAGTAGTGAGCCGAGCGCAAGACCGTTTTTACGGAGAGTTGATTCCTATTAACTCGACGTCAACATGGAGGAGTTATGTTGGTTTTGCCGTAGAGCGGGGTTGGCCGCTCATATTGTTGGTACAGTGCTACCCGGTAGCTCTATCGGTGTCGCAAGTTCGTGATGTCGGGGTGGACATTACGGGGGAGGGGACGTCAAATGTAGAAGGATGCGAAGAGGAAGGCGGTGAGGAGCCCGGAGACGAGGAGCACGAGACTGGCGGTGGCGAAGGGACCGGGGGGGCAGAGGAGACAGCGGTGGAGGCGCGAGGGGTGGCCGACGAGGGGGAGGAGGTGGAGGACATTGTTGACCTGATGGAAGAGGAGGACCGTGCGGATGAGGAAGTCCCTGATGGTGAGCACTCCGACGAGGAGGACAACGCCCCTGAGGTGCCTATCCTCGTGCGTGGACCAATTACAATTTCAAGACCTAACAACGAATGAAGGGAACATTGATGCATGTGGAGTATCGTGAGAACGAGGTGACGGAGGGGCCATATATAAAGACAAGGAGGCTGTGATGGATGCGTGAAGAATCGGGCAATGTCTCTTCGGCGGCAATTCAGGGGTTGTGAAGTCCAAGAAGAAGGACTACGACGTGAAGTGCGAGGTTGATTCGTGCCCATGGCGGGTGCATGCATACCAGGGAAGTGGAAGGACTACCGAAATGCTCCATAGTGATTGAGCATAATCAATGAGCCTGGAAGAAGCGGAGCAGGACACCGCAACTGCCGTCCACTTGGGTGGCAAATGTGTTTTATGGTCGATCGTGGACAATCCCCATCCGCAGCCTCGATCTATTATCACAACCGTGGAGGAGAGGTTTTAATACAAGATTAGCTACGCAAAGGCATGGAGAGCAAAAAGGACAGCTCGAAATACGGTTCGATGTACGAGGCTTCAGACGAGAATATTCCCACTTGCTCGGTGGCAATCGCACATAGGAACCCCGGTACATCCATCGACCTTGCGGAGTT